>CM031577.1:7731843-8331843 GCA_018467065.1 Ephestia elutella
ATAATCTAAATACATATCCTCAGATAATAACTACAACATTTTTTTCAAAAAATTTCAATATTCCCTACTTTTCGGGAACGTTCCCGGGAATATTTTCAAATTTCCGGGGAATATTCCGACTTATGGGGAACATTCCCTTGTTTCTGGGAACGTTCCCTAAAAAGCTGAAATTGACTTAATAGGATTACTAGCTTTTACCCGCGAATTCGCCCGCGTGAGTTTCGCTTAGATAAATAGTAGATTGTTAAGTTAGTCCCACACTATGAATATTAACCTGTAACGTAACATTTGAAGATTCGATTGTACGTATTAACATTGCAATATTATGCCTGTCACACTGACGCACAATTCGTTATCCACAATTTCCCGTGTACCACAACTCCCACCCCGAGTCCCTTTCTCTTGGAGTTCTTCATCAGATGTTCCATAATCTTCAATTTTTATACGTCAGCAGAAAATGCTCATCAGGTTGAACGACTTTTGCTATGGCGCCATTTCCATGTATGTATCTAATAGTGTAGCTGGTCTCTTGGAATTCTTCATCAGATGATCCTGATCTTCGATTTTTATACGTCAACAGAAAATGCTCGTCAGATTGATAAACTTTTTCAAAGGAACCATTTCCATATTTCTTATAGTTTAGCTGTTCTGTTGAGGTTCTTCATCAGGTGTTCCAGTTTTCAAAACCAATTATAGCCTGTTTTGCCCAGGCTTAACAGCTATACAACAAAAAAAGTTTCATTCAAATCCGTCCAGTAGTTTTTGCGTGAAACGCGTACATACATACAGATAGACAGAAAGACAGACAGACAAGAAATTTGAACGAAAATGGGGGCTATACAGACAGAAGCGATCGAAAAAACATTTTCAATGTTTAAAACACAATCGCACGTTCCCCTCCCCCACATCCCTGACTGCTATTTTGTGTACATACTGTGAAGGCTAGAGATGGGCGCTTGGATAAATTTCGGGAAGGTAAAAATGGGAAAGAATGGGTAAAAATTAATTTATACCCAAATTAATTTATATAAAAATTATTTTATAGAAATTAATATGAAAGTAAATTATCCTTATTTACTTTAAACTGATAAAATAATACTTAAAGTACAAATATTAGGTATGTTTTGATTATAAGGAAGATAAATAACGACTTGTTTTCGATTGAAATATTAAAAAAACAAAAACAACAGATTTAAAATCATATGTATTCAAATTATATTTTGAAAATAATGATGCATATTCAGTATATGGATGTTTTAAGTAGAATTAACAAAAAAATCAAAACATCTTCAATTTTATTTTAGACTAACTTTTGCCCGCGGCTTCGCCCGCGTGAATTTCTCGCGGGAACAGTGCTTCTTCCTTGGATGAAAAGTATCATATGTCCTTCTCAGTACTTCTAACTATCTGTATGTGAAACAGGAAGATTGGTTGAGCAGATAAAACGTGAAGAGCTAACAAACAAAAATTACTTTAGGATTCGGATTTGGAGGTAACTTCGCAATATTTTTCTATCGAAAAAATTTTATGCAATCGTGTTTTTGAGAGAGTTAGTAATTAAGTTTGCTGCATTTAATTTCAAATTCAGTTTTCATTATTAGTGATATTACAGACATTCGTGTAAAGCAATCTGGCCTAGTACGGCGGGCCTTACGATTCGATGATCGCCTAGCCGTTCAATAGAATTCCGGCATTTGACAAACTTGTTCGTCGCCCGGCATAACATTTATTGTCTAAAACCAGTTGGCTGCTAATGAGTCAGAATTAAGATATATCTTGTCAGGTCTTTTTGTAACCAAAACGTAAATTGTACACTTTATAAGTATTTTTTTACACAGTACTTAACTTAAAAACTAAATATTTCCTTAAACACTTTATTTCATAACTAGCTTTTGCCCGCGGCTTCGCCCGCGTGAATTTCCCACGGGAACAGTGCTTTTTCCCGGGATAAAAAGTAGCCTATGTGCTATTCCAAGTCATTATCTACCTCTGTACCAAATTTCATCGAAATCCGTCTAGTAGATTTTGCGTGATTGAGTAACAAACATCCTCACAAACTCATAAACTCACAAATTCACAAACTCACATCCAAACTTTCGCATTTATAATATTAGTATAGATAAATCTTAACGATATATTATAAAATATCGTAATTACAAACATTTTAATTGATTTTAATTTTTACCCGGTATAAATTAAACATTCCTGGGAAAAAATGGGTATAAATGGATAAATTTCCGAGTCTCGGAAATTTATCGGGTACATCTCTAGTGAAGGCAGGTTCCATAACGGTACATAACATATAAGATTCGAGTTGTTAAAATAACAGGATTTCGTAGTAATAGTTTATTACAAGTATATTTCCAAAAAAATATTCCGCCACCAACACCAACAAGCGGAATAGTAAAAAAAATTGACTTCTGTGGGCTATACTATATCGATCACAGAAATATTTTTTATTAATAACTATATGTATGTCTCTGCTATCGATGCACAACCAACACTGCAGTTGTCGATGTCAACTGTCAGTCAGTACAGATAAGCTATCCTCAGTTTCCGGAATTTTCGTCGAGTGAGTGGTCTGGTCATGTCATGGTCAGAATTTTCAATTTTTGCTATCATAACATGAGTGACGAATATATTGCGTAAATAAATCAATATATAAAACAAAATTTACGTCATTGCTTTGTAAAAGCACTGTGATCATTGACACGTACCTACGTATACAAGTATTGTGAATATTGTTAAATTTATAAAACCAAATACCTATCAAGACCATGGAGTTTCCTCATATTGGCAAGAATTGTTCTTATAAATCTTGTAATAAATTGGGTATGTAATGCAAATGATATAATAAGTATAGTCTACTTTTTCGAAGTTGTACTCTAGCTAAGTAGGTAGTAATTTTAAATTTCAGATAATTTTACCTATTTCAATGATGAATAATCAATCAATCCTACAGTCATGGCGTTTTAGATAACAATTATTTTACAATAGCCACACTACCTCATACACAGATAACCCCCAATAGATTCCGCTTGTATGTGCGTCCGCAGTCACCGCACTTAGAGGCTTTTGCACGTATAAATGATATTGCTTCAATAGTTGCGACCAGAACCGTGAGGTTGTTTCGTAAAAATTTCCGAAAAAATCTATTAGGTTCGTTGAGTGTGTAAAAATGAGTACATGTTGCATAAAATGGTGCGGAGAATCATCAAGAATATCAAATCTCCTAAAGGATGGTGTAACTTTCCGCATGTAAGTTTATCAATTAATTTAATATAATTACGTGCAAAGTTTACTTTATAATGGCCGAATTATGTGAAACTGTGCAAACTAGAGTACCAAAATGGGGTGACGTTGAGGTCTTTTGCAAGCATCTCTTTCTTTTCCAAGTATCAAGTATATGTATGTCCTTTTCTCGTTGACGTCAGCGATTGCGGCCGACTCCTGCGTACTTCCTCTAAGTTTGGTGACTTTCGACGAGAACAGGCATTGAATGATACTCTATTGGGGGTTATCTGTGACCTCATACGATCTCTTGATCTCTTGGTCATTAAAGGAATAACATAAAATTTATTCAACTATATAATTTTGTTCAATCTTTGCTCAATCTCTTTCCAGTCCATGTAAATTGTTCATAGGTAATGCAAAGCTATTTTTCTTCACAGATTTCCTACCTATGAAATGTGGTGCTTGTCGTGAAGTATTTTGGTGAGTGACTTGATAGCACTTGTAACCTAAAAAACCTCACGAGAACAAAGAAATATGTGAAATTAAAATTTGAGAGTTTTGAAATATCCCAAATGTTCTATAATCTACTCTGTATTTTTAAGAGCCATTTTGCATTTTGTTATACTTGTCTCGTGATTTGCATGTGAGCAACATTTTCATTCATTGTGGAAAAGTAAGTCTTGTGGTCAATTGTCAAGTGGGAAATTGCTCTTATAATAATTATAAGTATAAAGGAAGAACTTGAACCAAGTGATAAAGTCTCAAGGTTATATAAAATTTGTTCCCAATTAGAATTTACAATTATCACAAATTTTTAATGTTGCAGCTGATTTTAGCATAATTAGTAGAATTTGACAATGACAACAAACATCCTTACATAATGCAAAAATGAAGCAGTGGTGGCCAAGTGGTAATGACACCAGCCTGAGGTCGGGTAGGACCCAGGTTTAAATCCTACTTGTGTCACATGAGTTTGTAGACCAATCTGACTCATGTATGGTAGATTTCTCATAGACCACCACCTGCGTCCGATGAAGGAAAACATCGTAAGAAAACCTGCACATTTGCTGACTGTTTAGTTTACTAGTGTGTATACGGCTACTGCCACTAGATGGCGGTAGTCGTAAAAGTCATGACAGATGCCTTTATGCGACTTGAATAAAATCTGACACCAGTGTTAGTAATAACACACTCGATAAGAAGAATGCAAAAAATACTGAAGAGATTTTCATGTGATTTTCACCAATGGACTATGTATGCTAGTGGGCGAATGCTAGTTAACAATAATTATTTTAATTTCAATGTCAGCTGTTTTTCTTTAAATAGGCTTAAAATAGCACTTTTAAATCATCATATACTAAACTAGATTGACGTCAGAAAAATACTTAAAATTTTCAGCTCGGATCATTTTGCATATGCCAAACATGAGTGTCCAGAGCCGAATACACGTGACGTGCAAGTTCCAGTATGTCCCCTCTGTGGTGCACCAGTTCCAGGCCGACGGGGGGAACCTCCGGATATGGCTGTCGGAGCACACATAGACAACCAATGTACCTCTGACCCTGCAAGAGAGAGGAGAAATAAGGTAGGTTTTTCATTTGTCTTATGTTTAGGGTTTATTAAGTGTTTTATGCAATAACAGAATATGGCTGGCCAAAATATTACACTATTTCATCTAGAAATAATATGGCACATGTTCACGTGAGATGAATTTTGAAAATATAGTCTTCTGACATTGAGGAACTATAACTTATAATAGGTACCTTTAAAAAACCATCTTACATAATTCCTTCCTTATTGCCTTTGCCCGCGTGAATTTCCCATGGGAACAGTGCTTTTTCCCTGGATGATAGGTACCCTATGTCCTTCTCCGTACTTCTAACTATGTGTATGCAAAATTTCAGGAAGATTGGTTCAATACATGAATCGTGAAGGGGTAGATGTAGATGACCATGTTGCTTATTTTATTTGTTTTTCATGTACTATATTGTTTACTAGCTTTTGATCACGGCTTCGCCCGCGTGAATTTCCCACGGGAACAGTGCTTTGTTTGACATTCAGAAAACTTTACCCTCCGCCCTATGTAAAAAGTATTAGATTAGACTTGTAGCCATGTACCCTATTGTTTCCCAGGTATTCACAAACAGATGTTCGTACAAGGGCTGCAAAACGAAGGAGATGGTACCGTTGGTGTGTAGCGAGTGTTCCCTCAACTACTGCCTGCGACACCGCCACGCCGGCGACCACGCCTGCGAAGGCCGGCTCGCAGCCAAGCGGAGGCAGGCCGCGTTAGTATCTCTTTACTTACTTACAGGATCACGTCTTTATCCCTTACGGGGTAGACAGAGCCAAGAGTCGTGAGACTCGGCCACGCTTAGCTGAATAGTGTAGTGTAGATGGTGCCACTGGTGTATAGCGAGTGCTCGCTCAACTACTGCCTGCGAAGGCCGGCTCGCAGCCAAGCGGAGGCAGGCCGCGTTAGTATCTCTTTACTTATTTACTTACAGGATCACGTCTCTATTCCTTGCGGGGTAGACAGGGCCAAGAGTGAGAGTCGAAGGCCACACTTAGCTGAATAGTGTAGTGTAGATGGTGCCAATGGTGTATAGCGAGTGCTCGCTCAACTACAGGCCGCGTTAGTATCTCTTTACTTACTTACTTACAGTATTACGGAAGGACGCATTAAGGGCAATTTAGACGGTACAAGTTTCTTGAATATACAAGAGCAATTCTTGCATGCAATAATTGCAGTGCAGGAATTGACTTTTAATAATTGAAAGCAACTGTTTATATGGTGATATAATTAAAAAACTTGAATGCAAATCTTGACATACAATAATTGCCAATGTGTTCTGTTTACACGTATACAATTGTTAGGCAATTATTGAATTCCATTTTTGAAACACAGATTTGTATGGGCCTGTGCCTTTTTAGCGACTTGCTTCAAGAATTGCACGTATTTGCGTTGTCAAATTTTTCATGCCAGAATTTAATGACATTTTCTGGCATGTTTTGAATCCAAACTTGCATACCAGTTCAAGAAAGTTATGTGTTGTTTAGACTATGCAAGTAAATTATTGCTTCAATTTAATCGTATTCAACAGGCAAGAAACTTGAACCGTCTAAATGGCCCTTTAGTGTCTTTTTACAACATACATAGAATCACGTATTATTTTTAGTTGCAACTAGTTTGCTTTTCTTTTTCCATCCCTCATTATAACCACCAAATCTTCAGTTCAGAACAAATGGCAAAATGGTGCTATAGAAATCTTAGAAATCATCTTATATGATAAAAAGTTGCTATCCTACTTAAGGCCTTTACGCACGGCCCAATTTAGGACAATAAATCGGAAGTAGTGTTGCCAGATCCAATTTTTTTTTAAATCCTTACAGCTTTTACTCAGAAATTCGTAGATTGCCTCTATATAAATCCGTAATCCGTATCCATTATGTAGAGGCAATTTATGAACTTAAACGGATTTTAAGCAGTCTTACGAATTATTAAAAATTGCATCTAGCAACACTGGTCCCGATATCGGCCTTGATTAATCGGGCGTGTAGGTCTTTACCAAACCAAATGAAGTTCTGTTTCTGACAACCATTTTGAAGACAATTTGACGTTGACAGATCGGCAGCCATGGCGCGACTAAAAGCTTCGGAGAGCAGAGTGGCCGCCAGCCCCCCCGCACCCCTCACCGCCTTCTCGCAAGTGCAAGGAAATATGGTAACATTTGTTCTACTATCTTCTACTTCTCCCCTCAATAGTAGCTTCCGAGGATA
The DNA here is from genome assembly GCA_018467065.1 of Ephestia elutella. Lineage (NCBI taxonomy): Eukaryota > Metazoa > Arthropoda > Insecta > Lepidoptera > Pyralidae > Ephestia > Ephestia elutella. The sequence goes on from CM031577.1 coordinate 7,738,858, forward strand.
AAAGATTCATTATTTTAAAGAATTTCATGGTAACTATTTTAAGGCTGTGTTTCTTTATTTTTCCTTCACTAACACTGGTGTCAGATTTTAATCAAGTCATCTAAAGGCATCTGACATGACTTTTACGACTACCGCCATCTAGTGGCAGTAGCACTTACACATTAGTAAACAGTCAGCCAATGTGCAGGTTTCCTCACGGTGTTTTCCTATTATTTTGATGAATTTCATGGAAACTATTTTTCGGGCTGTGTTTCTTTATTTTGTGTCTAAGTAATCAAATAAACATTTTATCTATCAATAAGTTTTTTTAGCTACAAGTGCCGACGTTTAATATCTTAATCTTAATTTATTTCTAACAAAAACCAACAGCTAAACATCAATACCAATGTTCGTGTAGGTATAGGCAATAATCATCTTAATTCTATTTTACCTAGCATTTCGCCTACCTTTGTCGCATTTTTTTTTTAATTCCTTAAATAATTAAATTTTATCCGCGCCTTGGATGTTTATATGTACCTATTTGTTATTCAATATAGTATCGTTGAGTTATCCCATAACACAAGTCTCGAACTTACTTTGGGGCTAACTCAATCTGTGTGATTTGTCCGTATATATTTATTTATTAAATTCATAAATTACCTCTGTAGGATTAGCTCAAACTATTTTAGGCTAACCCAAAGTCAATTGCAGCAAAAAAAAATGTATGAAATTTTATTAACGTCTCAGTAATGACTGGCTTTTATAGGGTACGATGGGGCTGGATAAACTGGATATCTGTCAAGATAAAAGCCCCTAAAGCTTTAGATTAAATAATAAACTAAAAATGACCTCAAACTCGTGTATATTCTCAGACGGAAGACGAAGCGTTGGCCCACGCATTGGCATTGTCCCTACAAGATCAGGCCCCAAGTGTCCACGATCGCGACAACAACTTTGCGCGGGCGCTGACGAGACAAAGGGTGGGCGGGGAACAAAACTCACGGTGCACCATCTCTTAGCTCAACCTCAACTTTTGTGATGCTAAATAATCTCACTTTTTGCATCTAGTTTAAAAGGAAATAAAGATACTTACAGACAAGCGTTGCAGGACTATCGATAGTTTGACTAGGTATCGATAGTTGACCTTGAAAAATAGTCATACTGTCGATATGCCTATCGATAGCTAATAGTTTGCAATACTATTGATGACAACCTAAACTATCGATACTATTGTATTGCTTTTCGATACTATGTACTATTGATGTTTTATAATCGATAGTAGCGATACTATTAAATTACAATACTATTGAATTTTTACAAGCTATTGCTATATTATTAGTGCGATAGTATCGATCGTTTGTTATTAGTGTCAATAGTATCAGTACCAGGGCTTGAAACCGGTTAATAAAAAACCTAAAAAATAAGTGTTTTGACCTGGTTACGCAGTAACGCTCGGGCCATTACGATCAGAGTGAAAACCCTTTTGAATCGGTCTCGCGAGCGGAAATTACCTGGTTAATCCCGCGCGGGCGAGTGACAAGGACGGGTATATCGCTCAGCGTTTTATCTCACTTACGCATTTGCAAGTCTCAACGTGTAGATTGGTTAGATTTATATCGAGCGAGAGTGAGAAATAATCATAGTTAGAGCGAGATAGAACACGATCGTCGAAAAGAGCGAAATGTTTTGGGTCTTTCCGGTATTTTGAACAGGAACTGAAATGATATCGCGCTTTGAACATAACCAGAAATAATATATGGTTTTGCTCAACCGTAACTGATTTAAAACGCTCTTTTTTTAAATGTATGGCGCATCGAGTGAGCTGGTTTAGAATTTTAACCAGGTTAGCAAGCCCTGATCAGTACTATCGATATAATTGATTGGACAACATCGATTATATCGAAAACCAATACAATCGATAGTAGGTATCGATAGTTTTGGTTATCATCTATAGTATTGCAAACTTTTGGCTATCGATAGTGTGACTATTTTTTAAGGTCACAATACTATTATAGTATTTCAAACTTTTGGCTATCGATAGTGTGACTATTTTTTAAGGTCACAATACTATCGATAGTCAACACTATTGCTGCAACACTATAACAGATGCAATACCTTTAGCCGACAAGCGAATAAATTCAAGATGCACCTTGTCTTATCTTCGCTATTGGTGACGTTCAAGTAAAATTGACCAGCTTAAACTAAAGTGATCTATGTAACTATATTATTGGCTTTTGTACCACTTTAGTTCCAGGCTAGTCAATTGGACTTTAGGACTTAAATTATAAAGACCATTTTAGCTTGACGTTGTAATTTGGCGTCCGACTACATAGGCAACTTCAGATAAAGGCAACTGATTTTACAATCTTAATCCTAACTAATATTATGAATGCGAAAGTGAGTTTGTTTGGTTATTTGTTACGTTTACCTTTTCACGCTTTATCTACTGAAGCAATCTTCTCGAAAGTTCGCATACACATAGTTAAGTACTTAAATAGACATACCTACCTTTCATCCCGGGAAAAATCACTGTTCCTGTGGGAAATTTACGCGGGCGAAGCCGCAGGCAAAAGCTAGTACGTGATAAAAGATAAATAGTAGTAAAGAGTTACATAATCTAAAATTCAGAAAACATCAAAAAAACACTTTCCAAAACGAATAAGATGGAAACTAAAGTGTCTTAGCTTCGTAACCTCAGCTTTTACTATAAAAGGGGCCATTAATTAAGTTACTTATTTTTGAATATTACTTTTGTATTTACGGAACATATTTGACGTTCCAAGATTTGGGTGTTTTAATTTGATTTTTAATTAGTAAATGTATAATTTGGTTATTCCAATTTTTTATTGATAATCGGATTTCTGAGACCCTGTGTTATTTTCAGGCTTTATTGTAAGATTGTAACACTACGTAATCGAAATAATGCATACAATTTGCTAAATGCAGAAAGCGCTGGTATCCATAGACTAGAAACTATCGCTATCTACAGAGCGTCTATGGTGCTTATCTATGGTATCAATTAAAGTGATTCCACATTTTGAAACTCGTAGATTAGCAATTTATATTCGAAAGGTTCCATTATGTTTTTTTAATGTTTAGTATTTTATTATAGATCACATTAGAACAAAAGCATAAAAATTAAATTGTAATTTGCGACGTCCGCTTTGTTTAGTTTATATTTTCTGTTTAATTCTTCACTGTAGCTATATCGCATTAGTTTGCTCGTACTTTAATTTTCGAATTTTGTTTTTAATAATTTATATATAAGAATAAACATATCGGTGCGAATTGTTATAAATTCTGTTGATATTAATTATATCATTTACCAATGACATGGACTGGTTATCTAATAAATATAATAATACTATAGAGATTTGAAGTTTGCAGATGACTGTATATAAACATGCTTATTTTTATTCATTCTACTATCTGTAATCGATATTTAATTATGCCTATATTTTACTTAAATCTCTTCTCGTCACATTGTATCCAATGTTTTTGCCTTTTTTGAATTGTAAAAGCTGTGAGCAAACGCACTTTAATAATAATTAATAATAATGTAAGACCACAAAAACATGTTAAACTTCATTAAAGATTTGTCAAATGAGTTTTTAATTATTCTTTTAAATGGGTTTAATTTATATTAAGATTTCGTCATTCATGTCAATAAATGTTACCGTCTAAAACGGCGACTTTGAATCGGAATATGATCCATTTCTTATTACCTACCTGAATATTTAAAAGTGAATCTTATGGTACCACATATAAGGTTAACTTTATGAATTAAGAAATATCATCCATCATATTTCGATTCATCAAAGCCAATTTTAGACCCCCTAATTGCAAACATGTTTTTGTGGTGAATTTAAGCAAGAATTTTAATTCAGACAAGTTGCTATGCAATACTTAGGACGTCCGCTGTGTGACGATTGAATAATATAATTCAACTAACTGAATAGTTTTCATTTGACTAAATGTTTAATAACTCAGTGCCGTATTAGCCATATCGCAGGCGGCTAATACTACGGACACCGTGCTTTTGAGGGCCCTGCGCGTTTGATGTACTTTTATGACTTTTTGGTCACAATGTAAAATGTACTATCATTACGGGCCCTACATGTCATGAGCATGACCTTTTAATCATGGTACAGGCTTAATCCGGCACTGTCTTGAACTAGCCCCTCAATGGGTTCACTTCGACGCGGAAAAGTGTAGGAACTGTATAGTACTTATAGGCGTTGCAATATGCGCAAGATTTTGTAGAAAAAGTGGAATTTGCACAGCACTTGCACAGATTTTGCGATGTTAGATACTCTTTTATGCTAGTATAATAATTTGTTGTTAATTTGTCTGAATTAAAAATATAGATAATTATGAGATGACACCTAGCTTTGTGCTGTGTTCACATTCGAATTAAGAGTTAATAATTTTTTAAACATTAAATATTTTTGAGATAATTGTTAAATACATAAATATTCCATTGCAAACTATTTCACTTATTCATCCTGACTGAATCCTTTGCGAGATAATATTAGTTGTTAGTTCACGTTTTTATTTTAAAAAAATCGTTCATAAATAACCCTTATATATACTTTTTGTCTTTTAGTAAGTATTTAAGATGGATCTACGATGAATGTATATCATATAACTATATAAAAAACCTATAAAAATAAAGACAGTTATTGATAACATATCATTTATTAATAACAAAAACAAATATAATAAATCCAAAGAAATTCCATTAGTATAATTAATTTGGCGTCAATAGATCACAGGACATTATTGGAATTTTATAATTAAAGCATTAATAATTTTTGTTCTCACTAAAAGTAAAAATATTATTTTAATATATCTTTCTTACAAGCTATTTATCACAAAATTTGGCTTACGACAAAAATTCAAAATTGAACAGAGTCTCTGTGTAAAAAAGAACTTACTTCAATAATAGGACAATATACTTTTTCTTTTGATATTGTTTTTACTAATGAAAATCTACATAGGCTATAATACCAAATAGCTGGTATCAGTCTTAAAAGCACCTGTCTGCTAAATTCTATTACATTTAGCGAAGTCAATAAAACAATCTGGCTCTTAAACTAAAAAATAAAACATACATATAGCTTATAATCTAATTCTGCAACTTTCAAGTTTACTACAAATTGCTAAGAAGAGCCTTGTTATGCAAGGTCCGGAACTTGTGGTTATCGTTCAAGTAGCTCGTAATGAATTCCGGAGGGTTCCGCATGAGGAACAGCTCCATACTCATGTATCTAACTTATAATCTAATTCTGCAATAGGGTAGATGACAACAAGTCAAATTAGTTACTTTTTCTAAATGTCAAAAACAATAATTTATATGGGACTTGTATGACAGTACTCAACGGTGACGTCACTTTTAATGGAGTCAAAACTTTAATTAGAACTAAAAAATAGTAAACCATGTTATAAATAAAATTGATCAATTAAAGTGACATTAAATTGTAATGTTTCATTATTTAAATAGCATCATATATTTTATTTTTTACCCAGTCATCATGCCTATTTTCCTCAAGGTCCACTACAAATTGCTAAGAAGAGCCTTGTTATGCAAGGTCCGGAACTTGTGGTTATCGTTCAAGTAGCTCGTAATGAATTCCGGCGGGTTCCGCATGAGGAAGCTCCATACTCATGTATCTAACTTATAATCTAATTCTGCAATAGGGTAGATGACAACAAGTCAAATTAGTTACTTTTTTCTAAATGTCAAAAACAATAATTTATATGGGACTTGTATGACAGTACTCAACGGTGACGTCACTTTTAATGGAGTCAAAAAGCATTCCCAATATACTTTAATTAGAACTAAAAAATAGTAAACCATGTTATAAATAAAATTGATCAATTAAAGTGACATTAAATTATAATGTTTCATTATTTAAATAGCATCATATATTTTATTTTAGTCATCATGCCTATTTTCCTCAAGTTCCACTACAAATTGCTAAGAAGAGCCTTGTTATGCAAGGTTCGGAACTTGTGGTTATCGTTCAAGTAGCTCGTAATGAATTCCGGCGGGTTCCGCATGAGGAACAGCTCCATACTCATGTACCGAGCGGCCGTGAGTCGCTTGCGCTCGGCGGCCGAGCGGCACAGCTGGCGGTGCGCGTGCGCAGCGAGGCCGGCGGCCGCCGCGTCCACCAGCGCGGGCGTCACGCGCTTGTGAGGCGAGTCTTCTAGCGGCGGCTGTTATCATTTATTTGCAGTAAATAGGGTTACGAAAGCTGTTTACAGATATAGTGTCCTTATACCTATCCTCTCTCTCTCTCTCTCAGCCGAAAGACGTCCACTGCTGGACAAAGGCCTTCCCCAAGGATTTCCACAACGACCGGTCCTGCGCTGCCCGCATCCATGCGCATCCCGCGACCTTCACCAGGTCGTCGGTCCACCGAGTGGGAGGCCTGCCAACACTGCGTTTTCCGGTTCGTGGTCGCCACTCGTTAACTTTTCTGCCCCAACTGCTATTTGTTATACCTATCCTACTTCCTACTATATCATTATCATCTATACATATAATAAAACAGTAAAAATATTTTGTCTGTACATTTAGTATTTTTGACTGAAATGGATAGAGGGACACCTAAAAAGAATAATAGAAAGCAAAAAATTTTTTTTGGAATTTCTTGTCTGTCTGTCTGTCTGTCTGTCTGTCTGTCTGTCTGTCTGTCTGTCTGTCTGTCTGTCTGTCTGTCTGTATGTATGTACGCGTTTCACGCAAAAACTACTGGACGGATTTGAATGAAACTTTTTTTGTTATGTAGCTATTAAGCCTGGGCAACATATAGGCTATAATTGATTTTGAAAACTGGAACACCTGATGAAGAACCATAACAGAACAGCTAAACTATAAGAAATATGGAAATGGTGCCTTAACAAAAGTCGTTCAACCTGATGAGCATTTTCTACTGACGTATAAAAATTGAAGATCTGGAACATCTGATGAAAAGCTCCAAGAGACCAGCTACACTATAACATATATGGAAATGGCGCCTTAGCAAAAATCGTTCAACCTGATGAGCATTTTCAGCTGACGTATAAAAATTGAAGATCTGGAACATCTGATGAAAAGCTCCAATAGACCTGCTACACTATAACATATATGGAAATGGCGCCTTAGCAAAAATCGTTCAACCTGATGAGCATTTTCTGTAGACGTATAAAAATCGAAAATCTGAAACATCTGAAACAGTTTGGAACACAAAAAGATTTTTCATCTAAGCGAAACTCACGCGGGCGAAGCCGCGGGCGACAGCTAGTATATTATAAAATCCTAACTAATATTATAAAAGCGAAAGTGAGTTTGTTTGTTTGCTTGTTACCTCTTCACACTTTATCTACTGAACCAATCTTCCTGAAATTTCGCATACACATAGCTGGAAGTACGGAGAAGGACATAGGGTACCTTTCATCCCGGAAAAAGCACTGTTCCCGTGGGAAATTCACGCGAGCGAAGCGGAGCGAAGCAGATGTGAATTTGTAAGGATGTTTGTTACTCAATCACGCAAAATCCACTGGACTGATTTTGATGAAATTTGGTACACGGGTAGAAAAATACCGGGAATAGCACGGTACTTTTTAACCCGAAATTCCCACCGGAGCCAAGCCCCAGGGCGCAGCTAGTTTAACTATACTTAGCATGCAAATTTCAAATTAATCATTATCAAATTTAATAAAATGCACGATTTTCATACAAAATGTTCGAGTGGGTGAATCGCACACGTCAACAGACTGAATTTTGTATGAAAAGTGTGCATTCGGGTCTTCGAATCTGAAATTTCCGTACGGAAATAAACTGACGTGTGCGGCCGGCTTTAGTCGGCATTATTTCAGACAAGAGATGGATGAATTGGTTCCTTGTAGAATCTAGAGGATCATCATCACCTCGAGTCGAAATGGCAAAAATTTGTTTTCTTTTTACCAATATTTGGCCACTTCCATAATTTGGAGGATAAAAAAAGAAATGACAATATTACCTGGAAGCGCAGCCACTGCCATATCTGAGTGCGGGAGATCTCAGCCGTAGCGGAGTCCTCCACGTGGCCGCTGTAGAAGAAGTGGCCGACGCCGGCCAGCCAGTGGTAGATGAACAGCACGCAAACGGCCACATTGTGCTTCAACCCCTCCATAGTCACCCCCCCACTAGGGATCAACAGCAAGTCCTGAGCGGTTATTGCTACTTGGAGCTTACGATGTATTTGGTTCGGAGTCGAGCCGTGTTTCTTCCAGAGCTAGAATACGTCAAGTTATTATATAGAAAATAATACATACATACATAGAATCACGTCTTTATCCCTTACGGGGTAGACAGAGCCAAGAGTCGTAAGACTCGAGGGCCACGCTTAGCTGAATAGTGGGCTCTCTGATGGAATGGAGATTCAGGTATAATGACCGGTTGCTAGCCCATCGCCTTTGAGTGGAGGAATCCCCAGTTTAAAGCCCTTTCCCTCGATTGAGTTTTACAATCTGCGCGGGAAGAGAAGCAGCTGGCACATACTATGTTTTTTCTTCGCTCCCAGACCAGCATGGAAGGAACCAGCATATATCCTACCAGAAAATAATCCTACCAATATTATAAATGCGAAAGTTATGTGAGTTTGTGAGGATGTTACTCAATCATGCAAAATCTACTGGACGGATTTCGATGAAATTTGGTACACGGGTAGAAAAATACCGGAAATAGCACAAAGGGTACTTTTTATTTCGAGATTCGCACGGGAGAAAAGCCCCGGGGCGCGGCTAGTAAATAAATTAAGACCTGAATTTGGTGTGAACGTTTAAAAAATGGGCCAATGAAGTACTGCTCAATCGTGTTTCTATTGTATGTGAAAATAATTTTGAGATCCTAATTCTTTCGATATGTTTATCTCTGAGGTATCGTGCAACTGTTACTCTTACAAAAAAATTGATTGGTGAAAAAAATTCTGTTTAAAAAAAGCCGTTATACTTTTTAAGTTGTCAATGTCGAAACCTATAATGCCTTGCTATAATGACTTTTTCTTGCCCTGCAAAAGTTTAACGTTCTATTATTTTTTGTTTAGTAATAACAAATAGGTTTTTTTAGACATTGACTTTACAATTGACTGTAAATTCAATTACAAAAAAACCATTTGTATTTTTTAAGACACAATTCTACAGATTCCCTTTTGTGTAACGATTCAACTATTTAATGAGATAAGTAGGTAGCGAAGGTCACGGTAGTGATAAACAGAGGTTATCGTAACTGTGGCATTATAAAACCAAACACAACTAAAAAAAACACATAAGAACGCATAGAAGACTAAAATGCATTTTAAAAATACTGCAGATTAGATGCATCATCGTGGGTAGTCCAAGACCGAAGAAACTGGCGGAACACTGTCGACGCCCTCTGCCCCATTGGAGGCCATAGAACACATATCACAAGGAATCGATTTTTTTTGCTAGCCTGTTGAGGTGTCCCACTGTTGGGCAAAGGCCTGTCTCTTTCCACAATTTGTGGTTGTTAGTTAATTAAAAAGGATTATCTCATTGACGTAGGGACAATTAATTAATTATTTAATAATTAATTATTAAAAAAGTATTACCTCATTGATGTAGGGCACCACTCGAGAGTCGTACACCATAAAGCCGTCAACACCCGCTTCGATTTCCTTCAACTTGGCATCCAAAATTTTATTTATGATCGCCTTAGATCTGCAACAATACAAGATTTCGGTAAATAAAAACTCCCCTCAAAACATGGTGCATGGAAGTAATTGCTTGTTTGTTTTTCATACATTCTTTCACCCCTTATTTCATTTCCTAAATTGATGACCTCGGGCCTTTAACTAACGCCATGTCGAATTTCATCAAAATCAGTTCAGCTTTTTAGCCGTGAAAGTCCCCCGCCGCGTCTGTCTGTCTGTTCGCGATGAACTCAATAATAGTCAATATGCCAGCTTTAGGATTCTACTAATACAATAAATCTGAAGAGCTAATCGTTGGAACTATCAGTCGGCAGATTTATATACATCAACAAGACAATAGATAGGTAATAAAATTAAAAGCATGCATTTTATGGGCTCCACGCAACTATTTGGGGCCGCCAAAATGCTCAGGGCCCTAGGAATTTCTTAATACTGTTGCCCATGTTCACGTGCTTGGCACGAGCTCACCACCAGCCGCAGGTAGCTGCTCAGGAAAAGGAGAGGGAGGACACAACCGACCTCCCCATGCGCCGTCGGCGCACAGGGCACAGGAGGCGGGCATACGCCCTCCATTTGCTGCCCCCACAATAAGGGCCGGTCGGGTGGCGGAAACGGGACTTTATGTCACCCGGCTTAACGGCCCCCGGGTAGAAAGGCGCGGCCGTGTCAAGCGTGCCCTTCCCCTAGCGGGTAGAGTTGAAGGCTGACGAGTCGTCCCGCTGGCTGCGCCGAGGGGAGCGGCCGAGCCGAGGCCGCCGTGGTAGCGGCCGCCGCGCCGGGGCTGTGGAGCGAGAGTAGCACATGGTTCCGGCACAAATGCGGTTGGCGTTGGCACCGTGTGGTTTTAGTGGGTTCAAGTCCCACACACATGTCCGGTTTCCCGTGGCTGGATGGACGGGACGAGGGTCTTTCCACACTTAAAAAAAAGGTAGTTGCTCAGGAAGTGCTGCTCCATGTTCCCGTGCTTGTTATGTAACTCACTCTCTATCAGCGGCGCGCGCGCCGGGCCGCAGCATGGCGGCCGCCATGCCGCCGGTGGCGGGCGCGCCGCGCGCGTTGCACGCGCTCACCACCAGCCGCAGGTAGCTGCTCAGGAAGTGCTGCTCCATGTTCACGTGCTTGTTCTGTAACTCACTCTCTATCAGCGGCGCGCGCGCCGGGCCGCAGCATGGCGGCCGCCATGCCGCCGGTGGCGGGCGCGCCGCGCGCGTGGCACGCGCTCACCACCAGCCGCAGGTAGCTGCTCAGGAAGTGCTGCTCCATGTTCACGTGCTTGTTCTGTAACTCACTCTCTATCAGCGGCGCGCGCGCCGGGCCGCAGCATGGCGGCCGCCATGCCGCCGGTGGCGGGCGCGCCGCGCGCGTGGCACGCGCTCACCACCAGCCGCAGGTAGCTGCTCAGGAAGTGCTGCTCCATGTTCACGTGCTTGTTCTGTAACTCACTCTCTATCAGCGGCGCGCGCGCCGGGCCGCAGCATGGCGGCCGCCATGCCGCCGGTGGCGGGCGCGCCGCGCGCGTGGCACGCGCTCACCACCAGCCGCAGGTAGCTGCTCAGGAAGTGCTGCTCCATGTTCACGTACTTGTTCCTGTCTGGCAGCAGATATTCTTTGCGGTCGCCTGCAAATATTATTATTATTAGAGTAAGTGGTAGTATTATTAGGCTTATTTATTGTCCCAGAGCTAGGCAGAGGCCACATGTTTCTTCTCCACAAGTTTCCATGTAGTGCAGCACGTTGTCGCTATTCGAAGGTAGCTAAAATATATATGTAGTAAACAAGTTAACATATAGTGTATTCAATTTGCTAAAATAGTAAATAAACATATAGTGAATTAAAAGGAATTTTAGGACAGCTATCTAGTTGTGTCTTTCTGAAATATTCGCACATTTTTTCTACAAGTGAATATAATTATGAGACTTGCCGTGTCGTGCCTATCATTATCAAAGTTTCTTTCTAGTCATGTAGGAGAGTAATGGCATAATCATTTGTCCTGCTATTGTTAGTCGGTATAGTACAATAATGTACATATATATTAAGGTGAGCAAAAACTAAAAATAAAAAAGATTAAACTCACCAAATTTTGCTATGATAGATGCACAATAATCCCATATTCCACAGTTAAGACCCAGGGAATGATCTTTCAAAGCGTACAGTATTTCTTCCAGTTCGAAGGTTGAGATTATGTTTTCAATTAAAACACACGCTTTTATGGTGCCATGGGGCAAACCCAATACTTCTTGTGTCCAGACAAATATGTCATTCCATAATTTTGCTTCAGATGAGCCCTCTAATTTTGAAAGATAAAAATAGGGACCACTTTTTGATTCATAAAGCTTTTGCATTATGGTACATCAATACGCCAAAATCAACTAGTGGGCCGATTGCTTCTTTACCTTCAATCTACAAGAAGTGAATTCAAACATTAAAATTTGTACATGTAACAATAGGATAGGATGCTGGAATGGGAAAATGGGAGCAGAGTTGTTTCAAACAAATGGTGCCCGAAAATGGTGATGGTTATGCAACCATCACCATTTCCGGCACCATTTGTCTCAGATGCCTGAGATGCACAAAAATCCAAAAATAAATGGTGCCCGAACTTGATGGAATCATGTTTTTTTATAAGATTTCATGTTGGTTTTATCATCTCAATCTCCATGTAGGTATATGTATTGGCCTCCACTTTAAATATTCGTCCAAATATCTGCAGTTTCAGCAGAATCGAAAGGCAGAGAAATCAATAACTTGCAATATATTTGTCTTTTAGGTAAGGGGACTGCTAAATCTGGTTATTTCCAGACTGGATTTCCATTCAGTGAAAACATGTGTTTCCCCTAATTTACAGGTTTATGGCAAGTACATAATAGTGGCGATGGGACAAACTAGTGAAAAGTGTGTCAATATCAAATAGTGTAGATATCGCATAATAAATATAATTTTCGAGAAACAAAGTGTAAAAGTGGTGTAAAAATAGTGATTTAAATTACAGACAGAAAGATAGGTGAAAACTGACATTTTCAATTTTTATGAGATAAAATGAAAGTATGCATGAAATATATACTAGCGTGCGTGGCTTTGCTCCCGTAGGAATTTCTGAATAGCCTATAGCTTTCCTCGTGAGAGTGCCTAGGTATCATAAATATAAATAATTTTTAAAATGGCACTTGTAGTTCCAGAAATTGGCGCATGCAAACAAACATCATATATAGAAGCTTCATTATATTAGATAGTATCAGTGCTTGTTACCAGTACCAATTTCGTATTTGTTTATTTTTTAAATAAGTGTACATACATATAAAGATAAAGTAAACTCCGTTTCTTCTTACTTGTCCTAGTAAATAATCTTAACAGTACTTTTTGTTTAATTTTGTTGAAAATAAATCAAATATTAGTTCAAATCTAAACATTTTAAAGTAAAACATTTATTAACCACAAAAGTAATTTCCTAAAATGTCTATTTTAATTTATATTGTTGTAATATCATAAAAAGACATGGTAAGATTGTTTACATAATAGGACAAGTAGGAAAAAACGGAGTTTAGGTACCCACCCTTATCGGAAGTTTATATGGAGAATTTGAACACTTTGGAATCGATAACAAGACCTGTTTTATATTTTCACTTACCAAAATGTTATGTTCTGTCATATTCCAAGCCCGAGGTCTTAGCATCAATATTGGACACATACTTATATTAAGAGGAGCACCCTGTAGTTTTCCATTTACAACAAGATTAATATTCTGGTATGCAATAAGCTGGTTTCTCCAAGTGGGACAATGGCCATCGTCAAAATCAACTTGGATGCCCTGAACATCTTCGTTTAAAGCAGAAACAAAATGTGCTGTGTTAGATGCTGAAACGTCTCCAAGGTCCAGATGACGATTCCTGGAAGTAAATTTTCAGTAAATATGCTAATGGGAACGCTTACAAGTTATTTAAGTCTAACCGAGTAGTTTTAACTTCATACAGAAGTAATTTTCAAGTGTGAGTTAGGACAGCCGCCACAACAACCCAGCACTGGTCATGAATATGGCCTTTGGTATATTTAATCTCTATTTCTCAAGTTAGTTTTTATTTCATTCAAACAACATAAGTAGGTACCATCGAGATATTATGTACTTTATGCAAATTGATAAGGGGATATAGGTTTCAATTCTGAGGCAGTTTAAAAAGATAAGGTGCTTTAACTTACTGAAGTCTTGAAGGTAATTCGGCAATGGTCCATGATTTGTCACTTCTCTCAGGAGACAGCTTAAAAATCCAAAGAAACTTTGTTTTTAGCTTCCACAGTCCTTTGTAGTCGTTTTCTATAAAGTTCTTCTATTCGAGTATCAAACTTCACATGTAATTTTCGTAGAAAGTCCAACGTATCCTTGTTAAAAACATTTTGCTGCACATCTTCTAATTTTGGAGGAGGTGACTGCAGGAGAATTATAGACATTTCGCTATAATATTTGCAAAATAAACTTATTCAAACAGAACCCAGTCGTGCTGTACTTGCTTTATTTATTTTGAATTTGTTGTTTTCACGAATTGCCCACTATTTCTTTGCCACTTACTATCACCACACTGACACACACTGATCACTTTTAATTTTATCGATAAGCCGATGCAGCTGATAGCGCAACACAAAGAATCATATCCCTATATAGTTTGTGCAAAGAATCAACAGCTGACTGGCGACACGGGGGGGCACACTCAAAGCTCAAAGTGTCATTTCGGCGAAAGCTCTGACGAATGTTTATGGAACTAAAATGCGGCCATGTTTTCCGGAGTGTCAAATCTTGTCAAGTCCAATAGAGGCCCGAGACAGTGTAGTTTCACTTGTATGCGCACAGCGCTAGTGTCGCAAACCGCCACAAAGATAACCGCCATCATAATCACTACGTGAACCGCCATAATGTCGGCCATACCTATTCTTTCTTTTTGGCAAATGACTGACACTTTGTTATGTCTGTCAGTTCAATTACAACCTCGTGGTGTATTGTTTGTACGTTACAGATTGTCATTTGTTTGTGATCTAACTCCTGGCAGTTATTTCTTTTGTTTTTGTGTACTCCTCGCTATTTAGCTTGAGTTGAGTTACAAATTACTTAATATCATTGGACATTTTTATTGTGTACTCCTCGCCTTCGAGCTTGAGTTGAGTTACAAAACCTAACCTGTTGCGTATAATTTCGTTTTATAGACATTGGACTATCAATTAAACTATATGGCTCTTCGTGGTTGTTGCAAACTCTTTTGTATACTTTAAGTTTTTTTTATAAAACAAATGTATTTTTAGTTGTCTTAGTTGTCATAGTTCTGCAGCTCCAAATACATGCATACATTGAGATTACGTTCATTTTCATTTATTCCACCACATTTTTGGTCCTTTCGTAGCCTACAAATTAGAATCATTACATTTTCATTTCATACAGTTCATATATACCATTTCGTAGTGCACTATCATTATCAATTTTTCATATGCACTCCATGATCACTCGTAGTAAACTCAACAAAAGTATGCCGATCATTCGTTCACCAGTCGCGCAACCAGCATCAAATCCGCAAATCGTGCAAACGACGGAAGGTGGTGGTGTAAGTGAGCGTCCACTCGAACGGACACGCTCGCTGACGGCGCGCTCGCACTCATCGCGTGGTTCCCAAGCTGGAATCCAAGCGCGTAAGGCGAGTGCCGCAGCCGTCCATTTGCGCCGCCAACTAGAACGAGAGCAGGAGCTCGTGCAGCGTGAACGGGAGCGTGACCAGCGTGAACGGGAGCGTGACCAGCGTCAGCAGGAGCGCGAGCAGAAGCTCGCCCAACTCCAGCAGCAGGTGGACGATCAAGAACTTGAAGCTGAGTTAGCGTCTATAGAAGACGAGGGTTCACTAAGTGGTCATAGAACAAATCAATGGGTAAGCGACGTCTCACGAGGTATTTTAGAATGCGACCCAATCGCATCGCCTAGTCGGCAGGTGACAGAAGCTCCGCCTCCGGCTACTTGTGGCATTGCACCTACACTTGACGGGCCCACCTATATTTCTAACACTAGTAACTCCATTCTTTTAAAAGCTGTTGCTGATACAGCAGCCGCAGCCAAAGCATTAGCTA
Organism: Ephestia elutella; assembly: GCA_018467065.1. NCBI lineage: Eukaryota > Metazoa > Arthropoda > Insecta > Lepidoptera > Pyralidae > Ephestia > Ephestia elutella. Next base: position 7,754,631 of record CM031577.1, read on the forward strand.
GCAACCAAAAGGGACAAACCAAACCGGACTTGTTTCCATTCTATGGAAATTCTTTACAGTGGTTGCAATTTAAACGTATTTACCAAGCAACTAAACAGTCTTTTTCGCCTTTAGAGAACGTATTACGTTTACAAAACGCATTGCGAGGCCCTGCCCGTGATGCCGTTGCGCCATTGCTCGTTGCCGGGGAGGACCCCGACGAGATCGTACGCGCTTTGGAAGAGAACTTCGCGCGGCCAGAGTTCGTCGTGTTCGGGGAAGTAACTGCCTTAAAAAATCTTCCGAAACTCGGAAATGACTTAAAGGAGTTGAGTATAATTTCCAACCGGGTACGTAGTTCCCTAGTCACTATTAAGTTGCTAGATCAAACCGAGTACTTGTATTCACCCGAGCTATTCCACACTATTTTAGGTAAATTAAATCCTATCATTAAATTGCGTTGGACGGATTTTGCTGTGAAGGATTGCTCAAAAAGGTCTAAATTGGAAATTCTCTCAGATTTTTTAAAGCATGAGCTGGACCAACATATACGTTTCGGTTTATCTCCTGATTCATATTTTTCCAAAACAGATTCAACATTCATCAAACAATCTGTATCATATAACGTCAAACCATCAGTGTCATTCAACAAGAATGTCAAACATGAAAACATTCATGTTACTATGGGTGACAAGAATAAAACGTCAAAAGGTAAAGAGGTCGAATGTACTTATTGTAAAAAAGATCATAACATAAAGTTTTGTTCAGAATTTAAAATTTTGTCTGTTGATGACAGATGGAGTTGGTTAAAAGAGTCCAAGGTGTGTTATAAATGTTTAAAAGGAAATAGGCACTTATGGAAATCTTGTAAGACACCTGCTTGTGGTGAAGACGGTTGTAGGTTACACCATCATCCTTTACTACATCGTAAGGAAATCTCACAGTCAGAGTCTGGTACATCTACCACTTTGGTTGTGGAAACTTCGGAACCGAATTGTCATAGCTTAGAGTCAACCTTACCTTCTAATAACACAGTAGAATTTTCTAATACTCTTCAACAGCTACAACAAACTGAAAACAAGTGTCAGAGCTCACGGGCATTTCTGAAAATTGTACCCGTGACAGTCTCCGGTCCGCTTGGCAGCCGTAATATTTATGCGTTGCTCGACGATGGCAGTACTGCTACTTTGATAGAGTCCAGTGTGGCAGCAGCAATCGGCGCTACGGGACCTACGCAAACTATCACCGTTAATGGAATAGGAGGTCTAAGTACAGTCAAAACAGTTTCTTATGTCAATTTCCAAATTAAGGGCAGGTACACACCTGATACTTTTATGATAAAAAATGTTCGGTCAATGTCAGGTCTCTGTTTATGTTCTCAAACATTGTCTAAGGAGTCCATCAATTCGTGTGCTCATCTTAGCGATTTAATAGATACTTTGACGTACGAAGTAGCCACTCCATCCATGCTCATAGGTTCAGAGCATTGGTATTTATCGATTTCTCATGAGACACGTATGGGGAAACACAATCAACCTGTCGCCTGTCGCACGGCCTTAGGGTGGACCTTATATGGTATCGCATCAAGTAAAACAAAGCTCGTCGAGTTTGTAAATCACGGAACTTTATCAAAAGAGCAGGAAGATGATTTAGATTTGCTTTTAAAGGAACACTATAGTTTAGATTCCATTGGTATTTCTAAATTTGAAACGATCCACAGTAAGCAAGACATGCGCGCTATTGAGATTTTAAACTCTACGACTAAGCGTCTGCCTACAGGTCGTTTTGAAGTTGGGTTACCATGGCGTGACGATATACAGGACGTACCTGACAGTTTTCCACAAGCCTTATCGCGGTTTTATAATTTAGAAAGGCGTTTCCGACAGGATATAGAGTTTTCTAAAGCTTATATCAATTTTATCGATAACATGTTCGACAAAAATTACGCTGAGGCATGTCCAGTTGATACATATCACGACAAATATATTATCGATAAAAACCTTGACAGTGTTAGGTTTTATTTACCACATTTTGGGGTTTTTCGCCCACAGAAACGTAAGATTCGTGTCGTTTTAGACGCTGCTGCGAAAACTAATGGTGTCAATTTAAATTCACTGGTTTTACCTGGCCCAGACCTATTACAATCTTTGTTAGGTATTTTATTTCGCTTCCGAGAGGGTCGGGTAGCAATGTCCGCCGATATTAAAGAGATGTTTTCACAAATACAAATAAGAAAAGAAGATAGGGATGCTCTTCGCTTTTTATGGAGACCGGTATGTACACCTACTTCGAACAGTAAGTCAACAATCAAAGAGTACCGAATGTCAAGCGTAATCTTCGGTGCTTCTTGTTCTCCCTTTATTGCGCAACACGTAAAAAATTTTAATGCTAAGCAATATGAAAATAAATACCCGGAAGCAACTAGAGCTATTTTTAAAAGACCATTATATGGACGATTTCATAGGTTCTGTAGATACGACAGTCGAAGCTGCTCAGTTAGCAGCTGAAATCGTAACTGTACATAAAGCAGCCTGTATGGAAATGCGCGGTTGGGTCTCTAATGATCAAGCTGCATTAGAGCTGTTGAGTCCCGACTTGCGAGCGCAACAGTCGTCGGATATTAATTTAGGTGTTTCCAATACCGGTTGTGTAAAAGTTTTAGGTGTTAAATGGAGTCCTGCTTTGGATAATTTAGGCTTCAGGTCGGCGGGAGATGCTCTTCCGTCCACTCTTACAAAGCGAGTAGTTCTCTCTCAATTGATGCGAGTTTACGACCCTTTAGGTTTACTTACTCCGGTAGTGGTAAAGGGCCGTATATTATTTCAAGAAATTTGGAGATCAGGTATTGGTTGGGATATACCACTTTCATCATCAGATCAACAAAAATGGGTAGATTGGTTTCGGGAAGTGACAGAAGCCGCGGCCCTAAAAGTACCGCGTTGGTACGCTTCCTCGGAAAATTGCGAGCCCATTGAGAGAGAACTCCACGTTTTCGCAGATAGTAGCGAACACGCTTTTGCTTGCGTAGCTTTTTGGCGTCTTATTTATAAAAATGGAATTTATAGAGTCGTCCTCATTTCTAGCAAAGCTCGTGTAGCGCCTGTTAAACCAATTTCAATTCCAAGACTGGAATTGCAAGCCGCCCTGATTGCATCTAGACTCGCAGTAACGATCCAGAACAGTCATCGCAAAAACCTAACCGCATTTATTTTTGGACTGATTCGATGATTGTTCTGGGATGGTTGCGTAGTGATGCCAGAACTTTTAAGCCTTTTGTTGCCCACAGATTAGGTGAAATCTTAGAGAATACTTCAGTAAAGGATTGGCACTGGGTACCAACAGATTTAAACGTAGCAGATGATGCAACTAGGGTGCGCCCAGTTCTTTTAAATAATGAACATAGATGGTTCCGTGGTCCATGCTTTTATCAAAGCCAATAAATGATTGGCCTTTAATGCCAGCGTCGGTACCACTAGCGTCCGAGGAGCTCAAGAGCCAACCACGTGAACTAGTGGCACCTACTACCGTAGTTGAATTACCTTCTCCAGTTACTGCAAATTTTCAAAATTTTAGTAGCTGGTTGCGATTAGTACGAGCCACGGCTCGAGTTCATCAAGCCGCAGAAATTTTTGCCACAATTTTGGAAAATATTCGAAATTCAATTTCCAATCGCGTTTGTCATTTACAATCAGCGTCCAGAACCCTACCACCCCTCCACGCAAGACATATGAAGATTGCAGAAGAGCACATTTTTCAACGACTTCAACTTGAGAGTTTCCCCGAAGAGTTTAGTTCTCTTTTGAACTCAAAGCCTATTGACCGAAGGAGTCGTCTTTTGAAACTGTCTCCAATACTGGGATCAGATAAGTTGCTTCGCCTTGCAGGAAGGATTGGTGCGGTGCAGGACGTGGATCCCGACACTAGATGTCCCATCTTACTTGACGGCCGTCATTCAACGGTATTGCTACTGGTACAACATTACCACAAGAGAGCAAGTCATGCGAACCACCACACTGTAATAAATGAAATGCGACAACGTTTTTGGCTCATTGGATTAAGAAATGCTGTGAGAACAACAGTCAGCAAATGTTTATTATGCAGAATCAAGAAGTCTCGACCGATGCTGCCTCCTGTCGGAAATTTGCCTCAACAAAGACTCGCACATCACCAACGGCCATTTACTTTTACAGGCCTGGATTACTTTGGCCCTATTACTGTTACCATTGGACGGCGTCATGAAAAGCGATATGTTGCCCTTTTCACCTGTCTAACGATTAGAGCTATTCACCTTGAAGTGGTACATAGCCTTTCTGCAGATTCTGCAATAATGAGTTTAAGGCGATTCTTTTCCAGGCGCGGGATCCCAAACACTATTTTCTCCGATAATGGAACCGCCTTTGTGGGAGCTAACCGCATTTTAAAAGAGTTTGTCGCAGATGGAGTAAGAGATTTTGCAGCTACAAAATCTGTAAATTGGAGCTTTATACCCCCTGCGGCCCCGACCTTCGGTGGTTGCTGGGAGCGTCTGGTACGCTCTGTTAAGGTGGCACTCTCAGCTGTACTCAAAGAAAGGGCACCAAAGGAAGAAGTTTTATTGACACTGTTGATGGAAGCGGAGGCAGTAGTTAATTCAAGACCTTTAGGTTATGTGGCTACTGGTCCGGAAAGCCCGACCAGCTTAACACCTTTTCATTTTTTGATCGGCACATCATCCAACGAAGTCCTGCCCAAACTTGACAACGGAGTGTTCAGTGGTCGGGCGGAATTTAAAAAGGCGTTGCGACTGGCTGACCAATTTTGGAGCCGCTGGGTGCGGGAAATTCTTCCAGACTTGCAACCAAGAGAACCACAACCAAGAGATCCCACTTGCAGTGTTGCGAATCTCAAACATGGGGACGTTGTAATTATTGTGGATGAGTCGTTGCCAAGAAATACGTGGCCTAAAGGCAAAATTGTTAAATTATTTCCCGGTCAAGACGGAGTGATTAGGGTGGTGGACGTTGAGACCTCAGGGGCATCCTTCGCCGTCCAGTTAGGAAATTGATCAAAATTTTCACCCTAGAGTAATTTGTTTTGTTTTGGTTTTTTCGAAGTTAGTTTGTGCAGCACAGCTGCACGGGGCGGAGGATGTTGCAAACTCTTTTGTATACTTTAAGTTTTTTTATAAAACAAATGTATTTTTTAGTTGTCTTAGTTGTCATAGTTCTGCAGCTCCAAATACATGCATACATTGAGTTTACGTTCATTTTCATTTATTCCACCACAGTGGTTGTGATTCGAATAGCAAGACGCATCGCCTTTTTAATTTGCCTAAAGAAGATAGTTTAAGGGATTTATGGCTATCTTTTTTAATTCCCACTAACGTGGAGCTTAGTGGTTTATCGAAAGAACAATTGGTGAACAAGCATGTTTGCCACAGTCACTTCGACCGATATCAATTTGACGGAATGGGCAACCGCCTTAGACATGGCTATCCTTGTTTATTTACTCCAAAAGAAATATATCATGGCATTCCTCTATCTTCGTCTGGTAAGTAATCTAAAGTAAGGAAATTAATAAGACCTAGTGAAAATTTTCCACACAGGTACTGTGCTATCGTACAAGTACTGTATACCTGCATTATACCAATAATGTATGCAATAGTATTGGAGTGAACAAATGGGTCAAGATACTGGTTTGGATCATTTTGTCTTATTAATTTAAATATCATTAGAACTATAAAGCATTTAAAATGCAAATAATATCCCACCAAAAACATTCTGTAAAAAATTAGCCAAGCCTCGATGGAGCTGTTAGTTTATCTACTAAAAAGTAATGAAATCTGGATAAAGTCGTACTAAGTCTAAGGTTCCTTACTGCAATTTCATTATTATTCTAATTAATGTTGTGTGACTTGGCCGTTGAAAATGATTTATACGTTTAGCAATATAGGTTACTTACTAGGACTTATATCAACATACATATAGTATGATGTATAAAATAAAATTTGCATGAGAAAAAGATAACATTCCTATAAATTGTTCTTAAGTACAACTTATGTAATTCTTCTAAGTAAATGTTATGTTTTTTAGCTGGAGACCACTTAAGTGACCACAACTACTTCTTGCAAAGTGCTATGGGAGATGATGATAAATCCATCCAAGATGTAACTGCAGATATTATTGAAGGTATGAAAACTATTTTTTTTTCAATCCAAATTCTTTTTTATTTCTCCACAATCTATATAAAAATATAATTATGGGCAAATCACACAGATTGAGCTAGCTTTAAGATAACTTCAAGACTTGTGTTTTGAGATACTAACTCAACAATACATGATAAACATCCTAGATCCAGGTCAATATAAAAAAGATAGGTATACATACATATACATTTTAACAGCCCTTTGAATGGCAGCTTGATATGATACTATTACTATTAGGTTGTCAATAACCACAAAAAGCAGGATATCATAATTTAGGATTTGTTTTTCACAGAAATGCTATTTCAAAAACAGCTAAACTGATTTTTATGTCCAGCGAATGTATTAATTCTATTAATAGTTCCAAATCTTACTCGGATCAATGTTTCAGGAGTTGTCAAGGATCATACATACAAAAAATGTTGTTTTACCTCAACAAAATTTATAGATAAATAATAAAAATTAAATACTTTAATAAAATTAAACATAATTATGTTAGAAAAGTAATTCAAAGTGGTACACCTGTATGTTATATTATGCTCCTTCCTTTGGTAGTTTTAGTATAATTTATAATAAACAAATTAACTACAATTTTATAATAATTGTGTATCAAATAATTTTAGGAGACCATTCATATGGAGCACCAGTGCCATCTCAAATCCCCAAGTCTTCAATAGATGAACCCGGGAGCTCTATGTGGCAGTCTGATATGATTAATCCTAATGACAATTCAGTGAGAGACACCATACTCCCAAAGAACTTATCGTCATCAGGTATTTATATTCTCAATTTCAACTTCACCTGCGTAAATGAGGTTGGAAAGTCCATGTTTCTTAATTTATTGATTTCTTCTTATAAAATATATGTAAGCTATCAAAATCAAATTTTTTTAATGAATTATTTTCAGGTAATACTGATTCAAAATGCAGTACCATTCAAAAGAAGACATTGGATGGAAATAAACCAAGCACAGAAGTTGAGGCAGAAGTGCACATGTTTTATAAAAGACCTAAAAAGAAAGGCTATTGCTGTTAATGCCTTATCAAAAGAGCAGGAAGATGATTTAGATTTGCTTTTAAAGGAACACTATAGTTTAGATTCCATTGGTATTTCTAAATTTGAAACGATCCACAGTAAGCAAGACATGCGCGCTATTGAGATTTTAAACTCTACGACTAAGCGTCTGCCTACAGGTCGTTTTGAAGTTGGGTTACCATGGCGTGACGATATACAGGACGTACCTGACAGTTTTCCACAAGCCTTATCGCGGTTTTATAATTTAGAAAGGCGTTTCCGACAGGATATAGAGTTTTCTAAAGCTTATATCAATTTTATCGATAACATGTTCGACAAAAATTACGCTGAGGCATGTCCAGTTGATACATATCACGACAAATATATTATCGATAAAAACCTTGACAGTGTTAGGTTTTATTTACCACATTTTGGGGTTTTTCGCCCACAGAAACGTAAGATTCGTGTCGTTTTAGACGCTGCTGCGAAAACTAATGGTGTCAATTTAAATTCACTGGTTTTACCTGGCCCAGACCTATTACAATCTTTGTTAGGTATTTTATTTCGCTTCCGAGAGGGTCGGGTAGCAATGTCCGCCGATATTAAAGAGATGTTTTCACAAATACAAATAAGAAAAGAAGATAGGGATGCTCTTCGCTTTTTATGGAGACCGGTATGTACACCTACTTCGAACAGTAAGTCAACAATCAAAGAGTACCGAATGTCAAGCGTAATCTTCGGTGCTTCTTGTTCTCCCTTTATTGCGCAACACGTAAAAAATTTTAATGCTAAGCAATATGAAAATAAATACCCGGAAGCAACTAGAGCTATTTTAAAAGACCATTATATGGACGATTTCATAGGTTCTGTAGATACGACAGTCGAAGCTGCTCAGTTAGCAGCTGAAATCGTAACTGTACATAAAGCAGCCTGTATGGAAATGCGCGGTTGGGTCTCTAATGATCAAGCTGCATTAGATTTGGAAAATATTCGAAATTCAATTTCCAATCGCGTTTGTCATTTACAATCAGCGTCCAGAACCCTACCACCCCTCCACGCAAGACATATGAAGATTGCAGAAGAGCACATTTTTCAACGACTTCAACTTGAGAGTTTCCCCGAAGAGTTTAGTTCTCTTTTGAACTCAAAGCCTATTGACCGAAGGAGTCGTCTTTTGAAACTGTCTCCAATACTGGGATCAGATAAGTTGCTTCGCCTTGCAGGAAGGATTGGTGCGGTGCAGGACGTGGATCCCGACACTAGATGTCCCATCTTACTTGACGGCCGTCATTCAACGGTATTGCTACTGGTACAACATTACCACAAGAGAGCAAGTCATGCGAACCACCACACTGTAATAAATGAAATGCGACAACGTTTTTGGCTCATTGGATTAAGAAATGCTGTGAGAACAACAGTCAGCAAATGTTTATTATGCAGAATCAAGAAGTCTCGACCGATGCTGCCTCCTGTCGGAAATTTGCCTCAACAAAGACTCGCACATCACCAACGGCCATTTACTTTTACAGGCCTGGATTACTTTGGCCCTATTACTGTTACCATTGGACGGCGTCATGAAAAGCGATATGTTGCCCTTTTCACCTGTCTAACGATTAGAGCTATTCACCTTGAAGTGGTACATAGCCTTTCTGCAGATTCTGCAATAATGAGTTTAAGGCGATTCTTTTCCAGGCGCGGGATCCCAAACACTATTTTCTCCGATAATGGAACCGCCTTTGTGGGAGCTAACCGCATTTTAAAAGAGTTTGTCGCAGATGGAGTAAGAGATTTTGCAGCTACAAAATCTGTAAATTGGAGCTTTATACCCCCTGCGGCCCCGACCTTCGGTGGTTGCTGGGAGCGTCTGGTACGCTCTGTTAAGGTGGCACTCTCAGCTGTACTCAAAGAAAGGGCACCAAAGGAAGAAGTTTTATTGACACTGTTGATGGAAGCGGAGGCAGTAGTTAATTCAAGACCTTTAGGTTATGTGGCTACTGGTCCGGAAAGCCCGACCAGCTTAACACCTTTTCATTTTTTGATCGGCACATCATCCAACGAAGTCCTGCCCAAACTTGACAACGGAGTGTTCAGTGGTCGGGCGGAATTTAAAAAGGCGTTGCGACTGGCTGACCAATTTTGGAGCCGCTGGGTGCGGGAAATTCTTCCAGACTTGCAACCAAGAGAACCACAACCAAGAGATCCCACTTGCAGTGTTGCGAATCTCAAACATGGGGACGTTGTAATTATTGTGGATGAGTCGTTGCCAAGAAATACGTGGCCTAAAGGCAAAATTGTTAAATTATTTCCCGGTCAAGACGGAGTGATTAGGGTGGTGGACGTTGAGACCTCAGGGGGCATCCTTCGCCGTCCAGTTAGGAAATTGATCAAAATTTTCACCCTAGAGTAATTTGTTTTGTTTTGGTTTTTTCGAAGTTAGTTTGTGCAGCACAGCTGCACGGGGCGGAGGATGTTGCAAACTCTTTTGTATACTTTAAGTTTTTTTTTATAAAACAAATGTATTTTTTAGTTGTCTTAGTTGTCATAGTTCTGCAGCTCCAAATACATGCATACATTGAGTTTACGTTCATTTTCATTTATTCCACCACAGTGGTTGTGATTCGAATAGCAAGACGCATCGCCTTTTTAATTTGCCTAAAGAAGATAGTTTAAGGGATTTATGGCTATCTTTTTTAATTCCCACTAACGTGGAGCTTAGTGGTTTATCGAAAGAACAATTGGTGAACAAGCATGTTTGCCACAGTCACTTCGACCGATATCAATTTGACGGAATGGGCAACCGCCTTAGACATGGCTATCCTTGTTTATTTACTCCAAAAGAAATATATCATGGCATTCCTCTATCTTCGTCTGGTAAGTAATCTAAAGTAAGGAAATTAATAAGACCTAGTGAAAATTTTCCACACAGGTACTGTGCTATCGTACAAGTACTGTATACCTGCATTATACCAATAATGTATGCAATAGTATTGGAGTGAACAAATGGGTCAAGATACTGGTTTGGATCATTTTGTCTTATTAATTTAAATATCATTAGAACTATAAAGCATTTAAAATGCAAATAATATCCCACCAAAAACATTCTGTAAAAAATTAGCCAAGCCTCGATGGAGCTGTTAGTTTATCTACTAAAAAGTAATGAAATCTGGATAAAGTCGTACTAAGTCTAAGGTTCCTTACTGCAATTTCATTATTATTCTAATTAATGTTGTGTGACTTGGCCGTTGAAAATGATTTATACGTTTAGCAATATAGGTTACTTACTAGGACTTATATCAACATACATATAGTATGATGTATAAAATAAAATTTGCATGAGAAAAAGATAACATTCCTATAAATTGTTCTTAAGTACAACTTATGTAATTCTTCTAAGTAAATGTTATGTTTTTAGCTGGAGACCACTTAAGTGACCACAACTACTTCTTGCAAAGTGCTATGGGAGATGATGATAAATCCATCCAAGATGTAACTGCAGATATTATTGAAGGTATGAAAACTATTTTTTTTTCAATCCAAATTCTTTTTTATTTCTCCACAATCTATATAAAAATATAATTATGGGCAAATCACACAGATTGAGCTAGCTTTAAGATAACTTCAAGACTTGTGTTTTGAGATACTAACTCAACAATACATGATAAACATCCTAGATCCAGGTCAATATAAAAAAGATAGGTATACATACATATACATTTTAACAGCCCTTTGAATGGCAGCTTGATATGATACTATTACTATTAGGTTGTCAATAACCACAAAAAGCAGGATATCATAATTTAGGATTTGTTTTTCACAGAAATGCTATTTCAAAAACAGCTAAACTGATTTTTATGTCCAGCGAATGTATTAATTCTATTAATAGTTCCAAATCTTACTCGGATCAATGTTTCAGGAGTTGTCAAGGATCATACATACAAAAAATGTTGTTTTACCTCAACAAAATTTATAGATAAATAATAAAAATTAAATACTTTAATAAAATTAAACATAATTATGTTAGAAAAGTAATTCAAAGTGGTACACCTGTATGTTATATTATGCTCCTTCCTTTGGTAGTTTTAGTATAATTTATAATAAACAAATTAACTACAATTTTATAATAATTGTGTATCAAATAATTTTAGGAGACCATTCATATGGAGCACCAGTGCCATCTCAAATCCCCAAGTCTTCAATAGATGAACCCGGGAGCTCTATGTGGCAGTCTGATATGATTAATCCTAATGACAATTCAGTGAGAGACACCATACTCCCAAAGAACTTATCGTCATCAGGTATTTATATTCTCAATTTCAACTTCACCTGCGTAAATGAGGTTGGAAAGTCCATGTTTCTTAATTTATTGATTTCTTCTTATAAAATATATGTAAGCTATCAAAATCAAATTTTTAATGAATTATTTTCAGGTAATACTGATTCAAAATGCAGTACCATTCAAAAGAAGACATTGGATGGAAATAAACCAAGCACAGAAGTTGAGGCAGAAGTGCACATGTTTTATAAAAGACCTAAAAAGAAAGGCTATTGCTGTTAATGCCGAAAAATTAGCCTTCAGTGAAAGGCTTAGTCAAGCTAAAGAATTAAATTCTAGTACAAAATTTTTAAACAACTTTGAAAACATGCCTAAACCTGCACAAGATTTTTTAAAATTGCAATTAAAGTCTGTAAACAAAAAGAAAAAGGGCATGAGATTTACGAATGATGAAAAATTATTATCTCTGGCACTAATGAAAGAGAGCCCGAAAGGATACAGACTATTACAGAAAATTTTCAAATTGCCAACGAAAAGGACATTAAATCGCTTGGCAGAATAAAATACATTCAGTGTTGGAATAAATGTCAACATATTCCGTCTAATTAAAAAAAAGCTGCAAAGTGGGATAGCAAAAAGAAAATATGCTCTATTATTTTTGATGAGGTTGCACTCACACCTCATTTAACCTATGTAGAAGCAAAAGATGAAATTAGAGGTTTCAAGGACTTGGGCTGTGAAAAGCAATTAAGTTATTGTGACCACGCCCTTGTATTTATGATTAGAGGGATTTGTTCCAACTGGAAACAACCCATAAGTTATTACTTTTGTGAGGGCACAACATCTGCACCTGAAGTAATAAGAATTTTAAAGGATGTAGTAGCGAAAGTATCTGAAACAGGCCTCATACCTTTAGTTCTAGTCTGTGATCAAGGTGCTACATTCAGAAGCGCTATAAAAATTATCAAACATGAAACTGAGCAAAAAAGACTCCAACACGGCGAACATAATGGTTAGTATCTTTTATTTAGTTTTGTAGATTGTAGTAGACTATGCCATTTAGAATTTAAAAAATCTTCTATAAGAGTACATTGTATGCCTATGTACTGTGAAAAAATGGGATGCTCTTACAGATTGTCTAAAATATCTAGTTTCTTTTTTACACTTACCTTTCTTTATGTAATTTTTTGTTCTTTTGTTTGCAGATGGAACTATTGAGATATCTGGGAGAAGTTTAAGTGTGGTTTATGACCCTCCCCATTTATTGAAGGGCATAAGAAATAATTTTATTACAAAAAATATTATTTATAATGGAGATATAGCACGATGGGATGACATAATAACAGTTTATGAAATGGACTGTCTACTTGGGAATGAGAAAATGAATGAGAATTTAAAAGACCACCATGTTATTCCAAGCAAAATTAAAAAAATGAAAGTCAGTGTAGCTGCACAAGTTTTCAGCCATTTGACGGGTGCTATGCTGAAATATACGAGTATGCTGAAGTATAAGAAAATCGAGTTTCAAACTTTTGTTACACTTGGATCATACAGTGCTCAACTAATGTATATCAAGTCTTGTGTCAAGGAGGAACCTAAGAAGCGAAGCTACACTATGACTACTATTCCTGTTGAAAAAAAGAAACCTAAACAATTTCATCGGACTTATACATTAAATGGAGTCAAGGTTTGCCGTGATATGTTTCTAAATACTTTACAAATTACAACTCAGAAAGTAACAATAGCGTTAAAAAAATCCGGAATAATAATGTCAACGACTATAGAGGAACGAAAGGAGGTTTCAATAAATTATCGGAGGAAGATACAAACTTTATTATTGAAGTTATCACCAAATTACCTAAATATATATCGCATTATCGTAGGGAGGAATATGATGCTCAATTTTTGCAGCCTGGTATGACGGTTTCAAAACTTTATGAGATTTACAAAAAACTATTTATTGAAAGATTCGGCCCTGAATCAAAGTGTGCTTCATTAGCGACTGTAAAAAATATTCTTCGACAAAATTCAACTTAAGATGTAAATCTCTAAAAAAGACACATGCAATAGGTGTGATATGTTTGCAGTGAAACTAAAAAATGCTACAGATGCAGAAAGATCTCAAATAGAAGCTAATAAAGATATACATTTAGAAAAAGCACAAAAACAAAGAAATCAAATGAATTGTGACTTTGAAACAGCGCGAATTAGGTCGGACTTAGAATGTTTATCATTCGATTTAGAAAAAACTTTGCCATTACCGCGCATTCCGACAAACGTGATATTTTATAAACGTCAACTATGGCTATATAATAGTGGTATTCACTCGGCATCTGATGATACTGGTCATTGCTATGTGTGGATAGAAGGTGAAGCCGGTAGGGGTGCGCAGGAAGTTGGATCTTGCCTCATTAAATACATTGAAACTAAACTACGCCCTACCGCTGAGCATCTAATACTGTGGAGTGACTGTGCCGGCGGTCAAAATAGAAACATAAAGATTGTCTTAATGTTAAAAGCAATTTTAAGCTCTCATCCAAAATTAAAAACGATAGCTTTTCGGTATCTCGAATCTGGGCACAGCTTCCTACCAAAGGATACTGATTTCTCTAAAATTGAAACTGCTTTGAAAAATCATCAACGTGTATATACAGCTGAGGAATATATATATATAATGAAAACTGCTAGAAAAAAGAAACCGTTTCAGGTGTATAAAATGGAAAGAAATGATTTTCATGGCACCGAACAATTAGAAAAGAACATTGTTAATAGGAAGAAGTTTATAGACAATAGTAAAGTTAATTGGCTAAATGTAAAAGAAATAAAATTAGAAAAAGATAAAATGTATAGTATTTTCATGAGAACGTCTTTTGATGAAGAATTTAAAGAAATAAATATAAAGAAAAAGTCTAAGGTCGAAACGTCACCAATATGTAAAGCAAATTTAATACTTTTTGTGGCCTAAAGGTAAACCAATTGCTCCAGCCAAGTTGACTGATTTACAGTCGATTTATCATCTAATACCACAAGACTGTGTTGATTTTTATAAACAATTAAACGCAGATGAAAACATTATTGATGATGTCGACGGATTTGGTGGTGTTCCAGATTTTGATCCAGATAATGACAATGATGACATGATTGATGTTAATGTATAAAAATAAGCTTTTTTACTACTTTATGACGTTTTTTTTTCTGATACTTATTCTTACGATTAAGAAGATAATTGTTAAAAAAAGAAACAGAACATACCTGTTTCTTTTTTTAACAATTATCGTGAGCAAAGATTGCCTTCTTTTTTATTTGATCTTCATTACACCATTTTAAGTGTTGTTCTTTGAAGAAATGAAAAATTTATAACAGTTGTTTTATTTTTCTTATTTTATAATGTTTAATTTACCGTGTTTGTCAATAAAAGTATAATTATACCTGAATTGTGGCTTTTATTTATAACTTTTACAGAATGGAACGTTTTCGCAAATTAAATTTTGAGACACGTTCATACAAATCTCTATTTTTTAATAACGTTCCATGTACATTTTTGTTATTTATTTCATTTTAGAAATAAAAAAATATAAAATAAAATAGCCTAAAAAATAGTATTTAAATATATTTTTCACAATTTCGATATGATTTGACACAATTCATTACAATAAAAAAACGTAACAATAAAACACAAAAAAGCGTTTTTCTCGGTTCGACCTCTTTGTGGAATGGAACGTTGTCGCATAACTACGTCCGTTATCACAATATGTTTAAAAAGTCTATAAAGAACCACAGGCGCCACGGTTACAAACTAAACATTTCGTCGTTCTGTGACTCATTCTTAGGTGCAGGCCGACTTTGCCCACTCTCGTCTAATAAACAGTCCAGACAATACATACATGAAATATTTCAGTGCCACTTCATATAATCCTTCTGGCTTTTTTTGACAACTAGATCCAACTTCGTGCCATCTTTAATAGTATACCCCTGAACGGTCTGATCGGCAGCTAATGTTCTTCCCAATAATAACAACTTTTGATCTTCAATTGGAATCTTCAGATGTGAAGAAATCTGTCGTTTGATATCCAAAATAGATGTCGTTGGGAAAGCCTCTATTGTGAATCTCTATTTCACCATAAACTTCATTGCTAGAGATCGATACTTGTATGTTAAGAATAATAAAAGCACATTAAAGATTTAATACTGAATCGATATAGTGCAAAGTAGAAATTGAGATAAAAACATGAAAAAGAAAAATCAACTCTCTAAAAAAAATCTCCATTTTTTTTTCCAATTCTGATCTGCCAAAAAATCGAACCACCAGAATTTCAATTTCAAAAACCTTATCATAAAGAAAGAACAAAGAAAAAAGTTTGCGTAGAAATAGAATCACAAACTAAAATAGACTTGACTTTGTAGCGGTGTAACGCTACACAATATATTTAGATAAGGAAGATCGTGATTATAATGAGTTCGAAAAAGATATGGACACAGCGGACGATTATAAAAAGAAATGGTTTCTCCTTAAACAAAAGGGTAAGGAAATTGTTGATATAATTATTAAAAAGGATCAGTCATGTAGCTCAGGAAAAGTCACAATAAAAGGTACAGAGGAAACTAGTCGCCGACGGATAAAATTGCCAAAATATGAATTACCCATTTTTGACGGCCAAATAAAAAATTGGCTTGGATTTTGGTCGCAGTTCAAAAAAATTCATGAGGACGAAACAGAGTTAGACAACGACGATAAAATGCATTATCTTATCCAGGCAATGGAAAAAGGTTCTAGTGTCAAAAGAATTGATTGATAGTTTCCTCCATGCGGAGAGAATTACAAAAAGGCTATTGAGCAATTAAAGAGTCGATTTGCTAGAGACGAAATTATTATATACTAGCTTTTGCCCGCGGCTTCGCCGCGTGAATTTCCCACGGGAACAGTGCTTTTTCCCGGGATAAAAAGTAGCCTATGTGCTATTCCAGGTCATTATCTACCTCTGTACCAAATTTCATCGAAATCCGTCCAGTAGATTTTGCGTGACTGAGTAACAAACATCCTCACAAACTCACAAATTCACAAACTCACATCCAAACTTTCGCATTTATAATATTAGTATGGAAGTATGGATTTAAGACGAAATTTTAAGAGCATGGCATCGCTCACGGGTTTCCATCGGTAGTGACAATAAAAGCACTTTAGGAAAAATATTGGAATTTTTAAGAAAAGATGTAGAGTCAGAAGAAAGATAAAGTATGGCAAAAGGGCACTTTAAAACAGATTCTGAAGCAGTTCCTTCCACATCATTACTTACCACGGCTAGTGAAAAAATGAATGGTGGTGATAATAGTAAGAAATGTATTTGGTGTGAGAAGCCCACAAATACACACAATAGCTCTGAGTGTAAGCTACCAATTAAATGGAGCATTGACAAAAGAAGGGAATTTTTAAACAAAAAGAAGGTATGCCACATTTGTTTGAGAATTGGTCATTTTGCAAAAGAGGTGTAGAAAATACCCTCAATGCGTAGTTTGCGTACGACGTCACTATCCAATTATGTGCCCAACATTAAATAAAAGGGAAACCGAAGCCGAGGAGCAGAAAACAGTAGTTTTGAAATCTGCATCAGATACAATTGTTTTACTTTAGAATTTGAAATTATGAATAGAGATAAAGTTGTTCGAGTAAGAGCACTGCTCGATTCAGGAGCACAACGGTCATTCATTAGATCAGACGTTGCAAAGATGGTTGGCGCAAAACCAATGAATCAAGAAAAATTGACACATTATTTATTTGGAGGTGTTGTCACTAGATTGGAGACGCATAATTCATATGTTCTTGACTGTAGAAGCCTTGATGGCAAATTTTCTTTTCAGTTAGAAGCGTTAGAACAGAAAAAGATTTGTGACGATTTACCAAAGTCAGAGAGAGTAATTTATTATCAAAGTTGGAAAATAAAGGTATACAATTATCCGATTGTATAGATGACGGCACTTCGATTTCTGTGTTAATTGGTTCTGATGTTTTAGGTTTGCTGTACACAGGGCGATCAGAGCATGTGAGTCCCAAATTGGTTGCTTTAGAAACTAAACTCGGTTGGGTACTACAGGGGCCTGTCGTTGGTATGTACTGTACTTTGTCTAACAATTATGTTTTTACTCATACATGTTCCTTTGATGTCGATGATTTATGGAAGTTGGAAACCTTAGGTATTAGAGACGAGGTTGAAGTAAAAGGCGCTAAACGTCTCGAGGAAGAGGTTAACACCTTTTTTAGGGATACTATTAGAGTAAACTCAGAAGGTCGATATGAGGTGAGGCTTCCGTGGAAAGATACTTCTGACGTTTTATCAACAAATTTAGGTAATGCTCAGAAACGTCTTCTTTCGACAACTGCGAGGCTCAAAAAACTTAATTTATTTAGGGATTATGATGAAGTTTTTAATGAGTGGGTAGATAGTGGGATTATTGAAAAGGTCATTAATGATAACTCACATTGCGGCCACTATTTGCCACATCACGCAGTAGTCAAAGAATCTAGTTTAACCACAAAAATTCGCCCGGTTTTCGATGCGTCATCAATCACTAGTGAAGGAGTGTCGTTAAACGCATGTCTTGAAAAGGGGTCTAATTTAATAGAGCACATTCCACGTTTGTTGATACAGTTTCGACAAAATTCTAGGTATTACAGCTGATATTAAAAAGGCATTTTTACAAATATCAATTTATCCTGATGATCGCGAATTTCTTAAATTTTTATGGTGGAAAGATATGGAAAATAAGCAAATAAAGGTATTTCGCCATTGTCGCGTTGTATTTGGTGTAACTACAAGTCCCTATTTATTATCAGCTACCATATTGTACCATCTGGAAAAATATTCTTGTTCAACTGCTGAAAAATTAAGGAACTGTTTCTATGTGGATAACTGCGTTTTAAGCGTTGACAATAAAGAGGAAATGTATAACTTTATGAAGGAAGCAAAACAGATTTTAAGTGAAGGAGGTTTTGAACTAAGATGTTGGGTGACTGGCCCAATATTAACAGAAAACGCTGAAGAACCAATATCTGTATTAGGTATTACTTGGAACCCACATAAAGACAAGTTATTTTTTAAAGTACCTTTTTTGAGATCTGTTCCATTAAAATTGACTAAAAGATCTCTTTTGTCTATGGCACAAAGTCTTTTTGACCCATTGGGATTCTTGAGTCCAGTTACGATTGTGCCCAAATTACTAATTCAAAGGTGTTGGAAATTATCAATCGATTGGGACCAAGGACTTCCTGATGAAATAGAAAAGGAAGCAAAGGCTTGGCACAGCTCCATAGGTGATGTGGAGAAATGTTTGATCCCAAGGCGTCTAAGCCACAACTCTCTTAAAGAAACTGTAAACACTTTGCATGTATTCAGTGATGCCATTCAGTTTGCTTACTCAGGTTGCGTATTTTTACGCTCTGAGAAGAAGGGTGATATTTCCGTACAGCTGGTGATCGCAAAGTCCTGAGTAGCACCCGTAAAGTCTGTAACAGTGCCGAGACTGGAACTTATTGCAGCGCTTATGGCATCGAGATTAGCAGAAGAAGCTAAAATGTCACTTAATTTAAAATGTCAAGTTTATTACTGGACGGATTCCACCATAGTGTTGGCATGGCTAAAAAGAGGTACCGGACTTAAAGTATTCGTTCAGAATAGAGTAAATGAGATTTTGACTAGAACAAGTGTAGATAGTTGGTCACACGTGCCTGGAGAGATAAACTCTGCAGATTTACCGTCAAGGGGTTGCAATGGAGAAGCCTTATTCAAAAGTCAGTGGTGGAACGGACCATCGTGGTTAACAAGACCATCCACAGAATGGCATAATAGTATGGATAAGGCGGATGAAAAATTAGGTTAATTTTGAGCGTAGCCTCAAGGCGCCGAGTATGTTGAGGATGTAAATCCTCTATGGTAGATTTATTTTTCTCTTTGATCTTGACATGTAAAATAGATGGTTGTTGTTTTTTACGCCTAACAAGAATATACATATTTTTTCCCAAGTCCTTGGTTTATTCTTTGTAAATTCAACCAACCAAGAGCCTCGCAGCTCCAACATATATGATAGAAGAGTACCACTGATGGATATTACTAATATACCGGGTCCGTCTAGACTAGTTGACCAGAAGGAAGTTCCTGATAAGCTCCAATTAAGTAAATCACATATGAAATTTGATGCAGGTAATTGTGCTCTTTTTTTCTAATAATGGATGGTTTTTTTTTTTGAGACCGAAACAATTTAAAGTGCTTATGACACCATCTGATGTGAGGTCTACAGCTCACAGCTACAGCCACTAGTCTACTGAACTATTTATTACTAGCAGTTCACCCCGGCTTCACCCATGGTACATACATAGATTATGTCACTCAGGGATAGTGTAGCTATTGAACAAATTTCAGTGTAAGCTAACAATGGTTTAGACGTTTTGTACAATTACAAATTAAATTTATTCTTTATTGTTTTCAGAAAAAACCGTGGAGTTTTTACAAAACAAGAGTTCTAAGGATTTCACAAGAAAAATGCTACAGAAGCAAAATGAAATTAGAAGATTAAGAAAAAAGTTACCAGTTTCAAGTTACGCCTTCGACAAATGAAGCAGTTATTAGGGAAAAATAATTTTGAAAAACTAACTGAAAATATGTCTGTGGCGGCAAAATTGTTCACAAGGATGCAGTATAAGGAAGGTAAAAAAAAGAAGGGACATAGGTTTACCCTGGATGAGAAAGTTTTATCCTTATCACTATACAAAAAGAGCCCTAAAGCCTACACCTTAATGTGTAAACATTTTACTTTACCTTCCAGGAAAGTTTTAAAATCCTTGTTAGCGCAAGTAAAATTGAATCCAGGTATTAATCCTATAATTTTTAAAGAATTAAGATGTTGCCATTGCCACGAGATCGGCTGTGTACGCTGATTTTTGACGAAATGTCAATATCTACACAAATATTCTACAATTCGCACACAGACGATCTCATAGGTTTCGAGAATTTCGGAAAGAAAAAGACTCCATATTTTGCTAACCATGCTTTGGTATTTATGGTCAAGGGAATAAAAAAAAAAAATTTAAGCAACCCGTTGCATACTATTTCACACAACGGTTGTCCACTCCAAGACTCAAAGAAATTTTGAAAGATGTTGTTAGTAATGTTCTGGCTACCGGCCTCAAGATAGTGGCAACTGTTTGTGACCAGGGCTCTCCCAACACTAGTTAGTTATGTTGTTAAAGGCTGCAACGTTTGTAAAAAGTAAGCTACTAGGCGATTCCACGGATGATAAATATAGATTTATTAGAGAAAAAGAATATGAAAAAGATAAACAATGGCTATGCTATCCCTCAGATCGCCTAGTAGCTTGCTTTAAAGAGATACAAAAAACAACTATTGCCTTCCTCAACAATGAATGCCACCAAAAAAATATTAAAGAACGAATAACTGCTTTCATTGTACTGTTTACTGACTTTTCATTTATGGACTGTCCAGACCATAAAGAAAAGCTGAAGGAGTGTTTTCTCAACACGACTATTAATATAATTATTTACAGTTGGTGCAGAACTGTAAATAAGATTTTAGAAGATAAATTAATTTATGAAGGAGAAGATTCTGTGAAAAAAGCAGCTCAGTTGTATTTTAATACTCATAAGGCAATAAAAAGATAAAATCAAAATATATGTTTTGTTTATGTTCTGTTCCCTGATTTAAATTCAAATTTGTCTGATTTAAGTGTTCATTGAGAACTTTGAAATATAGTTCATAAAGAAATAACAAATTATTGAAAAATTGGCCGTAATTTTTGAAGGATTAAGTATATTTAGTATAGCTTAAAGTATTGGGCATTTAATATATGTTTTGAATCCATTTTGAATAATGGGCAAAAAGTCCAAGAGCTCTTTTCAGAGAGGGACCATCGGATGGTACAGGTAAATCGAGAAGTGGCTTGAGCCGAGATTCATCTGGCTTTATGGTATTATTTTGTACATTATATCCAAGTAAATTTATACAGCTTGAAGCAAAAGTACATTTGTCTCTATTAAGTGTTAAGGCGTATTTCTTTGCAGCGGCCATAAATCTTCCTAGATTTTCGTCATGATGTTCTTTTGTTTTTCCACAGACGGTGACGTCATCCAAGTAAGCAAATGTACCACTAAGCTTCTCAGACTCTATTATAAATTGTAAAGTTCGCTGGAATGCAGCTACTCCATTCGTTACTCCGAACGGGATTCTTGTAAATTGATATAAATTGCCGCAAGCTTCGAAAGCTGTATATTTTTTTCTTTACCTAAAATAGGTACTTGATGATATGCACTTTTTAATTCAATTTAACTAAAGAAATTATATTTGGCGACTTCCGCTACTATCCTTTCTATACTGGGTAATGGATGAGCATCCAGTTCTGTATATTTATTAATAGTTTGTGAATAATCAATGACCATACGGCGACGATGATGATCTTCTCCAACAATTAATACTTGAGCCCTCCAAGGCGATTGAGATGGTTCAATTACACCATCTTTTATTAGATTCTTAATTTCTTGTCTAATAAAATTTTCTTCGTCAGCACTGTAGCGTCTTGACTGATTGCTATTGGTTTTATGTCAGAAGACAGATTTGCAAAAACAGAAACTGCTGGGACAGATGCTTGCATAACGTTACAGATTTTAAGACTTTCTTTTTCCTCCAAAATGTAATTCTAATGACTGATGATCCTTAGGATATCATGCCCAATAATTAAATCAGGACATAAGTTATTGACAATAAGTAATGGTATATCTTTGTATCTATGGTTGTTGATTTGAATTGTAGGAAAACAAACTTTTTCTACATTTGATACATGGCTCAAAGATGCTAATGTAATAATTTGATTACAAGGTTTAACTTTGATATCTATCTCTCGTACTAAATCACGGTCAATGAAACTGACAGAACTTCCAGTGTCTATAAGTGCATCAGCTTGCATGTCATTAATTAATACAGTAATCGTAGCTTTTTGTAGACTAGATGGAGAAGCTGCTAATATTCCGGATAAATTCTCCTCAGTTCGAGTTTCGATACAATTCATAGATAAAGGGTTACTTCGACATACATTAGCAAAATGGCCTTTCCTCAAACATAATTGACAATCTGAATTGTAAGCAGGGCATTTAATTCTTTGATGTACATTTCCCCGCAATAGAAACATCGTCGACGAGTGCTTTGAATTTTTGTAAAACTTTTTCTACTTGGGCCAGGATTTGCTACATTTTCAGATATGTTAACTGCGTTAAGAGTTGTTGGCATAGAATATGCTTTCGTATTGTTTGCAGCAGTTTCAAGTGATATGGCTATATTAAGTGCTTCATTTAAAGTAAGTGTCAAATGCTCAAGAAGTCTTTCTCGTATTTGTTGAGACTGAATACCAGATATAAATGCATCACGTATGTATTCATGTTTGTATTCTTCAGCGGTCACATTTTTGAAATCACAATTTTGAGACAATAATTTTTATGCATGGATATATTCAGTTACGCTTTCACCACTTTGTTGTTTTCTTATAGAAAGAGCATGGCGTGAGTATATTTCATTTCGTGGCTTGATGTAAATTGTATTTAATGAATCCATTGCTTTATCATATGTCTGACATTCCTTAATGTAAGAATACACAGTAGACGAAAGATGATTGATAAGTAATTTCAGTTTAATAGAATCATTCTTACAATCTGGAAGTTCTTCCAATAGAAAATTATTAAAAGTGTACCGCCAGTGAGTCCAACGGAGATCTGCTTCAGAAGCGTTAGGTTCGACATCGAAACGTTCAGGACGTAAGTACACGGTACTTACGTTCGTCGAGGTAGTCATCTTTAGGTACTTTTTAGAAATGCATTTATTAATGCATCGATATTTTCTTATATTTTTATCTATAATAAATTGTCGTGAATTAAATAGTTTACCAAATTATATGGTTTTATTATAGATAAAATTTGACAATGCCAATATGAATGACACAGACCATAAAGTACAGGTCAATATATTAACAGATAAGTACTATAATGCAAAAATCACATGTAAAACTTCAAAATATAATTTTGGGTAGATATCGTACAAACATTTCGCTTTGTTTTTATCATACTTAAAAAGTGAAGTAATTATCCTACACTTCAGATATTTCAATCGTAATGCCATTCAAACATCTGGATACCCATCAAGCCATACATCAGTGTTGCCAGTAGTGGTTGGCAATTTAGAACGGCGCCGGCGCGCGGCGGCGGCCGGGTTAAATTTTTATCTATTTAACCCTTATCCCGTTATGGTATAATACTTCCCACCAAAATAAAATGATGCGTAGACAGGTAATGGGTTTTAATTTTCCCACTTTCTGTCAAATTTAAACTCTATGATGTATGTCCTACGCCTTTCGAAAAAAAGAAGTAAAATGTAACGCTAATGTCATTGTCACGAGTGATGCAATTCGGCGGTCGGTAATTTGTTGATATTACATATGTATTTGCTGCGTTGTTTTATTTACGACATAATGTCGAAAAGAAGAAAGGTACAGTCAATTTGGGTAATATTAGACCAGGGTTGCAACATTGGACCATACCATGAACAAACACTTTGGTTTTTTTTCCAAGCCATTTGTTTATTAAAAACAAAATGTGTTTTATCCGAAATGAACGTCTATATCTGATCTTTAAAAAAAATAAATGACAGTTGACAGCTGTCATATGTCAAAAGAAGACAATTACAATGAGGGATTTTCCGTGACACAAATTAAAAAAAGAAGTAGTTCCAAATGACTTCATAGATGGCGCTTAGTAAAAGGCGAGAGAAAAAATTCCATACAAAAAGCAAAAAATTCAAGGGATTGGCATTTAAAAAAAATAAAAATTACTAAAAAAAACAACTAAAAAGTACTATATTGTGATTTGTGCAACTGTCAAACTGTTATGTGATTTTTTTTTCTGCCTCTGGTTGACAAGAAAAAGCGCACCATATAGGTTGTGATGAGGTGGTTGCTGGGGAGTCGAACCCCGACCACTGTCTTCAGCATAAAATCCCTGTTACCTGAAGGGTATGACAGGGTTTGATCGAGCCTAAGGGTGATTCTAGTGGGAGGATAAATATCAAACACGGATAGGGTTTAACAATTAGTTATTTATTACAATCTAATACAATGTTTCCTTATAGCTACTTATGCTAGGACACCTTATGAGCTAACATATGATTTACAAGTACTAATTCAACTACCCCGGGTTTTAGCGGTATGGCCCGAACGCCCCCAGCGACAGGCTGCGCGGGCCCTGGTAAACGGGATGCACCTATAGAGGCGCAAAACGGAAACGTGGCGCGAAAGCCGCGCTGACGTTTGGTTATCCTGCAGGAGGATAGCGGTAACACCACACGGGGTGCCGGAACGGATTGAACACGCGTGGGATAGAATTAAGGATACGGAACGGACCCACGGGTTCGGGATTTTAGGCGCGCGCGAGCTGCCGTGAAGCGGCGCTATATGGGCAACTACGGGTGTCCTCTCACGGGACGGGGAACGAGTCCCTTACTGGGATCGTATTGATCAAAGGGTTAATAATCGGGATTCCTACGGGGTAGTGTTAGCGGGATGAATTGGGGGTGAAGTGGCCTGCTATCGAATGCGAGGGCAATCACACCGACCACAAACCACGACTCCCGAATTCCAGGAGGGAACCACCCCTATCGAACGCGGGAGAACCACGCCGACCAGGGTGTTCAATAGGGGATGAAAGAGGGTGGAGCGACCTGCTATCGAACGCGGGAGAACCACGCCGACCACACGCCACAACCCCCAATTCCAAGGGGAGGAAATATGTTAGCGGGACGTAGGGGTTAAATGACCCACTATCGAATGCGAGGGCAATCACACCGACCATGGGCCACTGGGAGAGGGAGACCTGCTTGCGCAGCGAGCAATGAGTTGGCCGGCTCGGTTTATATAGGGCCGCGACGCGTCGGTTGCGACCGGTTAGAACTGGTTTCGGCCGGCGGTCGGGGGCGGCTCGCCTGTCGCTGTGTGCGTTGCGTGCGTCTGCAGCTGTGTGCCTGTGACGTACCGGCCCGATGTGGGTAGGTACGTTACAAGGTTCAGCCATTATTACGACTCGGCTTTCATAAAACGCTATCTGTTGAGACTTTTTTGTACTAATTTTTTTTTTAATTAGCTGTCAGAAAAATCGCTCATTAGCGTAGCGGTTCTTTTCCGGTTTTCCCACTTCGTGGAGTTGTGACAAGAAGTGCTGTTTTTATTTTAATATTAAATGGTGATTTTGAATAGTAAACAGGTAAGTGCTTGGATTTTAAGAAATATAAGTACATTGTTCTTTGATTTCTATTACAACTAACGCGTGAGCAATAACTTTACAGACTAAAATCTGTAGAATTCATGCCATAGTCTAATTTTCGAACAAAATCGAGTAACATTGGACCGGTCCAATGTTACCCAGATTATTTTTGGCAAATTAAAACAAACGGGTAACTTTATACCAATACTTTTATCAACAAGAAGTATTTTTTATTATGTACTAGCTGTTGCCGGCTTTACCCACGTTATCCTGAGATAAAAACTATATGTTAATCCAGATCATAGCTTACCAGTGTTTAAAATTTCAGCCCAATCGGTCCAGTAGTTTGTAAACGAATAAACATACAAACTTTCGCAATTATAATATTAGTAGGATACATATATGTAACAGGGTTGATAGGATTTAAATCGCTTGATTAAAATCACGGATTTAAATCGCGATTAAAATCAAGTGATTTTTTTTATAAAAATCAATGATTTAAATCACTTACCCGACTGCGTTAGAAAGAAAGAGGGTAATGTTTTTCGAGCGTATTTATAAATAATAAATATATTTAGCTTGCGAGGTATCGTTAGATTCGTCTTGATTGTAACACTGGGTTTATCAACATTATAATAAAATAAATAGAAGTCCAGTTTTTAATTTTTTTAATTAATTCACTTGTTACTGCGACAAAATCAGCTAAAATGTGTCAAGGGACTTCCCCCGACATAAACTACGGCGCGCACACACGTGTCCAATGCTGTTTACTTACACAGTTCGGGGATTCCCCGAAATTTAAACTCGCGACTGAATCAGTCCGTTTAGCCTTTGGCCCAGTCATTCGTGTTTGATTAGTGAAAGTGAATACAACAAGATGTCTGGAAGGGGCTATATGTCTTGGGACCTTTATAGATATTGAAGGTGCCTTCGACAAAACAAGATTCGGCTGTATGATCGAGGCCTTAAAAAGACACGGAGTCTCGGACACCGTGTCAGGATGGATATCAAACATGCTGGAGCAACGCAACATTCAGTTAGAGATATGTGATTCCACAAAGGTACTAGCTACCAAAGGATGCCCACAAGGGGGCGTTCTCTCCCCCCTTCTCTGGAGCCTGGTAGTGGACGACCTTCTGAAGCAACTGAATGAAAAACATTACCTCACTATTGGCTATGCAGACGACCTAGTGATATTAATCACAGGACGCTCTGCCAACACAATATGCAGCCTCACTAGAAGTGCACTACGTATTGTAGAGTCATGGTGTAGAGAACACGAACTATCGGTTAACGCTAGTAAGACGGAACTGGTGATGTTCACCAATAAAAGACTACTAGGAAACTTTACTCTACCAAAGCTTTTTGACACAGACCTGAGTCTGTCCAGCGAGGTAAAGTATCTCGGTGTCATTCTGGACAGCAACAAGCTGAACTGGAGTAAGCACCTAGACAACAAACTTGAGAAATCAACAATAAACCTCTGGCATTGTCGTCGAATGGTAGGCAAAAATTGGGGCCTAGCCCCTAAGATCATGAAGTGGCTATATTTGACGGTCATACGTCCGGCGGTTACTTATGGAGCCCTAGTTTGGTGGTATAGAACCACACTAGTCACAGTGCAAGATAAACTACAAAAGTTCCAAAGGATGGCGTGCCTTGCTATATGTGGTTGCATGAAGACATGTCCCTCAGCAGCCCTGGAGGCCATCCTAGACATCAAACCACTACACCTGCATATTAAACAAGAAGCACAGGTGGCCGCAATGAGGCTACATACCTTGGGTATGTGGAAAAGAAACACCTCAACGACGCATACACGCATTAAATCAATGGCCCTGGACACGGCAGATCTGGCTGGCTCCATAAATGATAGGATCGGCAAACAGTTCTTCTTTGACAAGAAATACAAAATTCAGTTACATGAGGAACCCTGGGACAGCTCGGGGCCCGAAGAAGTGAGAGTATACACCGACGGCTCAAAGACGGAAACTGGTGTGGGAGCAGGTGTTTTCTCTCAAGACCTCAATATTCACTACTGCACAACTCTGGGGGTGGACAACTCCATTTTCCAGGCGGAGTGTGTAGCCATCACTCATGCTGCGGTAGAAATCACAAGGAAAAAGGTAACAGACATGTCTATCCGTATCCTGACCGACAGTGCGGCTGTCCTCCTCGCCCTACGACGTGCCCAGGTTGACTCAGCACTCATACTAGAATGTCATAAATCCTTGGATAACTTGTGTAAGTACAACTCAGTTACCCTTCAATGGATTAAAGGTCATAGCAACTCACTAGGCAACGATGCAGCTGATGAGCTGGCAAGAAGGGGATCGAGCCGTACCCCTGTGGGACCTCTGACGATGGCCCCGATCCCTTTCGCGCAGGTTCGCTCCTGGATCCGCTTGCGCAGCAGTGAAGAACAATCCCAATTATGGCGAACCCTCGACACATGCCGGCAGGCAAGGGAAGCACTTCCCGAATGGGACAGTCGCTTCTCAAAACGTCTGCTTAGGCTACCACGAAGGTATTTACGCATTATGATTGGCATCATTACTGGTCATTGTATACTAAATAAACACCTTTACACCCTAGGTATTACAGACAGCCCACTATGCAGGGCATGCATGGAGGCTGAAGAAACTGCAAGCCACCTCCTTCTGGAGTGTCATGGCGTTGCAACTACAAGAAAAGAGTTCCTGGGGAACCCAGGGACCATGAGCGAAGCCTGCCGTACACCATCGGCGGTTCTTCGCTTCCTAAAGGAGCTGGGCTGGCTCGAATGAAGTTCTGGCCTATCCTCCTCACGCAAAAAGGGCCCAAACTGGAGGCCTAATTGCGGAAAAAGTGTCCTCGATGGAAGTAAGAAGTAAGATGTCTGGAAGGAAAAAAGATGCTGTATGGGTTTATTTCGATGAAAAAAAAATCCGCCTGCGGCAAGTTGAACAAAGCAGTGTGTAAACATTGTAAGAAGGAATTAATGGGCTTAGTAGCGAGAATGAAATAACATTTAGAAACATGTGTGACAAAAATCGATCGCAGTCGTAACATAGACGCAGACAACAGCGGCGGAGGTGCCGCGAGCGCTGGTAACTTCCCTTTTTTACCTTTCTTTTTATTTAAAGCTTGTTCAGATAGGCGCAGTATCCGTTATCGGCGCGGCGCCAGAAAGTACGATTTTTGTTTGTCATACAATTTATTTTATGAATGTGGTACGATTTCGGATATGTGTACATACAACAACAACACCCAGCAGGATATCATGCCGCGCCCGTATCATAGGCGTCAAATGGTAGCAGATACCGCGAGTTTCTGAACATACCTTGTCTTGTTTTGTTATTAAAAACTAGTTGGGTGTTTTTTGGAAAGTTATAACAAAGCTTAGATGTCATACATAAGGGTTCTTTTTTTACTTGTTTTAGGATTAAATGACAACGCTGGTACCTCTGTGTCTGCTCAGTCTTCTGCTAGTTCCTCATCTAAAGCAAACCAGAGCGCTTTTTAGGCCAAGAAAAACTAGATGGTTACGTAATCAAAACGAATGCTACAAAAACCATCTTTTTGATTTGCAAGTTGCGAGGTATTTTTATGCGACTAATACTCCTTTCCTGCACGCGGAACACGAGGAGTTCAAGAAATTGATAAGTATGCTGCATCCTGGCTACGTTTCTCCAAATCGACTTGATATTGGTGGTAAGCTACTCGATGATATTTTCAATGAAGAACAAGACGAATGTAAATTAGATTTAGGGAATAAAACTGTATGCTTGTCAATTGATGGGTGGTCCAACATACGAAACGATCCTATCGTTTGTTCGTGTATCACAACGAATGATGGTAAAACTATTCTGGTTGATACCATTGATACGACCGACAATCATCACACTGCCGACTACTTAGAAACTGTGGCAAATTCGAGTATACAAAAAGCAGAATTACTGTTTAATTGCAAAGTCAGAAGTGTTGTGTCAGATAACGCGGCCAATATGGCAAAAATGCGTAGACAGCTTCAAACAAACACTAGTGACGGTGATTGTAAGAAATTTAATGTGCCTATACTTACGTACGGGTGTTCGGCGCATATTCTCAACTTACTGGCAAAAGATTTAGAAATTCCAGATGCTTCAGTACATGTCCTAAAAGTAATCAAGTACTTCAGAAATAATCATTTGGCGCATGCTAAATATTCACTCACCAAAGCGAACAGTTTAGTAATGCCACAAGAAGTGAGATGGAACACAATGTGTGATTCACTAAAGAGCTACATAAAAAACTGGCCGCTGTTGATGCAAATAGCCGATGGAAATAAAGAGGAAATTAGCTCTGACATCAGAAACCTCATTCAAAATATGAGTATTAAAAGAAATGCAGAGGACCTTGTGGCACGACTGGAGCCAATATCCAAAGCTCTAGACAAGGTTCAGAGCGATAAGTGTACTATTTCAGATAGTGTACTTATCTGGAAAGAATTAATAGATCAACTGGAAGAAGTACTAAACATGATCCAAATGAAGCGTTACCGCGAAGCCATGACACCGGCTCATTATCTAGCCTACATGGTTAATCCAAAACTGCCCCAAGAAAAGTTGTCGACCGATGAAAGCGATGCAGCCTTGCAATTTTTGCAAGAAAATTATGGAGAGACTGGAATCAGTTTGATGGGTAGCATTATTCGTTTGAATGCAAAAGTTGAGCCTTTTATGGGAGTATTATTCGATAAACAAGTCATACAGAAAACTACCCCTATCGATTGGTGGGTAGCAATACATAATATGAAAAAATGTATAACTGAAGAAGAACTGGACATAATCAAGCAACTGCTATGTACAGTTGCTTCTTCTGCTGGGGTTGAAAGAATATTTTCGGCATTCAATTTGGTGCACAGCAAATTAAGAAATAGATTAGGTACCGAGAAGGCAGCCAAATTAGTCTTCCTTTTGAAACAATTAAACTAATTACATACTTTTCTTGTTCATTAATTAAATATGACAAAAATAAGTTAGTCTTTTAAAAAGATTTGATTTTAGAAGGACTGATTTTTGATAATTTTACTTAATTTCATAATATTTTTTGTTACATACGCCAAATATAATTATGTAGAACTGTTCTGTTTTAAAAAATTTAACAATTTATTGAAATTAATGTTTTTTTGTTAATTCTGTTAATAATTATAATTTAAAAAATATGTTGTTTTTTCTTTTTTATTAATAACTGACTTTTAAACTAAAAAAAGGACAAATGTAAAATAAAACAAAAAATCCGATTTAAATCAAATAAATCCGATTTTTTTGATTTTTTTATAAAAATCATGATTTTTATCAACCCTGATATGTAATTAAGCTGCTAACTGTTCATCAACATATATTTTGTTTTTCAAACTTCTTATTGTTTTCAGACATGCCCCGAAAAACTAGTCAAAAAAAGCCAGGGGTGCCAAAGTATGGCACGGTGTCTAATTACACAGAGGCAACATTACAAGAAGCACTGGATAAAGTAAAATCTGGTGCACTAAGTCAAAGGAAAGCTTGTGTTGCATATAAAATACCTAGAAGCACACTGTGGCCTGTGGTGTGGCCCTAGAATAGCACCAACCCATCTTTTCGTTATCTGAAAGGCACTATTTCATTGGGATTATTTTATCAAACTGGAGACAAAATTCTAATGGGTTATAGTGATGCAGATCACGCTGGTGATCCTGATACTGGAAGATCAACTACTGGAGTGGTTTGCTTGTTTGCAAATGCTGCGGTGTCCTGGTTTAATCAGAGACAGTCAACAACTGCCCTTTCCACAACTGAAGCTGAAATAATATCTGCTAGTGAGGGAGCACGTGAATTAATTTGGCTAAAAATGGTATTTGATACGTTAACAGACCTAGACAAAATACCATTATTGATGGTGGACAATGAAGCAGCAATTAAGCTGGCTCACAACCCCGAGTTTCACAAAAGAACGAAACATATAAGAGTAAGACATTTCTTTGTAAGAGAAGTTGTTCAAGCTGAACAAGTCAATGTAGTAAAGACCTCATCAGCTGAACAATTGGCTGACATTTTTACGAAGGCTGTTCCTAAGCCCCGACTCGTGAGTATTAGGGAGCAGTTAGGACTTAAAAGGGATATTTGAGTTTTTAGGGAAAGTGTTTGAACATTAAGAACTCTTTAAATGCTAATGTGAAAAACTTAAAATATGTACAAAAAAAGAAATATAAACAGTTGTGTCAGTCAGTGTATGTCAAAATAAACAATGAACTAAAACAAGGCCTGTGTTGTGATAAATAAATAAAATAAGTGTATTCTGTAACGTGTGTAAGACTCTTAGACTTCCACTGTACAATCTACAAGGGGTAAGCAATTTTTAATAGGCAAAACTATACTTAGAACGACATCCGGCTTTAAAAGAAAAATTTGCACACAATATATCCAGAAAAAGACCTCAAGTGAATGAAAAAATTATAAATACATTTTTCGATAGATTAGAAGAAGAAATTAAAGATGTTAATCCAGACAACATCTACAACATGGATGAAAGTGGCTTTCATGATGATCCAGGGAAGAAGAAGCTTTTGTTTAGGCGTTCCACTCGTCATCCAGAACTGGTTAAAAATTCTACCAAATCATGCTTTACAGTAGTATTTGCAGGTAATGCTGCTGGAGAGTGTATTCCCCCATTTTTTATATTTAAGGAAAGCATTGCTGGTCTGACTGGCTTAACTTAGCCCCAAAGAATTCAAAAATGGCTGTATCTCAAAGTGGTTGGATAGATGCCAATATTTTCGAAGAATGATTAGAAAAGCATTTTATACCGATAGTTAACAAAAAAGAAGGGAAAAAAATTCTTCTTTGTGACAATTTGAGTTTACAAATCAGTGTCAAAGCTCTAAGGATGTGCGAAGAACATGACTTAAAATTCATTTGTCTGGTACCTAATTCTACCCATCTCCTTCAGCCGTTGGATGTAGGTTATTTCGCTTCTTTAAAATCAGTCTGGCGAAGTGTGCTCAATAAGTGGCGTCAAACACAACGAGGCAGAAAAATTGTAGCACTACCAAAGAACTTATTTTGCCAGCTTGTTAATAAAGCACTTGAAATGAACGAATCCACGGCGGGACCTAATCTAATAACAGGATTTCGAAAATGCGGTATTTACCCAATTTCTCGCATAGAAGTACTACAAATTTTGCCTTCGTATGCTACTGGTCAAAATCAAGTCACTGTTGGGGAAACGTTTAAGGACTATCTACAAGAAATAAGGGAGTCAGATCTCAATATAAGAAAAAGTAAGAAGTTCCAGTTGCCTGTAGAAGCAGGCAAGTCAATTTCAGCCGAGGAAGTCGAGAATTTTTATAAAAACAAAGAAAAAGAGCAACAGAAAAGAAAGGAAAATCCGGTTAAGAGAGGAAAGCCAAAAGGTTCAAAGAATAAAGGTATTAGAAAAAAATCAGAAATAGAAACCGAAGAAACTTTGCAACAGATTGATTCATTAGAGAATGAATCAGGTATCAAAAGAAAACGATCAAATAAGAAAACTTCATCTGAGGAGACAACAGCTAAGAAAAATAAAAACAATTATTATGAGTTTGACTCGAATATTTCACAAGCAGAATCTCATGAGTTGATAGTTACAACAGCACAAGTACACGTCGATTCTCGAGATATAGAGGAAATGGTATCACCTGAACTCACTAATTTAACACAAGAAACTGACCTGGACAAAATTAATACAATGGCTACAACACTGGAAACTGAAAATTACTTTGAAATCTTGGACAAAAATGATAACGATTTACCAATGATTGAGATAGAAAACTCAAATGAATATAATAAGACAGCTGATGTAGTGGAGTTGGAGCATAATTGCCCTGCAACAGTGCATGATACAGCTAATGTTGTGGAGGTAGAGATGGAGAATATTTGCCCTGAACTGGTGACTAGAGAATACATAATTCATCATGACAATGGGAGATTGATTAAACTCAAAGAGCAAGAGGAGTTATATCAAACCGGCAAATATTGTATATTCCAAGAAGAGGGAACTTTATTTCCGGGATGTATTATAAAAATCTGCCAGTCGCCTTATACTGTGAGGGTTAGTTGTCTGACAAATTTTTTTTTAAGGAGGCTGGTTAAAACCAAGAAACAGAGATGTGATCAAAATGACTGCTTTAAAAAAGATAAAAAAACTTGTAAAGGATGAAAATCACTC
This sequence comes from Ephestia elutella, assembly GCA_018467065.1. Classification (NCBI taxonomy): domain Eukaryota; kingdom Metazoa; phylum Arthropoda; class Insecta; order Lepidoptera; family Pyralidae; genus Ephestia; species Ephestia elutella. The sequence continues at coordinate 7,788,582 of CM031577.1, forward strand.
GAAAGGGAGATATAATTTATATGGAAGATGATTTTTTATCGTTGGAATGGGAAGAATAGGAAGAAGAAGAGAATTTTTACTTAAATAATTATTTAGATGACTATTACAGTCAAAAATTGTTACTTTTTGTTAAGTTACATTTGTTCAATTTCTATTTGATCTCATATTGTAAGTGTTTTTTGTAATGTGTAAGCTTTAAACTAATATGGTTAGAAAGCCCAAAGATTAAAGATTTTTTCTACGTATCTATTTGTATTATTTTCTAGAAATATGTTTTTGAAGGCGCGAGGCGCGAAGCGCGGCGTAGAGGCGAATTCTCGAGCCGAGAATTCCCGGGAAATCGTTGGGCTTTGTTCCCGGGAAATCAAGCTCGAGAAAAGTCGAGAACTCGAGAAATCATGTACCTATATAAAAATATTTTTTTAGGGTTCCGTACCTCAAAAGGCAAACACGGAACCCTTATAAGATCACTTTGTTGTCCGTCTGTCTGTCAAACTTTTTTTCTCAGCAATGCTTAAAGGTATCACGTTGAAATTTATATCGAATACTCGGATGAACGGTCTCTTTCAGCAAAAAAATAATCAAAATTATACGTCAACGCGATCAGGAGTTATTACCGTAAATGTTGCGATTTTTTGCATATTTTGCGATTTCAGGCAGCAATCAAAACTGGGTACTTAACGTTGACCTAAAATTATGAAATTTGGCAAAAAGCAAGGTCTAACATCAATTTATCTTGTACAGGTATAAATCTGAAAGTTGTAAATATGTTGTTGGAAGTTTAAAAAAAAAGTGTTACAAACTTATTTTTGCGCTCGATGCAGTATGAATCCTAGGGATCGAACTATAAAGTTAAGTTTGTTTTTGAAACTAGTTGGTCTTTAGTTAGAGCTATAATGTGAGATGCTTTGCGTGTACAGAAGCCTCGGTGCGCGAGTTTGACTCGCACTTGACCGGTTTTTTTTAAAGATATTAACGTTTTCTTTCATGTTATTTTTTTTTTGTTTTATAGAGGCTATTTTTGCTTAATTACAAGTTTTAATTTGATTTTTTTTTTCTAAATAACCAGCCAAAAATAGTGCTGTGATTGTAATTTAATTATAAGTTAAGATATTAACGTTTTCTTTCATGTTGATTTTTGTTTAGTATAATAGAAGCTACTTTTGTTTATAAGTTCTAAATAACCAGCCAAAAATGGTGCTGTCATTATAATTATGAGTCTGAATAATATTATTTGTGTAATAAAAAAAATATACAAAAAGAATATTATAAATTAAGAAAACCACACTTTGTTGACGTTATTGGAACCAAATCATATGAGAAAACGTACGTAAATGTAAATTTCTCGACAACCCGAGAAGAGAAATTGAAAATCTCGAGAAATCATGAACCCTAGTAGCGATCTATTTTACATTAACCCAGTAATTAGTGGTGTGATGTCTTTGAGAAGGTTTCGTAAGCTGTTGGAAACCATTCATTGTTGTGATATAGCAGATATTTTACCCATCACTCATCCCAATGTTGATAAACTGCAGCACATTAGACCTATGCTTACAATATTGAATAGAAGCTACCAAAAGAATGCTACACATTCACAAAGTCAATCTATTGATGAAAGTATGGTAAAATTCAAAGGTCGTGACAGCAAAAAACAATATATGTCAGGCAAGCGCATAAAGCGTGGCTACAAAGCATGGTGTCGATGTGATTCTTCAACTGGATAGCTATACGAAGTGGACATTTATAAAGGAAAAAATGATGAATCTAGTGAAGAAGGCTTAGGTTATAGAGTAGTCAAGCAGCTAAGTGCACAGGTACCTAAGAAATCTTTTTTAGTTTTTGATAATTTTTTTCATCACCAGCTTTGATGGAATATTTGTATACTAAAGGATTTTTTCAATTGGCACTGTAAGGATGAATAGAAAAGGTCTTCCATCAGACCTTATTGATAAAAAGAAACTAACCCCCAGTGAAAAAGCTATCCAAAAAGAAAGAAGATTGAGTCCAGGTGAATTTACTTACAGATATTCTGAACCTCTTCTTCTTCTTCTTCAGCCCTGTATCACCCATTGTTGGGTATAGGCCTCCTCATGGTCCCTCCATTTTGCCCGGTCTCTTGCAGATCGCATCCAGGCTTTGCCCAAAATTTTAAAGATGTCATCGGCCCAGCGCATTAGTGGTTTCCCTACTTTTCTTTCCTGTTCTGGGTCTCCACTCCGCAATCCTGCGCGCCCAACGGCCGTCCTCTCTCCTGCTCATGTGGCCTGCCCATCTCCACTTCAACCTCGTCACCACCAGCGCAATATCGGTCACTCTAGTGCGCTTTCTTATCTCCGTGTTACGGACACGGTCTATGAGTGATAAGCCAAGCATTGCCCGTTCCATGGCTCTCTGTGCTACTTGGAGTTTAGACACGAGCTTCCTAGTGAGTGTCCAGGTCTCCGAGCCATATGTCATGACAGGAAGCACGCACTGCTCAAACACTCGTCTTTTGAGAAAGGTAGGTACTCGTTTATTTTTAAGTACATCGGAGAGCTTGCTGAACGCTGCCCAGCCGAGCTGAATTCGTCTGTCAATCTCTTTCTCGTGACGGTCCTCTTTGAATGAGATTAATTGGCCCAAATAAATATATTCCGCGACATTTTCCACCTTCTGTCCGTGAATTTATATGTGAGATATATTTGGCTCTGATCTGCACATAATCATGGTCTTCGTAACCGTATTCTATACCGTATTATATTCCGTATTCTGAACCTATGAGTGTGATAAAATGGAAAGATACAAAAGATGTATATACATGCGTTGACCACAGCTATAGACCCCAGAAAAATAGAAGTAATTCAAAGAAAACAAAAGAATGGCACAAAAAAAGATACGTTCTGCCCTAAAGCAATAGTAGAATACACAAATAACATGGGAGGAGTTGATCATTTTGATCATTTTAGGAGTTCCTACTCCATTGGAAGAAAATGTAAAAAGTCGTGGATGCGTCTCTTCTGGTTCTTGTTCGAATCCGCTGTTATAAACTCCTATATCTTGTATAAAAATGGCTATGAAAGTAGAAAGAACATACACAGAGATTTTAGATTGAGGCTAGCTAGAGGTCTGTTAGGTGATTACAAAGATCCTAGGAAACAGTCTATTTTCTTTCATAGAAACAAGAAAGGCAGTATGGGAGTACCCGATGAAGTTCGTTTAGGCAAAAAAGGAGAACACTGGTTAGTAAAATCAACTTACAAGAGGTGTAGGTACTGTAGTACCAAAAGAGAAGAGAAGAGGTCTAATTATGTGTGTAAGATTTGTAAAGTCAATCTTTGTGTTGTGCCATGTTCAGAGAATTTTCACTCGATTATATGTATGTAAGAATTAATTGATGAGTAAATAAATAAAAAAACATATTTTATAACATTATAATGAATATTTATTTTAGATTTAGGCCAGTTTTGAATATTTTTTCCTAAGAAATCCCCTACCTTTGTCAGGCAACGGTAGTATATTTCCCACTTTTTTTTCAGCATGAATATTTCAGGTATTAGGTTTTTCAAAATTCACATTATTTTTCAAACCCCCTAACTATACCAATTCCGTACTGTAACTAGATTCAACTATTGTGGGTATGCTAGGCCTGGTTAAGGGTTAAGGGCCGATTTCACCAATATCATCCTTATTTATTTATTTATTTATTTATGGAAGATTTACAGCTTACATTAAACAATAGTAATAATATAGTTAGGAAAATGCCAATTACAAATCTTCACAAATAGATTGAAATTTTAAACACTGTATGAGTGCTCACAAAAGGAAATTATTTAAACACATATACAAAACGGGGAGTAGATATGAAAATTAAATATTATTAAATACTAAATGATTAACTCAGCGATATAGGTACATTTGCATTGCAATGTGTAAGTAATTATTTTAATGCTCAAATATTTACAAGCCACCATTCGCTTTATCCGAGGTATACTGGTACAAAATAAGTCAAGGTCATGTTCACTGTCAAATTGATTAAAGGTGGAACAACCTCTTATTAAAAACGCATTTCGTCTGTAATTAGTTGAAACTATAGGCACATATAATAAAGGTAAAGGGTGTCGCCTCAAACGTGGGGTGATAATTGCAAGAGATATCTGAGAATAACTATACTAGTACTAAAATTATACGGTACATTTACTCTCAGATAACTCAAATTGCATTTCACCATACTATACTAGGAATAAATTAATCTTAGAATATCTATTCTTAGAATAACCTGAGCTGTGGCCTCCAAAGAGTTTGTCATCTTTTGTATTAACCATAGATTCTTATTGTCATGTGTCTTGTCGTCAAATATAAGTCTTTCAAGCAACACGTATTATTATTTGATAAATCCAGATATATTTCAGTTGCGACGAGGATGGGATTATCCTGTTAATAAAATGTCGGGGGTTACCAATAAGTTAACGGCGTTTGATGTGAAAAATAGAAATTGGCGGAACTATTGTGATCGACTCGAGATGTTCTTCCTTGTCAACGAAACAAAAGAAGGGCTCAAAGTACCAACTCTTATGTCTGTTGTTGGGGATGCGGCTTACGAGCTCAGGATAAATTTATGTAGCCCGAAAAAAGCCAAAAGAGTGCTCGTTTGGCGATATCGTTAAGTTAATGTGTGAGTGATCACATTAAGCCAAGGCCTTCATATTTGGCTGAGCGCTACAAGTTCCGTCAGTGTCGGCAAGAGGGCGAACAATCGATGGCGGCGTTTGTAGCTGAACTTAAAAAGTTGTCTCGCTTCTGCGAATTCTCAGTTTGTTTGCGGGATTAGGAGCGACCTGATCAGGCAAAGGTTGTTTGCTGAGGAAAAGTTGTCATGGCAAAAGGCGGTAACCCTTGCGAGCAATTTGGAAGCGGCAGAGCGAGATTCGCATAGCGTTGTAGGAGGGTCGGTCGGTTGTAGTTCTGTCACGTAGACATGTGTAGCTCGCGAAAGAAAGATATATATCGTTCCAAAAGAGTGATTATATCTTTATATCACTTGTGTTTCAATTATATCTTTTCAATAATTTATATCAGTGAGATGTGAACGATTCGAAAGATTAGTGAGCTATTGAGAGTAGTGTTTGGTAGGACGTACAAGAGGCGGTACATTTGTCCCGTACATGACTTACAAATGAAAGAGCGGCTCAACATTAAAAAGTGTACTGCTTCAAATCATATGTCGCGGCTGTCGCGTTCCTCAATAAAATGTACTACTTCAATTTTTTGTCGCGGGAGTCCAGTCCTCATAAATGTACTGATTCAATGTACAAGAGGCGGTCCATTTGTCCCGTACATGACTTACAAATGAAAGAGCGGCTCAACATTAAAAAGTGTACTGTTTCAAATCATATGTCACGGCTGCCACGTTCCTCACTAAAATGTACTACTTCAATTTTTTGTCGCGGGAGTCCAGTCCTCATAATGTACTGCTTCAATTATTTTGTCGCGGCAATCACAGAAGGAACAATTACTATGAAGGCGGCAGTCGAGTTCCCCTCACTAGTACAGTGTACTGCTTCAAAACGCGATAGTCGCGTTCCTCGTTCTTCACTCTCAATCTCTTTTGCAACCAGAGGGAGCGATATGCCATACCTATCTAAGGTCGGCCTCACACAGACGGTTTTCAAATTATGAATTTATAATCTGAATTCATAATATGAAAACCGGTGCATTGACTCACACAGTCTTAAAAATTCAGAATGCTCAGGGGGGTTTTTCAGATTGATCTAAAATAAATCATAACTTACTTTCCTTTTGTAATTGTTTAGAAAACTAAATATATAAAGCAGCAATTAAAAAATGTAGCAAATAATATTGTATTATTTGTAAAAAGCACAGAACATACGCTTTGACAGAAACGTCAACAAACGTCAACCTCGGAGTCGGGCGAACTACAACCCGCCTAAATTCGAATGCCGTCAAAAATATACTATTCTGTAGGATTCAACGCTCACGATTTAGGGTCGTGGGAACGAACGGAAAATCGTGCAGGGAGCGTTGTTGTGCCGTGTGTAGGAGTGTTCGCAACGGCTATATTTAGCCGACGCGTTATATCGTTATGCTATTTTTTTTACTCAAAAATGCATGTAATGTGGTCATTATTTTGATAACCTTGTTTGAGCAAAGTCGACTTTGCCGTTCTGTTTTCAAATAGCGGCCGACAAAGTTTTGCTGGCCGCTCTAACAGGCCGGCAAAATATTGCCGGCCGCTATTTTGACGTTTCAACATTTTAAAAATCGAATGCAAAAAGATTTTATTTAAAACACAGCTATTTGTATTTTATAGAGATAGATTATTCCATATTTGGCTGTATAGTTCCAACTACCATTGCTTAAACAAAAGCGCGTAAAAAAACAAAGAAGTAACAAAAGCGCGATTCAGCGAAAATTTTTGTTTTTATTTAGTGACTTATTGGCTAAAAATGAGCTCTCAAAGCGAAAATTCTTTCGATTCAATGTGTTTAACACCGCCAGACATTAAAGATGAAGCTAAATTAGTGATTGAAAATTGGATACCGCGAAACTCAAAGGAAAAATATAAGCTTGCATATGAAAAATTTGTGCATCAATCCGGGAAAGTCAGTGTTGAATTTTAGTAACTGTACTTTTCATAATTGACATTTTAATTAAATTTCTAGTTAATTAATATATTTTTATTTAAATTACTTGCTGGTTTTATTTAGATTTGGTACTTGCATTTTTGAGTAAAGCACTATACAAGCCTTGGCCCACAATGACTGCTTCGCTGGTCACTCTATGATTGCCTCGAGCTAGCCTAGCTACGCTCTAGGCCTTCCAGCTTGGCCATCGTAGCAGCCCTTGCTGTCCTCGCTGTGTCGGCCTCGACCTACGGTCTCGGCCGACATCTCAGCTCGTCCATCAAGTGCTGCACGCTGACCGCGCTGTGTCGGCCTGGAGCTGCGCTACGCTGCGCTCTCAGCCATCATCAGCGCGACCAGCAAAGTATTCATTATAGGCCGCGGCAGTAATGTACTATTAATCTAATATTTTTTAAGCTATAATATATTAGTTAGCTTTTAATATTTTTTATATCAAAATTTCGTCGAGCGTTCTTTGCGATAATCGTTGACTCGTTACGTTACGGTATAAGCTACTGCTGAGTGTTGACTAATATTAATATTTTTTATATTAAAATTTCGTCGAGCTTTAGTTGCGATATAGATAATGTTTGACTCGTTTCGTTACGGTGTACGCTACTGAGTTTTGTTTATTATAACTTAATTATATTAATACGATACGATGAGTTTCGAACAGTTTGGTATTTTTTAAATGAAAATAATAGAATGCCATGCCAAATGAAACGTGCTTTATTTTGCCAGATTAAATAAACTCATTGAACTTTCCTTCGTACTTACTACAGGCTTAGGACTGTCTGGCTTAATTTTCAACGAATAGGTAACATTACCTATGTAAATTTAGGTTATTGAATTAAAAAGTGTTAAAGCAGTAAGCCAGGCGTACTTAAAAGTTCATTGATTTTATATACAATTTGTATTTACATATTGGTAATATAAACATTTTTACACCATCAAGCCGAAACACAGCTTATCTAAAAGTTTTTGTTGCCGTGTAGAAACATTAACTGTGTTACTTTACTCGATGTTAGGCGAGTTCTCCTGTCGTCAATAATATTACCGGCTTTGGAGAAAGCCCGCTCACAGGGTACTGACGTTACCACTATGTTACATTTCTTGATAAATATTTTGTATAAAGAAGGGTAAATCATTGTATGGCCTTTCCACCATTTGACAACAGAATCATCCCTGGGTATAACTGCTTGCTTCAAGTACATCTCAACCTCATCTTGTACTTTATCATAGGCAGAGCGGGGCTGTTGAGATGCTGATATTTTATTGTCGATCTCATTCCACAACGAGAACTGTGAACTGGTTGTCATAGTAGCTGCAGCACTCGATGATATAGATGATGCACAGGGATCTTCTTGTGGGGGTACACTGGCTGCAAGACCAAAATTTTCGCAAATCATGTTAATGATGAAGCTTTTTGTATTTCTAAGAGTTTCTTCGTCAAAGGCATGTTGCTTAAACCGAGGGTCTAAAAGAGTACATACTGCTATGCTCATGTTTTTATGCAAGTCGTGAAATCTTCTATTTAGACCAATTGTAATGTTCTGCAGCAGTTTTTTTACCGGGGGGAAATATTCGTTAGTATCAGCCATTTTTTCGTATAAGGTGGTAAATCCCTGTGTTACCACAATAGCTTTACTAGCGGTTAAATAATTATCTGCGCTCATAATTAAAGTAGCCTCATATAAAGGTTTCAAAACGGCACAATATTGCTCTAGGCATCGCCACTCTTCTAATGGAATTATAGGCAAATCCACGTTTAGGTTAGGGACCGTTGCTCTAAGAGCTTCTTGTAGTTGCAAGAAGCGCTGTAACATTAGGAAGGTGGAGTTCCACCGAGTGGGAACGGAAATAATTAAGGTTAATGCACTCCCTTCTGCTACGCCTTGTACGTTAATTTGATATTTTATCAACTTTTCCTTGGCCAAGGAACTACGCTTAAAATGTGCGACGGTTTTTTGAATTTTTGCTATTGTGCTCGCCACTTCTGGAGATCCTAGTGAATATTGGGCTATCAAATTGAGCTTGTGAGCAAAGCATCCGAAATGGGGGTATTGCAGTATGATACCCGCACATTCCATATTTGAGGCATTGTCAGTAACAAAAAAGTTATTTTTTCCTACTAATTTCCACTCTTGCACTGCTGAAGCTATAGTTGTGAAATATTATCGCCAGTATGAGATCCATCTAGGGGACTACACTGCAGAAGTAAAGACTTAAATTCTAATGTGGTCTTATTAATAAAATGGCCTGTAATATAATACCAAATACCAAACCATCACCACAATATATATCTCCCTCAACACCATCTCCTCAATATACACCAAATACTGCTTCAACACCATCTCCTAAATATATTCCAAATACTGCTTCAACACCATCTCTTAAATATATTCCAAATACTGCTTCAACACCATCTCCTAATATTCCAAATACTGCTTCAACACCATCTACTAAATATATACCAAATACTGCTTCAACACCATCTCCTTAATATATACCAAATACTGCTTTAACACCGTCTCCTCAATATATAACAAATACTTCCTCAACACCATCTCCTCAATATGAAATATCATCTTCACAATATGAACAGGGTTCGTCTCACATCTATTCCACTGACACTGATTTACCAAATGTTACATTTAGCTCATCAAATGACATAGAACCCAGTGATTCTAACCAAGCTCACGAAACTAATTTTACTTGTGCTACAATTACTAAAGGTTCTGGTAAAAATATGAAGGAGTTTCAATTGTTTAAAAAAAAATGAAAAAGTGATTAACTAGCTTTGCTAGGCCATTTTCTTTACCTGTATCTGTATTTTAATAGTTATATGTGTTATAAGTGTCGTGATGTCCAGCAGTCTACTGTCAAGCACATGCTTAAGCATTCCGCATGCACTACAGCTTTTATTTTTGACGAACATTCCTCATATTCACGAGAAAGAAGTGTCCCTGATAATCTCTTGCGGCTTGGCAACTCATAATTAGGGTTCAAACCGCGAACAAACGATTTGAACCCCTCATCATCTACTATGCTGAAAGGTTGACAATCAGCGGCTACCATATTAACTAAAAGTTTATCTAGGCGTGTCTTCTCTTGCGTTGACAATGGCCTTGATATATATGATGACATGACGCGTTGCCTTTTATGGAATTGCAAGGTGTTATTGTCATTTGAACGTTGAAGTCCAAGTGTTACCACACCAGCTGTACAAGGAACAGCATGACGAAGAACAGGAACAATTGCACAACCACCACTATCAGCACTACCAGTAGCACTAGTACTAGCACCGTCGTTAACAATACCACCACCTGCACAAGCAAGTGGTGGTGCTACTTGAGTTTTGACCCGCCTCAGTACCTGCAGCATCAGCACCAGCACCCGCAGAGTTTGCAGTACCTACAATAAAATTAAGTAGTCAAGTCATCCGATGCAGCCTGTTCTAAGTTTCTTTTATAAATTAAATAAAATCAACGACAAGTATTTAAAACGTAAAAACAACGATCTAATACAAACAAAAATCAGAAAATTACCATTTCTTGCAATATTGCACATCTCTTCGTACACAACTATATGCTTTTGCTTTAAATGATTTTTTAAATTTGATATTGCCGTTTTGAATGAAAGACACTTTTTACAATATATACACTCAGCCTTTTTGGCAACATCGTCCACAATATTAAAATAGTTCCAAAAATGTCCCGTTCGCGGCATTTTTCCTAACCTATTATTTAAAACTAACTAAATATAATACACTACCTATAACTATAATAAAACTATATTAACAAATAATTACAATTATCAAAGTACATACAACCTCTGTGGTGTAACGTCAAAACAGACCTAGCCATAGTATTTCTGAATATAGAACTTCATAGCCAAAAAAGAAATAAGTGTGTCAAGAACGATTGTCATAAATAAAACAATGGTTACTATCTTGTAAATTATCTATCAGTAGTATAATATTGGGCATTCTAAATCACTTCTGTTCATTCAGGCTCGCACAGCTCGCCTTCATTCACATCAGATGATTTAGAATACCCAATATTATACCTTCATTGGGAATTCTAAATCACTTCTTTTCATTTAGGTTTGCTCAATATTACACGTTCAGAGAGTTTTACATTCTTAGCGGTTAACAGGATGTAATTCATTAAACACTTTCAAACTTTCAATTGAGCCTGTGTTGTCCAGATGATAAAGTAGATGTTTCTCGCCTTCTACCTAAACTAGGTGTTTGTTGTTACTTATTTGCGATCCCTGATCAGATTAAATTTAAAAAAGCAAAACAGGCGCGCGCTTTTCGAGCCCTCCTCGAGGTTGAATTTTAGGCTTTCGGTTTCGATGGAGGGGCTCTCAAGCGCGCTTCCCGTTTTGTTCTTAACGACACCTGAATAGGCAAGAACAGACAGACACCTGAATAGGCAAGATCAGACAGACACCTGAATAGGCAGATAGGAAAGAGTAGAGGTCGCATTGGAAAGTCCCGATGGGGGCAGGTCCGTCCAACAGCAACATATCTCCCGCTCTGTTCGCTTTACAATGTAAACTGTGCCCCATGTGCCGTAACACCACAGATACAAAGCATCGCTACTTAGAGTCCCGGCTACTATAGGCAAACATTTTGTATATATATTAACAAAAGCTAAAAACTTTAACACCGCGATTCAGAAAAACAACTTAAACATAATTGAAAAACTTGATATCTAGTATTAAATATTATAAATGTAAGTCATGTATTCCCTTGCACCAAATGCATGAAATAAAATTGTACCTACTCGTGATCGAATTCGCGTCACAGTCACGTCATCGCGATTACTCATACTCGTAAGTCGGCAGTCATTACCTATGTTCTAGGTATTTCATCATTTTAATCAGTTCAGTGTATTTTCTCTTGTCCATTTATCATCCCTTTTAGATATTCTTCAACCACGATTCATTCGTTACATACAATATTTCATATGCCAATATATACGTTTTTTCAAATTTAGTCAACAGTTGACAAATTTGAATTAACCTATTATTATGGGAACACTGATTAGTTATTTTTCAGTCAAGCCGATTAAGGGAACCGTTTTCGGCTTTACCGATAAATTACCGTTCCTATGTTAATAGTCATAACACATACATACATACATATTATCACGCCTTTTTCCCGTGGCAGAGACTAGCGATTTCCATAAAGTCATGTTTGAACTAAATTATATTAAAATTATACTGAAAGCAATGAAGGCAAAAGCAGTTAAGATTTTTATTATTTTATGATTTTTGATTATAAGAATATAATAAAAATCTAAATAAACTAAATATTAAAAAATAAAAAGCACGACTGTCAAATCACATAGCCTTTGTCACTCGGAGGAATACAAGGAATCTAACAAGCTAATTATTTAAAAATAAAAAACACGACTGACATCTTACATAGCCTATGTCATTCGGGCTAATGCAAGGAATCTAACAATACCTCTCACATCAAAATCTGTTAAGCCGTTCAGGACTTATGGTGGAATAAAGAAATTACATACATACATGAACCCTGAAAACATAACACTCCTTTTTTGGTCAGTCGTGTAAAAATACCTCTCACATCAAAATCTGTTCAGTCGTTCAGGACTTATGAAGGAATAAAGAAACTTACATACATAAAAGCATACATACATGAACCCTGAAAACATAACACTCCTTTTTTGTCAGTCGTGTAAAAAGAGTTTTAAACAATTAACTATTACATTAAAATTCGGGCGCGCGATGCGCGTGTAACCTAAATTACTTCAATCGTTTCGAAATATCCGCTGCCTACGTTTGGCTTATCAAAATTGCAAACGAAGCAAACTTGCTATTAACATTATTTTTACCCAACTGCAAAGAAAGGGTTATGTTTTTCGCGTGTATCGTGTATATATGTTTGTATGTAATATCCTTTATTACCTCACATCTTTTAAATGGTGGGGTGGATTTCCACTTGCGTTTTGGACGCTGTTTTTGGACCAGTTGGTAACCTTAGCTATAATTAATTTTGACGTCAACGAACTAGTCTAGTACACGACGAACGAAGTTTTTTGTTTTAACTTTTATTTTTTTAACCTTGCCCTTTGTTACTTCGTGCTCCTAGATATGAACCTTATTTTTATTGGAGATAATACACCTATGGTAAGAATAGCTGTTGGAGTAACTAACTTTCGCCTTAGGCATTGGAAAACGAGTTTCTTGTGAATTTATAAAATTTAGTCATATATAAGTAGGTATATTAAGTTTATAGAAAAAAATTAGATATACAATGAAGTTAATCAAAATATAAGAAATTACAAGCAAAGCCGTAGGGTTAACTTTATTATATTAGTCTATTTCGACACTCTTATTTGTTAAAATATTTCTAACTTCGCATTGTATTTGACAATGCTTATTCAGTAAAAAAATGAATGCTCTGTAATTAATTATTTAAACGAAGGGGCCCGTATATCACTAATTTATTTTAACTAACTTTTGTCTTTATAACATGATTCAACTTTTATTATACCTATATATTTTAACAAACCTCTTTATAAAGATATTTGATTACAAAAAATAACAAGTATCATATTAAAAACGCTTAAACGTTTTCGATATTCGCCTACGGAATCCTAATTTGCAAATTGCTTACGAACCTTTATTATTTTTGTATAAAACCTCTATAGTGTGTTCACATTCATTATCTTCGGCTTCATTGGGTGATTAGACCCTTCCTTGCACCAGCGCGAGTGGAACTCCAGTTCTGAACCAACGCAAGTGGTTTCAGCCTTGCACAAGCGCAAGTGGAATTCAAGCTCTGAACCAGTACCAAGGGTTTCAGTCTTGCAGAAGCGCAAGTGGAATTCCAGCTCTGAACCAGCGCAAGTAGTGCACCAGCGCAAATTGGATTTCACGATTGTACCAGAGCGCGGCAGAATATAAACAATGTTAGTGAGTATATTTAATTACTAAGTTTTTTAATTTTTACATCCCTTGTCCTGTCTTTATCCTTATACTTAGATTCTTCCTCAGTTAGGTATAAATAACATCATTGCTATGTTATAATATAACACAACCTGAAAAAAGCTATAGGCACGACTTACATTATCCCTTTTAATTTTGTTATTAGGTACCTACTACCAAGTTAAACTGTAATTTATATAATTTAATTTAATTTATGTAATTTATATATATATATTGATATTTTTGGTATAATTTATATTTTTTTATATTATTTATTACATTATTTCAGGTCTGATTCAGAGTTTGAGGAATTCGCATCCGCTCAAAAGAGCGGTAAGGTGAAGAATAGAAAGAGAAAACCGTTGGGCGAACTATGTTCAAAGTGAGTTAAAGTTTTAATTTAAAGAGCCAGTTGTGATAGTAAATATTATTGATATGTACTGAATTTATGTTTCTATTAAATTTTATTGGAATAATTTATGGTCTAGTAGGTAGTAATAGTAATGTGTTTACTTTGAATCTATAATGTTTTATTTATGCCACATATATTTATTTATTACAGGTCCGAGTCAGAGTTTGAGGACTTCGCACCCGCTCCGAAGACCGGTAGAGGGAAGAAGCAACCAGCAAAACGAAAATCTACGGCTGACTCCTTATCAAGGTAAGCATATGATAGTAAATATTATAACTATGTACTGAATTCAAAGTGCTATTAGTGAGGTCTTATTAATTCAGTTTTATCTGAATAATTTATGTCTTAGAGTAATGTGTTTGCTTCTATAAAAAGGACCTGGGTTCAATCCCCGACAAGGTAGAATGAATAATATATCCCATATATATCTATACTTATTATAACTAAACTATATTCATTTAAAATCCATGATAATAAAATATTTAAAGATAAAAATTAATAGGTATTGATTGTTTTGTTTTTTATTTTATTTTCAGGCAGCAAGTAGTCGGGACAGTAGACACCCTCTTCGGTTTACACACCGATGACGAGGCCCACGCCTCCCTGAAACCAATACGCGCCAGTCTACCATCATATCTGGCGAAGCGGGTCAGCACGGGCACACTGCGGCGGTCGGCTGCCACCGATGGGAATTTTTACCTGGAGCTCAGGGTGTACCATCGCAGCGACGCCGAATCTACTGCTCCCGAAGAACGCTGGAAGAAGGCGCTGCTTCGGCTCTGCTGTCTTCTGGATGAAGAGTCAACGCAGTGGAAGCTGTTGCAGCGACTAATTAGGGACACTAGCGGGTTATTTGATAGTGTGGAACCTACGATGGTTTAATTTAAATAAACATATAATATTATAAATGCGAAAGTGAGTTTGTTTGTTACCTCTTTACGCTTTATCTACTAAACCAATCTTCCTGATTCCTGGCAAAAGCTAGTAAACATAAAAATATTATTATTTTTCTCTTTACATATACTCTTAATAAAATGCCATTTTGCGAAAGCTGTTCCCTCCAAGTACACAGTAAGAATTGGATAGGACACTTAAGGAGTCATACTCATAAAAGTCGCTCTTTGGGTGTACCAATCGATGGAGTTGTCGAGATTTCATCAGCATTTCGGGGACGTATATCATCCTATAGAATTGTAGCTACAGATGCATTTCAGCACAGATTACCTGAGATATTTTTACATAGTATTAGAAATTCTTTACAACAACTTTTACTTAAAGCTTTAAAGGTACATATTAATATAAAAGTCAATTTCGAATTATTCTGTAACTTTATCTTGTTTAAAAATAATGAACCATCAATAAAATCATTTTCTACTAAAAATTTTACAGTACATGCTAGCGTTGACTTTAATATTTTTTCAATCACTAATAGATATATTTATTAAAAGGATCCAAGAGTTTGAAGAAAGAGATAGCGGTTGGGCTTTTATGAGTAATTTATATTTAGAAGTGAATATCAACAGATATGATCCGCTGAATGGGACAAGCTATATTGATTTACCTCATGTTTTAAATAAGAAAAAAGGTTGTCTTAATATAAAAAATAATGATAATTATTGCTTTTTATGGTGCATAACGGCAGCGCTTTGTCCAGTGCGTATGAATCCCACGCGCGTCTCCTCTTATCCACATTTTAGAGATATTTTAAATGTTGATAATATTTCTTTTCCAGTATCCTTTACAGATATAAATCTTTTTGAAATTAATAATCCTAACATAAGTATCAATGTTTATTCCTTAAATAAGAATAATAAAACTGTTGTTGGTCCAATTTACAGGTCACAATTCAAAAGACAGGTAAGAGTAAATTTACTTTTGCTTGAAAAAGGTGATAAGTCCCATTACGTTCTAATAACTAACTTGTCACGTCTCATTCGTAGTCAATTCACTAAACACCACGGTAGACTTTATTTCTGTGACGATTGTCTTTTATTTTTCTCTAAAAAAGATGAATTAACCAATCACATGTGCAGTGGTGTAGCTACAGTATTGCCCGAAAAAGGTGCATTTTTACAATTTACTCATTTTGAACGAAAACAAGACGTACCATTTGTGATTTACGCGGACTTTGAAACCATTCTTTTGCCAGTTCAAGGATGCGATCCTAATCCGACGTCAAGTTTTACTAGCAACCGACAACTTCATGTACCTTCAGCGTTTGCTTACTACATTGTTTCGTCATTTGACAGCAATTTAAATAAATTCGTTCAGTATCGGGGACCCGACTGTGTACAAAGATTTATCAAACATCTGTTAGATGATATTTCCAAGTTGTATAAAATTTTGAACACTGAAATAGCAATGATTTATACAGAAAATGATGACAATGAATTTGTAAATGCAACTCATTGTCATATCTGTAAAGAGTCATTACTGTTTGATAAGGTTAGAGATCACTGTCACCTGACAGGGCGCTACCGCGGCGCAGCACATCAATATTGTAATTTGAAATATAGCGTTCCTAAGCTAGTTCCGATATTTTTCCACAATTTATCAGGCTATGATTGTCATTTATTTATAAAAGAATTAGGCGAACGCGATGGATCTCTAAAGGTGATCCCTAAAAATAAAGAAAACTATATTTCTTTCACAAAATTTTTCAAAATTGGAGACAATCAGTTTGCACAAGCTAGATTTGTTGACTCTTTTAAATTTTTAGGGACTAGTTTAGAGAAATTATCAAAAGGATTAGATATAACAGATTTTAATTACATTAAAAAATATTTTCCAAACAAAGAAAAATTTTTGTTACTAATTCGTAAAGGAATATATCCTTACGATTTTATGTGCGACTGGAAATCTTATTCATATAGCCAGCTAGGAAGCTGGCTATATGAATAATTATATAGCCAGTATGAATTATTCTTTAATATTCATATTATATTATAATATGAATATTAAAGAATTAAAAAAACATTTCTTAGAAGGATCTAAGAAATGTTTTTTTAATTCTTTTACTGATGAAGCCATAAGCGAAGCAGATTATACACATGCTCAAAAGGCGTGGAACACGTTTAAAATACAAAATATGGGAGAATACACTGATCTTTATCTTAAAACGGATGTATTGTTATTAACTGATATTTTCGAAAATTTTAGAAAAGTTTGTAAACTAAATTATGAATTAGATCCAGCATTTTATTTAACCGCTCCTAGTCTGTCATTTGATGCTATGTTGTTTAAAACTGGAGTTAAGTTAGAATTGATAAGTAATTTAGATATCGTGAGGCTCATACAGAAAGGGATTCGCGGTGGTATTTGTTTATGTTGTAATAGATATGCAAAGGCAAATAATAAGTATATGAGTTCTTATGATCGTTCTAAACCTGATGAATTTTTGGTATACATTGATTGCAATAATCTATATGGACACAGCATGTGTCAAACGTTACCTATGTCCGATTTCAGATTTTTAGATGTGTCAGAAATTGAATGTTTGAACGTTTTAGAAGTGTCGGATGATGCGGAATTCGGTTTCATTCTAGAAGTAGATTTATCGTATCCCAAGGAATTACACTGTTGGCACAACGATTATCCCTTTTGTGCAGAAAAATTTACGCCGCCTGGTGGAAATTCTAGTAAATTAATACCGAACTTGTACTCCAAATATTTTTACGTGATACATTATGTTCATCTTAAAACCTGTTTAAAAAATGGGTTAATTCTTGAAAAAGTTCATCGTGTTATTACATTCAAGCAAAGTCCATTCTTACGGAAATATATTGATTTGAATACAGAGTTAAGAAAAAAAGCTATAACTTCATTTCAACAAGATCTGTTTAAATTATTAAATAATTCCGTGTTTGGAAAAACTCTTGAAGACAGTGAACGTCGGGTTGATGTTAAATTAGTGAACTGCTGGAATGATAATTCGAATAAAACTAAAAAACATACTTCTGCTTATAAATTAATTGCACGACCAAATTTTCACAGTGCTACTATATTTTCGCCAAATCTTGTTGCCATTCAAATGAAACCGGAAAGAATAGTATTAGATAAACCTATCTATATAGGTTTTACTGTACTTGAATTATCTAAGAATCATATGTATAATTTTCACTATTCTGTAATAAAACCGTTTTATAAAGACCGTGTTCAACTATGTTATACCGATACTGACAGTTTTATTTACAAAATTACTACGAACGACTTTTACAAGGACCTTGCACAGCATTTTCTCAAATACTTCGATACAAGTAATAATTATGATCCACAAAATGTATACAATTTACCAAACCTAAACAAAAAACTACCAGGTTATTTTAAGGATGAGTTACAAGGACATATTTTGGTAGAATTTGTAGGATTGCGCTCTAAGATGTATTGTATTAAAACAGAAAATACTATCGTAAAAAAAGCTAAAGGTGTTAAAAAGCCTGTGGTTCGTGACTTATCGTTACAGGATTATCATAACGTGTTATTCAACGATACTATTATTCGTAGGAATAATACATTATTTAAATCTATAAAACACGAAGTTTTCACACAAACTATGAATAAAGTTGTATTATCAAACTCAGATGATAAACGTTTCATTTGTAATGATAAAATCTCGACAATTTCATGGGGGCATAATAAAATAGACTTTTAACTTTTTTTTGTATTTACAAACTTTTGTCATTTCTACTATACCACATGTGAATATTATATCTTATTAAATATAAGAATTAGATTTAATTTATGTTTGTAATTATTGTATTTTACACCTTATTTGTAATAAATTAGTGCTCAAAATCAAATATTTTATTATTTATGTTCATTAGGTACCTACCTATCCAAACACATCGTGACGCAAAATGTGTTCAATTCAGGTCAACAAAAAAACATGTTGTAATCAAGATTGAGTTGAAAGACCTATGAAATGCTGACTGCGTCGAAAACCATATCTACTTATTTGAAGACGAATAATGTCACTCACTTTGCAATTAACTGCATTCAGCGCTGTTGATTAGAAATAAACTGCACGCGTATAGAATACTTCATCCTTACCAAGTGAGTATATAGTAATTCGTAATTGTATACTTTAATTTTAATATATCATTTAATGATGTACATAAAATGTTTTAATTTAATTATTTCTTTGTTGCAGAAGATGGAAGACAGTCCACAAATTATGTTTTCGCAGTATGCGCAAGATCCATACGAAAACTTGACTCAAGAATGCCAAGAAATATTTGCGGCACAAGCGCGTGAAAAACAAGAAAGAAAAAAACGAGATGTCCCTAGAAAGAAGGCTAAACTCTCGCCGAAGTCCTTCGTTATTAGTAAAGAACGGAAGGGACTAAAATTAATTCAAATTAAGATTGTGGACTTGGCAGGTGAAGCAGCGAGTGCGTCCAGCCAGGATAATGATGACGTTCTTGTCAGCGCGCAATACGTAGTTCAAGATCAGTTTGATGAAGTGTTAGACCTAACCGAGTCACTCGTTAAGACTATATCGAAAAGACTATGTGATGATAATTTATAAGTATATTTGTGAATAAATCTATGAAATTGTATATAAATAATTGTTTTATTTATGGTTACAGTGCTAAAGTTTAAACTTGTAAAAGATATGATTAAATAAAAAATATAGATTTCATATTATAATGTTTATTTTACAAAAACAACGAAATATTTTCTAAATACCATTTCTTAATACAAATAACATTTTTTAATGCACAAAAGTTTTTATGACTTACACAATTAAAGTTAAAATAATTTTTGCAATAAGTTTTATATAAAGTTGTAAAATTAGGACTTCCTTTGTCTTCTATGTCTATCAAAACACAATTATCACTCAGTTCCTTTATCCATTTCTGTTTCTCGAGACCTTTCATTATGATAGTTCTGTTTTGCATGATAGGTGTAATAATTCTTTTAAATTCTCTAGAGTCAATATGACCTTCACTCCAAGTGATTCCTCTCTGTCGCTCAAGGTACCGAACGGTCTTCTTTTCTTCCTTAGATAATGTAGTATATGCATATGGAGGTTTAATCAAAAAAACTTGAGTAAACTCCTCAGTGGATAATGCAAACTCTTTGATT
The DNA here is from genome assembly GCA_018467065.1 of Ephestia elutella. Taxonomy (NCBI): domain Eukaryota; kingdom Metazoa; phylum Arthropoda; class Insecta; order Lepidoptera; family Pyralidae; genus Ephestia; species Ephestia elutella. The sequence goes on from CM031577.1 coordinate 7,808,667, forward strand.
ATAAATTTATTATTGCAATCCTTAAATCCTTGAACATCAACGAAAATAATAGAATTCATGATATTTTACGAATAATGTTGCTTAGAGGTTTATATTCGACTATACAGTCATTCAAAATTAGACAATATGCTGTTGTCTGATCAGGTATCTCACTATCACTCTCTAGTTCAAGACGAATGTTGATTACCGGCCCTGATTTGATATTATCGTTCTGTCTAGAACAATCTATCACGAATAATGGTGCAAAATTTTTAAACTCTTGGGCAGTCAACAAGGCGTTGCATGGACGGTTGTAATAAGACTGCTGAAAGTTTACATATTGTTCGTATATTAATGCGTAGTTATGTTTTGAAAAGTTGGTATTGTAACTTTCGTACGGGTAATAAGTAGAGTTTAAAAAAACTTTAACATCCCGCATATTGCAGTGATCGAACCGAGACATATCGTTCATCCCATTGTTCTTTCTGTTTGTTTGTAAACCTAAAATGACATATCTAGGTTTTTCAATTTGTGACGAAGTTTTAATTGACCAGGTATGTTTCGTAGCCCTTGGTAATAAAGGGTACTCATAAAGGTCCCAGTTTCTATACACTAATTGAATGGGTCTGTCCTTTTCGAGTATTTTAAGCAAATTAATTCTTTCTCTATCCGATACTTTAACATGAGGAACGCGCCATACAATCTTTTTTATATCGATACTTTCAACCTCTTCGCCAGTGTTTAGCTTTAGAGAATTAAGGTTAGTATTACTTCGAAGCAATACAAGCTCATGTTTGCAATTGACAATTATTTTTTTATAATCTTCTGCAAAACCGAGTATATTGCTAAGTGGTACTGACGCTGCAAAATGACCTCCAATTTCATTTTTGGTACCGTGTATATCCCAACCCCACACTTTAGATACCTTCGCTTCGGCTGCGTTCATAGATATCAGTGCTTTCATTGTGGTAGTTATGCCAGCATTCTTCACTTTATATATTTCAACACCGTTTAATTCATATCTTATATCTTGAAAAAGGAATAAAAGAGGGTTGTTAGTAAACTGTACTGCAGGAACTGCTTCCCTCTTCTCACTTTTTATAACATTGACCACGGCTTCGACATACAAGGTACTTGCACATGGAAGCACATATAAATCTTGTTGGTTAATAGGTATCCGAATTTCATCATTTCTATTGAAAGTAGTAATATACGGCTTGTATGAATGAGTTTCTATACCGTCTATGGAGTTGTCATAAACGGGTGGGTTAGTTATATTTAAAATGTTCATTTTAGCAATCCAATTGATTTGAGGAAATGTATATTGGCAGTTGTTAATTTCTTTTTTTATCGCGAGTATGTGTTGTCTTCTTGATTGCTTGATGTGAACTAATCTTCTGAATAGATGAAGTTGTGTATTTATTATAGTCAATCATATTTTCTTCAAATGTAAGTACAACTGTACTTCCTCTCCGCAAAAATTGATTAAATCGTTTTTTATGTTTAATATTCTGATATGTATACTATTCACTGTACTTCTGTTTACCGGAAAATAAATTGTATTTTTCGGAATTTCTATTATTCTGTATCCAGGAGGAACATTCAAAGCAAATTCGTGAATTATATGACTTGATTTTCCATTAATGTAGGAGCCTCCAGTAATATCACATTCAACCCGCAGCACAGTTGTAGGTAGAATGTTCACTGGCAGTAAAGACTTGTGCCATATATCTCTCATCAGGAAAGTTTTACCGTAACCTAATAAGGGTCCAATAGAATTTGATTTTTCAAAATGAATATCTTTAGAGCAAAAGATTGAGAGCTTCAATGTGTTATTGTTGCACAATAGCTTGAAAACACAATTGTTCACTTTTGATTGTATGAATTCGCTGATGTCTTGGAGTTCATATGCCCCTTCAGGAATTTCAACCACTTCGTCGATCCCATAATAAAATTTATTATTAGTATTTGTAATATTTGGTATTGAATTAAAAGTAGAAAAGTGTAAAAGAGAGCACTCGTATTGACCATTGAGTTCCAATGGAGGGGAATAATTCGTTGTTAGCACTGAGCTGTTTCCAGTTATGGACAGAGTGAAAGACATTTTTGAAATGATATTTTATTCAAACATAATCATTATTATATACCATATTAACTAACTTAACCAAAAGTCTTGCAAAAATTTTAAACACAAATGACCACAGTTTACAGTATCAAAGTTTTGAAATCTAGTATAATTGTATTGTATATCACTAACATTCAAATATTTTACCAATTCATTGGGCGGTCTTAAGTTACCAAAACTATCGAAATATTCACAATAATTATTTATTTTTGCAAAGGCTACCCAGTGTGTTCCATCATTATTGTGACTGTCTAACCCCCGGTTTCTGAAACGCAAATCAATGAAAAAATGACGTAGCATGTTGATAATCTCTATTTAAAAGCAGTTTGGGTTTCTGAACAAGCCTATAGTGACAGTGTGTCATCGATTTGTTGTTCCAAATGTCAGATCTCGAATTAATGGCCGATTAAGGTAATTTTAGGTTTCCGGAAAGCTTTTTCGCATGTTGACAGCATGTTATAGTCTTCAGAGATAATTCGCGAAAATCGACCAATTAACAAAGTGTCACAATAAATGTCACCAGTATTTTGTAAAATCTATCGATTTTCTAAACGAAATTTTCAAAGAAAACATAAAACGTTCGTACGAAATATATAAGTCGCAGCTCGTGGCTTCGCTCCCGTGAGAATTTCGGTATAAAATACCCTATATGCTATTCCCGAGATTTTTCTACCCGTGTAGGTCCCAAATTTCATCTATTCGCCTAGTAGACTTTGCGTGATTGCGTCAAAACTTCCAAACTTTTATTCAAACTTGCGCATTTATATAATAAATAAATATAAATAATAAATAAAATATGACAAATCATGTTCAATGGGACTGACATGTCATCACCAAAAGCCCCAAAAAAATTAAAGGAAAAAAAAAACACAGACATGACTGGGGCTCGAACCCGGACCCCGCGTTTCAGAGGCAAGGTCTTTCCCACTGCGCCACGGAAGCCGTCATATAAAGTGGCAAAAGTCGAATTTGGCATACGTTGTCAACGGAAGAGACAAAACTAGAGCGTTGGATGTTACAAGGAGTATTTTGAAACTCTTTGGATAGAAATAACATGAATGAGTGAATGAAAAAGTCAAACAGTCGATTAGATAATTTTACAGTGAATAGCTTTTCAGAAACCCAAAGTTGTTTAGCAGATTGTTAATTATGACACTCTGTTACCAAATTCAATATTTGACATGCTTTTCGGAAACCGGGCGTAAGTTTAATATTCCACACTCTATCTGTTTTGGTTTACATGGCAATCTGTCCCTCATATATACACCTCGAAAATATGGAATATTTTTAGCGTATTTAATAATATCGATATTCGTAAGAGCACGTTTAGGTAGCCTGCTTATTAGTTTTTTGTAGATTTCAAAATTAACCCACTTCCTTTTTTATACGGTTTTAAATAAAATCCTTTTCCAACCGCAATAGCCTCCATGGCTTTGTTATGACGTTCAGATTCTTGTAAATTCTGTTGAGCTGTTTTACAATCATTTATAGTTTTAGCTATACCAGCAGCACCACCTGCTAAAGCGCCTAGTGCTGATAAGCCCGCAAAAATTGGTATCAAAGGTATAATCCCTCCTGTTTTAGGGATTGGTATTATTCTCGGTAACCGAACGGGGCATGTCTTAGGAATCAATTTTTTGCTGCTTCATAAGCATATTTAATAGCAGCTTTATTATCCTTCGATTTGAGTTTCTTTATTTGTGAACGTATTTTTGATACAATTGTTTTAAATTGTTTTATACCAGCACCTGATTTTAATTTTGCTTTCATAACTTTGTTAACTATCCACGATGCCAACTTCTCTCCTTTGCCAGCGTCTTTAGAATGTAATCGCTTCTTTGCCATTTTCATTAGTTGAAGATCTGCTTTATGACGAATGGAGAGTTCCGGATTGTTGTATGCAATATCGTGATATTTACAAGCTTCGTCTAATTTGTTAATACCTTTATCACCTCTCAATAACCTTTCTTGTAACCGAGTGCCTGGTCCGCAATAGTTGTAGCCTGGTAAGTGAAGCTCGAACGGGATATTGTTTATCAAATTATTTACAAGTCCACCTCCTTTCATTTCTTGTTATATAATGAACAAATTAAAAGATGCTAGCACTTATATCTTATGATACAATGGAATTTTTATCTACCCAACTGTTTTCTTCGTCAGGAAGTCCTAACCATTTGACAAACAATTTATTACCTTTTTTCTTATAACTTTTTCAATTAAGTATATATTTGGGAACTTAGTTTTTTGTAACTCTTCTTGATAGAATGAACCCAATATATTTTGTTTACGTTGATCTTGTATTAAATATGTAACTGGTTTAGTATTATTAACCGATTTAATTGTGAAAATTTCGGTGGACCAATTTGGTGTATAACCTTTTGCAAAACTACTCTTGTATTTACTTATTCTTACGTGATCACCTATTTTAAATTTATTTTTGGTTAATTTACATCGTTTCTCTTGGAATTTTTTAATGTTTTCTTTTACTAGGTTTTCAGTTTTTGTATTTACATCTACAGGTTTAATCTTGGTAACACTATGTTTTTGATTGTTATATAAGAACAAAACGTTATTTAATTTGTTTCCTAACCATTTATAGTTACCATTAATTGAAACATTTATACAATTTCATCTTCAATGTTTTAATTAGCCTCTCAACAATTGAAGCTTTTTTTGTTGAATACGATGAATAGTGGTTAATCTTCAATAACTCCATTTTATTTTTAAATAAATTGTTATAAAACTCTGTGCCTCTGTCAGTTTGCAGGTTTTTAGGTATACGTCCACTATCACTTATAATTTGAGTGAATGCATTAAGAACCTCTTTCTTTGACTTAGATTTCAAGGGAATCGTCCATGCATATTTTGAGAAACCATCAATGACAGTTAAAATGTAACAGTATCCATTATTATATTTCTTTAATGATTGAAAATCGATCAGGTCCGCTTGCCATAAGTCATCTATTCCTTTTAAGATCACACTACGACGATCAAAATTTCTGCGTGCCGATCTGTGAATTTCATTTACCACTTGTTGTTTTACCATTTTTGAAGTTTGATAATTTTATCAATGTAGTCTTTTGTATAAAACTTTTTTTCGAACTGATGAAGGTTATCTATAACATCTGCTTTTATTGCCTTTATGAGAACGGCAATTTCACCAGCGATCTTTTTATCAACATATTTCTTATTCACCGCATCATCATTTGCTATAGGTTCTTGAACTCCTCTCAATCGAGATGATTGTAAATCAAAATCTCCAGTGTCTGATCTAACTAGGTGATTAGTTGAACAATCTAATATTTCTGACAAACGTAGTCGTTTATGTACATGGTGGCCGAATTTGTCAACATTCATTTTGGGTTGAAGTCGGTCGCAGTGGAATAATGAATGATCCAAGTAGGATGTGGGGTTATTAATTTATAGTACCATTTTCACGTAGTTCTTCCATGATTGAAATTATTTCGTTATCCAGACCAGTGTTGCCTGCCTCTTTAGACGCTATTAATAATTTCAACCTTTCTACCAGTTCGTTAGGGTCATCCCAGTAAATGTAATCAGTATTTCTTTTAAACTTCTTTTTAAGCATCAAACCTTCACCTGAGCTAATATCATCAGCATTACTGACAGAAGATGATGATGGTTTTCGCATTCTAAAAAGTGGTTTAATAATGTTCAAGTACTTCCGTCCTTTATTAGATTTAATTGGTTTACTGGGATCAAAGTCGCGACGGTGAGCATTTGTGTTTATTAACATAGTTTTATATTCTTGACAATCATTTTCAGTCACCACTTCTAAATTAGGTACTTTTTTTAACAATAACTCCTGCAACCCTGGCGTTAGTCGATAATCATGTCCTGCTACAGATACATGTCGATCACTTATATGCACACGTGCTGTACCCATCATTAATTTACCTCGTTCTCGTCTAACGCCAAAAGGAACATCATTAAATATTTCGGAAGATAGTGACCAGGATGAAGTATTACGACTAGGACTAGGTATTGACTCAATGGTTTTATACGATGTATCACTGATATTAATATTGCTGGAGTCTTCCGAATTTTCCTCTTCGAAATCTTCATCAGAAACATCTTCAGATTCATTTTTTTGCAAAATGTTGTTCTTATGAGTTTTGTTATAGTGTGATTCAGGCGACGGAATTTGTTCATTAACAAAATAATTTTTCATGATGTCATCCTTTGCTTCTATCGGTTTATTTTTATGGTTCCCGTCCTTAATCAATTGGTACATCGGGTCAGTAACAGGTCTAAAAACTGTATTTAAAACATTTTCATTATAAGATTCCATAGTCTTTATATCGCCAATTTTCTTTTTAACAGCTTCTGCTATTTTAACTATCTCAGTCTTTAACTCTTTTTCCATTTTGAACTTGGTTAATACACGTTATTTGCTTATACGGAAATAGTTAGACTGAAGATATTTGTAAAATAAATCTTATTATATACTTGTATTTTCATCCTCATCAAACAAGATAAATGTATCAAAATTCTTCCTGTAACAGCCTTTATTCTTTTTACAATCTTTATTGATTACCAAATAGTTATAGGGTTCGCTCCATACTTTTGAACACATTCTTCGAAACTCAGACCACGACATATCGGTATTAACGTGTTCATCATATACATGACGGAGGTTTACATCGTCCTGTTTGAATAATATTAAAAGGTTTGCATTGTCTCTTACTAGCTGTTTAGGGATTTTACTGTACGTTTGATTCAAGTAAAAACAGTCGATAAATTTATGTCTACCCATTGCGAAATAATCCCTCATATTGGACTGGTTCTCACATGCGACGTCATCAAATATTATTATGGAATGTGGTTTTGCATCGTGAGGGCTTAAAACAAGTTCATTGTCTTTATATTTTGCAAACGATACATCTGGCACTAAATTAAGAACATTTTCTAAAAACACATATTTCGGCTGATACAATGTTTTTGAATAAAGGTAAACGTTTTTAAAACGTAAACCATTTTCATGTAATAGAAGACCTATGATTACATTAGTTTTACAACAATTCGAGGGACCGCAAATAATACACCGAATAGTATTAGGCAGAAGGTCGCCATGGCGGAAAGTATCGATTTTTTCATCTGAACATACGTGACTCAATTGTAAAGTTTGAGATTGTTTAACGAATTTCATCTTTTACTAAGTCTAACCACTAAGTCTGTTTTTTACTGAATGATATTTATTTGTAGTGTTACGATTTATATATATATATATATATATATATATATATATATATATATATATATATATATATATATATATTCAAAACGAACTGACTGTGAATGCTTTACTTTGGAAACACTTCAAAGTATAATATTGGGTATTCTAAATCACAGCTGTGACTGAAGGCGAGCACGGAGTGCGAGCCTGAATGAACAGAAGTGATTTAGAATGCCCAATATTATACTACTTCTATCTAACAGAATGTTTCGCATTGAATAAATATTCTTGGAAAACCATCTTTTAACTCTTATTCCACACTACAAATTGCGCTACCTCTATCAATAAGTGTATTTGATTAAAACTTACTAAATATTAATATTAAAAATAGATATTTTATTTATGAGCAAAAACATTCAGGTGAAAAGGAGGGTCTTTCTAGGATCTAGAATTATAGTCTAGGATCCGAACTGAAAACAATCTTCTTTAAAATGCTATTACGCTATTTCAGCATTCTGTTTCAAAGACGGCAATATGGCGTACAAATTAAAGTTGAAAAGCCACCTTAGTATCAAATCCGGCAATCTTCTACAGCGTAAAAATCAAACCCGGCCATCTGACTCGCGCGACCAATCACAGAGGTTCGCGCGGTCACGTGATTTAATGGCGTCGTTTGGTATTTTCGTACAACTTTGTGTCTGAGTTTTAATTGATTTATTGCTATTTCTGTGATAAACCAAGAAAAAATTATAATAAATTGAAGCCATGGACGACCATCCAACACTAGTATCAAATAGATATGACAGGAAACGGCAGAGAAAGCCAGAAAAATGGAGACGAAATTTGGAGAAAAAACTCAAGTAAGTACCAGTCGTAGAGCTGTTACCTGCATGATAAAGTTTATTATGTTTTTTTTTTATCTGGTTTGGGCACGGATTTCCATAACTTCGTTAAACTGGATAGCTTACTCTATATCTTGTGGTTACTAATTTGCTCTCTAATACAATATTGTCTAGGTTCATGGGTTTGGGTTTCTTTTTATTTTTAGCACTTTTTCTGTTCTTTATAGATATTCTGCTAAATTGGCGCCTGAAAGAGTCTGCACTCATAATTTAAAATCGCTCAAGTGTGCTTCTTTAACAATGCATGAGCTTATGAAATTGCATTCAAAATTCTATGGTTATACAAAGAAGATAGATCAAGATGCTATGATACTAAAATTTTGCTCCATCGTTCCTGTTAAAAAAAGAGTAACTAATAGGGGCAAAAAACAAACTACTATTAAGTATAGTGTTATAAGCGGCAATAAAAAAGTCCCAATATGTCAAAGATTTTTCTTAAGTATATTTGGAGTGACAAAACACAGAGTTTCATACGTGATGCAGAGGTTCTTTCATTCTGGTGATGTAGTTATTACGGAAAAACGAGGAGGTAATCGGAAGAAAAATCTTTTTGCGCCACAGAAGGAATCTATACATAAATTTATACAACAGCTTTGTTGCGTAGAATCTCATTATTGCCGAAAAGCTAAATCGGCCGAAAGAAAGTATTTGCCATCGGAGTTAAATATAAATAAATTGTTTAATGTTTTAATTCGCGAGAACCTTTAGCTAAAGAACGTGTTTTCGCTTACTACTGCACAGAAAATGAATATTCGAAAGATTCAAATTTAGTGGCCTCTGCTGTTTATCACCGGTTAACTAACATGAACAAAGACGGTATTACAAATATAAGATTAGTTGCTGATGGCTGCGCAGGCCAAAATAAAAATTGCATTTTAATTGGCACATGCTCTAAATGGTTATTGGAAAATCAGTCTATCAGAAGCATAGAAATAGTTTTTTCTGTTACCGGCCACTCGTATATGCCTGCCGACCGGCAATTTGGTATTATCGAAAAGAAATTACGAAAATTGGAAGTTATAGTTAATCCAAAAGAAATAAGTGAAATAATTGGTGAGACATCTACTTTAGTCAAAATTGGAACAGATTGTCCTATATATAATTGGAGAGAAGCGGTAAAAAAAGTTGTCAAGCCCACTACGTCATGGCCAATTGCTTTTATGGAATGTAAAAGATTTATTTTGAAACGATCCAAAAAATCTGGAAATGTTCTGTGAATCTTTTTATAAAAGCGATCTTGCCAAAAGCGTTAACATATGTCAACGACAGAAAAATATCGCTATGATCAGTCCACAAATTATGCAGAATATTGTTCCCAGTAGGGTATTATTGGGGTTTTCAAAACAGTTTCACACTCCATTGAGCGTCGCTCAATGTCGTTTGAACCTGTTTTGAAACCCCCAATAAAGGATATGATTATAAAACTATATTATATTAAAACATAGGTACCTGGTGACTTCAGCTCAATGGGTATACATTCATACGTAGACATTCAAATGTATATATAAATCGTAACATTACAAATGAATAACATTCAGTCAAATACAGTCCTACTGGTTAGGATGAAATTCGTTAAACAATCTCAGACTTTACAATTAAGCCGAGTGTGTCCAGATGAACGAGTAGATGTTTCCCGCCACGGTGATCTCCTGCCTAATACTATCCGGTGTATTATTTGCGGTCCCTCGAATTGTGGGAAAACTAATGTAATCATAGGTCTTTTGTTACATGAAAATGGTTTACGTTTTAAAAACGTTTACGTTTATTCAAAAACATTGTATCAGCCGAAATATGTGTTTTTAGAAAATGTTTTTAATTTAGTGCCAGGTGTATCGTTTGCAAAGTATAAAGATAATGAACTTGTTTTAAACCCTCACGATGCAAAACCTCACTCTATAATAATATTTGATGACGTCGCATGTGAGAACCAATCCAATATGAGGGATTATTTCGCAATGGGTAGACATAAATTTATCGACTGTTTTTACTTGAATCAGACGTACAGTAAGATTCCTAAACAGCTTGTAAGAGACAACGCAAACCTTTTAATATTATTCAAACAGGATGATGTTAACCTCCGTCATGTATATGATGAACACGTTAATACTGATATGCCTTGGTCCGAGTTTCGAGAAATTTGTTCAAAAGTATGGACTGAACCGTATAACTATTTGGTAATCAATAAAGATTGTAAAAAACGAGGGCCGTTACAGAAAGAATTTTGATACTTTTATCGTGTTTGATCTGGATAAAAATACAAGCATATAAGAAGATTTATTCAGTAAACATCTTCATTCTTACTATTACCGTATTAAGAAAATAACGTATTACCACATCCAAAAATGGAAAAAGAGTTGAAAACTCAAATAGTTAAAATAGCCGAAGCTGTTAAAAAGAAAATCAGAGATATGAAAACTATGGAATCTTACAGTGAAAATGTTTTAAATACAGTTTTTAAACCTGTTACTGACCCAATGCATCAATTCATTAAGGATGGAAACCATAAAATCAAACCAATAGAAGCAGTAGATGACAACATGAAAAATAATTTTGTTAAAGAGCAAATTCCTTCGCCCGAATCGCATTTCAACAAAACTCTGAGGGATAGTATTTCTCCAAAAAATGAATCTGAAGATGATTCTGATGAAGATATTAGTTTAGAAAACTCTGGAAACTCTAGCAATTTAAATACCAGTGATTTATCGTATAAAACCATTGGATCAATACCTAGTCCTATTCAAAATACTTCATCATGGTCACTTTCCTCTGAAATATTTAATGACGTTCCTTTTGGCGTTAGAAAAGAACGCGGTAAATTAATGATGGGTTCCGCACGTGTAAATATAAATGATCAAGTTATATCTGTAGCAGGACATGATTATCAACTAACGCCAGGGTTGCGGGAGTTATTGTTAAAGAAAGTACCAAATTTAGACGTGGTGACTGACAATGATTGTCTAGAATATAAAGCCATGTTAATATCTACAAATGCTCATCGTCGCGATTTCGATCCTAATAAACCAATTAAATCTAATAAAGGACGGAAGTACTTAAACATCATCAAACCGCTTTTTAGACTACGAAAACCTTCAACATCTTCTTTCAGTAATACTGATGATGTAAGCGCAGGTGAAGGATTGATGCTTAAAAAAAATACTGACTACATTTACTGGGATGACCCCAATGAACTCGTAGAAAGGTTGAAATTATTAATAGCCTCTAAAGATGCGGGTAACACTGGTTTGGATAACGAAATAATTTCAATTATTGAAGAACTACGTGAAAATGGTACTATAAATTGATATATCCACAACCTACTTGATTCAGTCATTATTGCACTGTGACCGACTTCGATCCAAAATGAATGTTGATAAATTCGGCCACCATGTACATAAAAGACTTCGTTTGTCGCAAATATTAGAGTGTTCAACTAATCACCTAGTTAGATCAGACACCGGAGATTTTGATTTAAAATCATCTCGATTGAGAGGTGTGCAGGAACCATTAGCACATGATGATGCGGTGAATAAAAAATATGTTGATGACAAGATCGCTGATGAAATCACCTCTCTAATAAAAGCAATAAAAGCGGATGTTGCAGATAACCTTCATCAGTTCGAAAAAAAGTTTTATACAAAAGACTACATTAATAAAATGATCAAAGTACAAAATGGCAAAACAACAAGTGGTAAATGAAATTCATAGATCGGCACGCAGAAATTTTGATCGTCGCAGTGTGATCTTGAAAGGAATAGATGACTTATGGCAAGCGGACCTGGCCGATTTCCAATCACTAAAAAAATATAATAATGGATACGCTTACATTTTAGCTGTCATTGATGGTTTCTCAAAATATGCATGGTTGATTCCTATAAAAACTAAATCAAAGAAAGATGTTCTCAATGCATTTACTCAAATTATAAGCGAAAGTGGGCGCATTCCTAAAAACCTGCAAACCGACAGAGGCACAGAGTTTTATAACGATGTATTTAAAAAACAAATGCAGTTAATGAAGATTAACCACTATTCATCGTACTCAACAAAAAAAGCTTCAATTGTAGAAAGGCTGATTAAAACATTGAAGAATAAATTGTATAAATGTTTCAGTTATAATGGTAACTATAAATGGATAGGGAAAACTTTAAATGATGTTTTATTCTCATATAATCATCAGAAACATAGTGTTACTAAGTTAAAACCTGTAGATGTTAATACAAAAAATGAAAATGTAGTAAAAGAAAACATTACAAGTTTTCAAGAAAAACGATGTAATTTATCCAAAAATAAATTTAAAATAGGTGATCATGTAAGAATAAGCAAATACAAGAGTTGTTTTGCAAAAGGTTTTACACCTAATTGGTCTACTGAAATTTTCACCATCAAAAAGGTTAACAATACTAAACCAGTTACATATTTAATACAAGACCAACGTAAACAAAATATATTGGGTTCATTCTATCAAGAAGAATTGCAAAAAACTAAGTATCCGAATGTATACTTAATTGAAAAAGTTATAAGGAAAAAAGGTAATAAATTGCTTGTAAAATGGTTAGGACTTCCTGATGAAGAAAACAGTTGGGTAGATAGAAATTCTATTGTATCATAATATATAAGTGTTAGAATCTCATGTTTTGTTCATTATATGACAAGAAATGAAAGGAGGTGGACTTGTGAATAATTTGATAAACAATATTCCGTTCGAGCTTCACTTGCCAGGTTACAACTATTGCGGACCAGGCACTAGATTACAAGAGAGGTTGTTGAGAGGTGATAAAGGCATTAACAAATTAGACGAAGCTTGTAAATATCACGATATTGCATACAACAATCCAGAATTATCCGTTCGTCACAAAGCAGATCTTCAACTAATGAAAATGGCAAAGAAGCGATTACATTCTAAGGACGCTAGCAAAGGAGAGAAGTTGGCATCGTGGATAGTTAACAAAGTTATGAAAGCAAAAGTAAAATCAGGTGCTGGTATAAAAAAATTTAAAACCATTGTGTCAAAAATTCGTTCACAAATAAAGAAACTGAAATCAAAGGATAATAAAACTGCTATTAAATATGCTTATGAGGCAGCAAAAAAATTGTTTCCAAAGACATGCCACGTTCGGTTACCAAGAATAATACCAATTCCAAAAACAGGAGGCATTTTACCTTTGATACCAATTTTTGCGGGTTTATCAGCACTAGGCGCTTTAGCAGGAGGTGCTGCTGGTATAGCTAAAACGATTAATGATTGTAAAATTGCTCAACAAAATTTCAAAGAATCTGAACGTCATAACAAAACAATGGAGGCTATTGCGGTTGGAAAAGGATTTTATCTTAAACCATATAAAAAAGGAAGTGGATTATTTTTGAAATCTACAAAAAACTAATAAGCAGGCTACCCAAACGTGCTCTTACGAATATCGATATTATTAAATACGCTAAAAATATTCCCTACTTTCGTGGTGTGTATATGAGAGATAGATTGCCACGTAAACCAAAACCGATAGAGTGTGGAATATTAAACTTAGACAGTCACAATAATAATGGAACTCACTGGGTAGCCTTTGCAAAAATTAATAATTATTGTGAATATTTCGATAGTTTTGGTAATTTAAGACCACCCAACGAATTGGTGAAGTATTTGAATGTTAGTGATATAAATTATAATTATACTAGGTTTCAAAACTTTGATACTGTGAACTGTGGTCATTTATGTTTAAAATTTTTGCAAGACTTTTGGTGTCAATATTGTATATAACAGTTACTACGGTTGAATAAAACATCATTTCAAATATGTCTTTCACTCTGTCTATAACTGGAAACAGCTCAGTACTAACAACGAACTATTCACCCCCATTGGAACTCGATGGTAAATACGAGTGCTCTCTTTTACATTTCTCTACTTTTAATTCTATACCAAATATAACAATTACAAATAATAAATTTTATTATGGCATTGACGAGGTGGTTGAAATTCCTGAAGGAGCGTATGAACTCCAAGACATCAGTGAGTTCATACAATCAAAAGTAAAGAATTGTGTTTTCAAGTTATTGTGCAACAATAATACATTGAAACTCTCGATATTCTGCTCTAAGGATATTCACTTTGAAAAACAAAATTCTATTGGACCTTTACTGGGTTACGGTAAGACTTTACTAATAAAGGATATATGGCACAAGTCTTTACTGCCAGTGAACATTCTTCCTACAACTGTGCTCCGGGTTGAATGTGACATTACTGGAGGTTCCTACATTAATGGAAAATCAAGTCATATAATTCACGAATTTGCTTTGAATGTTCCTCCAGGCTACCGAATAATAGAAATTCCAAAAAATACGATTTATTTTCCGGTAAATAGAAGCACGGTGAATAGTATAAATATTAGAATATTGAATATAAATAACGATTTAATCAATTTTTGCGGAGAGCAAATTCAACTGTACTTACATTTGAAGAAAATATGATTGACTACAATAAATACACTACTACATGTATTCAAAAGATTAGTACCCATCGGGCAATCAAGAAGACTACACATACTCGTGATAAAAAAAGAAATTGACAGCTGCCAATATACATTTTCTCAAATCGATTGGATTACTAAAATGAGTATTTTAAACATTACTAACCCACCCGCTTATGATAACTCCATAGACGGCATAGAAATTCATTCTTACAAACCATATATCACTACTTTCAATATAAATGATGAAATTCGGATACCTATAAACCAACAAGATTTATATGTGCTTCCATGTGCGAGTACCTTGTATGTTGAAGCCGTGGTAAATGTTATCAACGTTGAGAAGAAAGAAGCAGTTCAAGCAGTACATTTTACCAACAACCCTCTTCTATTCCTTTTTCAAGATATAAGATATGAATTGAACGGTATTGAAATAGACAAAGTTAAGAATGCTGGTATAACTACTACTATGAAAGCCCTGGTGTCTATGAACACAGACGAGGCGAAGGTATCCAAAGTGTGGGGTTGGGATATACACGGTACAAAAAATGAAATTGCAGGTCATTTTGCTGCTTCAATACCTCTCAGCAATATACTAGGTTTTGCAGAAGATTATAAAAAAATAATTGTCAATTGCAAACACGAACTTGTGTTGTTAAGAAGTAATACTAACCTTAATGCTTTAAAGCTAAACACTGGCGAAGAGGTTGAAAGTATTGATATAAAAAAGATTGTATGGCGAGTTCCTCACGTTAAAGTATCGGATAGAGAAAGAATTAATTTACTTAAAGTACTCGAAAAAGATAAACCCATTCAATTAGTGTATAGAAACTGGGATCTTTATGAGTACCCTTTGTTACCAAAAACTACAAAACACACTTGGTCAATTAAAACTTCGTCACAAATTGAAAAACCAAGATATGTCATTTTAGGTTTACAAACAAACAGAAAGAACAACAGTATGAACGATATGTCTCGGTTCGATCACTGCAATATGCGAGATGTCAAAGTTTTTTTAAACTCTACATATTACCCGTACGAAAGTTACAACACCAACTTTTCATATCATAACTATGCATTAATATACGAGCAATATGTAAATTTTCAGCAGTCTTATTATAACCGCCCATGCAACGCGTTGTTGACTGCACAAGAGTTTAAAAATTTCGCACCATTATTCGTGATAGACTGTTCCAGACAGAACGATAATATTAAATCAGGACCGGTGATCAACATTCGCCTCGAACTAGAGTGCGATAAAGAGATACCAGATCATACATCAGCATATTGTCTAATTTTGAATGACTGTATATTCGAATATAGACCTCTGAGCAACATTGTTCGTAAAATATCATGAACTCCACTATTTTCGTTGATGTTCAAGGATTCAAGGATTGCAATAATAAATTTATAATCAAAGAGTTTGCATTATCTACTGAGGAGTTCACTCAAGTATTTTTAATTAAACCTCCTTATGCATATACTTCATTATCTTCGGAAGAAAAAAACACCGTTCGGTACCTTGAACGAAAAAGAGGGATCACTTGGAGTGAAGGTCATATTGACTATAGAGAATTTAAAAGAATTATATCACCAATATTGCAAAACAGAACTATTATAATGAAGGGTCTCGAGAAACAAAAATGGATAAAGGAATTGTGTGAAAATTGTGTTTTAATGAACATAGAAGACATAGGAAGTCCTAATTTTGTAATTTTGTTTAAAACTTATTGTAAAAATGAAGGTATCTTCAATTGTTTAATTCATAAAAACTTTTGTGCATTAAAAAATGTTATTTGTATTAAGAAATGGTATTTAGAAAATATTTCATTATGTATTTAAAATAAATGTCAACAAATCTTTACAGTTTTTATTTATATTCTTTGATAGTTCTGCACATGCTGTCATCAGTAATAGAAAAATAGATGTTTCATAGTTCATATAATATTTATTTGTCTAATTTATACGAATTACAAAATTATTTTAATTTTTTACATAAATTTTGATTTTTTACTTTCATTTATTTAATTTTATTGTAGTAATGAAAAGAAAAGTACATTATGAACAAGCTAAAATAAATAATAAAACAACTTAATAAACAATAAGTATATTTATTTACAAATTATTTACATTATAATTACATAAAATCGTAATTGCTATCACACAGTTTTGTGGAAATTTTATTTATCAAAATTTGAGTTTCGTCCATGATTTTATCCATAGGCTCGCTGACAACGTATTGCGCGTTCAAAATTATATTTTCCTCGCCATCATCGTGTGTTTGTGAATGTGCTTGCTCACTTATATCCAAAACTTTTATTTGGATTAACCTTATCCCTTTCTTTTTTTCGCTATTTATCACAAATGACTGGCTCGCCGGCTGCTTTCGTTTTTGGGCTTCCTTTTTTGATCTGGCTTTCTTGGTAAGTCCTAGCGGCTCTGGAGTATGCCAGCTCAGACTAGGGATATCGTAGCCCTGTCCGCACTGGAACATGATGTCTGGAGATTCAGTCATGGTGATAATCTGAAACAATCACAAAATCAATTAAAGCATATATTTTAGCACAATAACAAAAATATTTTTCGCTTCACAATAAGACAATACTTACAATTCTGTTGTCAGTTGTTTTGTATGATACGCAATGATACGACTTCGCTAATGAACTCCTGCGAACGTAATGATTTATAAACTGAAACAATAAATGAAGGTATCAAATTACTTAAATTGTTAGCCAATTCTGGGCCATGGCATCAAATACTGTGATTTCAAGTAAATCGCAGCTGTCTTACTTTATGGCATAATGATGAGTGAGAAGGTGCTATTATAGGTGCTACGTAATATAAATTACTCATATTATACCGGAAAGACAGATTGAATTTCAAAATTATTGCTTAATAGTTTAGTACCTATAGGAAAAGTAGATATCATATTATTTAAAATACTCTCATTCAGGTTTGAACACGAATTGTATGTATCATAACAACCGCACGTGGTATTGATTTAATCAGCATTATGGTTTAACATTACCTAGTATCTAATTTCATTTGAATAGGTACAGTCAACCGCACCTCAAGTTACCCTACATGGATGCATATGCCGCCGGCCGCGGCAATAGCATCGAATTTGCAATGAATTTGGGTAGGTTGATGTGCTGTTGACTGTAAAACATTTTATACTTAGTGGAACAAAGTACTTGTTAGTGGAGAAATAAACGATCGTGTATGATTAAGTTGAATGACTAAAAATATGTGTTATTTTATGAAATTCAAACTTCATTGGATCCAAATATACAAAAAATGGTTAATTTAGGTGAATGTTAACTGAAATAAAAAAGTTTTCCAAATAGAACATTTTATTTATTCTATTACAAATTTATAAACTTACAACTGTAATAGTAGATTATCCTTACATATTAGAAAACAAAGTCCCCGCCGCGTCTGTCTGTCTGTTCGCGATAAACTCAAAAAGTACTGAACGGATTTCGATGCGGTTTTCACCAATGGACTGGGTGGACGCTAGTTATAAAATAAATTTACAATTAAATCTGAACAAATACATCCACAACATACTTTGTCAATTAACAGAACAATAAAATAATACACATGTTAAACAAAATGTAAAAATATACCCAATTCATCTAGAAGTCTACGTCACAAAATTGTAAAAAGGTTTTTATAACATATTTTATTTTTATTTTTACACAAATGATACATATACAAGCTATTATCTATAAAAATAGGTATTACAACATCAACCAGAATTACAAAATTTATTTACTTAATACTTACATTTTATTCGTTTATGGACTATAAGTACATTAATATAAATGAGATTTGTGTCCCCAGGCTAAAGTAGATATTTTATCCTTAAGTACAATGCGCTTATCATCGTTAGATGATAAGACTACTTTATTGACTGCTTGAGTAAAAATTTCATGTTTTAATGATTTAAATAGTACATTTTTCTTTCGCAATATCTTATTGTAAAGCAAAGTTTTGCTATAGTCTTTAAACGTTAGTTTTGTAACTACTGGTTTCTTAACTCCTTTCGCTTTTTTCAAAATCTTATTTTCGGTTTTTACACAATATAATTTTGATCGGAGTCCTACATACTCATAAATCAAATGGCCCGCCATTTCATCCTTATACAGGCCTGGAATTTTTTTGTTTTGGGGTTTTATGCCAAATCTATTATTTTCTATATAATTGCTTGTATCAAGGTAAGATTGAAAGTTAAGTTTTAAATCCTTATAAACATTTTTTGTCTCTATTGAATACAAAAAACTGTCAGTATCGGTGTAACACAGTTTTAATTTTGCGCCATAGAAAGGCTTCATAATAGAGTAGTGAAAATCGTACATATGATTTTTTGATATTTCCAAAACGGTAAAACCTATATATATTGGTTTATCTAAAGTTACCGTTTCTGGTTTCATTTGAACAGCAACAAAATTTTCCGAAAATATTGTGGAGGATTTAAAATTAGGCCTTGCTATTAATTGTTCAGCGGTATAAAACTTTTTCGTTTTGTTTCTAGTGTCATCCCATTTATTGACTAAATGAATATTCACTCTCTTTTCGGTGTCTTCTAGTGTTTTACCGAAAATACAATTGTTTAATAATTTAAAAAAATCCTGTTCGAATGTAGATTTTGCTTTTTTTCGTAATTCTGTGTTCAAATCTATATACTCTTTCAAAAATGGATTCTGCCTAAATTTAATCACTCTATGAATCTTTTTCAACAATAATCCATGCTTTATACATGTTTTTAAGTAAACGTAATGAATTACATAATTATATTTATCATACAAATTTGGAATTAATTTGGGGTTAGAGGAACCAGGTGGTATAAATTTCTGAGGACAAAAAGGTAAGTCGTTATGCAATTCATGTAAATACTCGGGATATTCCAAGTCAATTTCTAATATATAACCGTAATCTGAATCGTTTGGTACGTTCAAAATATTAAGTTTATCAATTTCTGCACGATCAATCATCTCAAAATTTGAATATGGCAGATGAGAACACATTGCATAGCCATACAAATTATTACAATCAATGTATAGTAAATAGTTGTCTGGTAAAGATGGGTTGTACTCTGAAACGTATTTGTTGTTTGCTTTAGAATATCTTGTAGAACATAAACATACTCCACCACGAATTCCCTTTTGAATCATGCGGATAATTTCAAGATTGTCAATTAATTCCAATCTGACTTTTGTTTTAAGCAGCATTGCATCAAAACTAAGCCCTGGCGCTGTTATATAAAAAGCAGGATCAAGTCTGTAGCACGTCTTACATGTCTGGCGGAATTTTTCGAAAACATCTGCTAGTAAAATCACATCTGTTTTGAGATACAAATCAGTATAATCACCTAAATTTTTTAAATTAAACTTTTCCCATATCACTTTTGCATGATCGTAATCACATTTTGAAATAGTATCATCATTTAAACTACTATAGAAACAATGACGCGGTGGTATTTTTTTTTCCTCATAACAACTCCATTCCGTCATATATTCATAAGGATATATACCTTTCCGTGTTAATAGGTTAAACTGCTCTTCATTTCGGTAAAAATGTGATAAATGTACAAAGTCGGTTTTATTTAAGTTTCCTACAAGTTTATCCAAGCTGGTTCCTAAAAATTTGAATGTGTCTACAAACCGGACAGGCATGAACTCTTGAGGTCCTGTTTTAACGAATTTTGTGAACGATACATAATTTTCTTTATTTTTTGCTATAACTTTTATTTTGCCTTGCGTTTCCCCTAATTGTCGTATAAATAAATGACTGTCATATCCGGACAAATTATGAAAAAAAACTGGAATAAATTTTGGTAAGCTATATTTTAAGTTGCAGTAAGAATGAGCTGCACCACGAAATATACCCGTCAGATGACAATGATCTTTGACTTTATCATCAAAAAGTAACTTTTCGCAAATAAAGCAATATTTTGCAGTTTCAAATATTCTTTTTCTTCTATTGTCAATGGTTTCATTGGAATAACGTGTTTTAAAATTTTATTCACTGCGATAACATCATCGAACAGATATTTTAGAAATTTATCTACACAATCCGGTCCACGATATGACACGTACTTATTGTGTGAGCTGTCAAATGAGCAAACAATGTAATATGCAAAGGCTGCAGGTACATGTTTTTGTAAAACTATTGTATTATTCGAGTTAGATCCTTCGGTTTCAGATTTTGTTTGTAACAAGGATTCAAAATCCGCGTAGATAACGAAAGGCAAATCTTGCATCCTTTCAAAATGGTTAAATTCAATAAAAGTTCCAGGTTCCGGCAGAATCGTTCGAACGCCACTGCAAATGTGAGATTTGAATGTGTTTTCTGCATTAAAGAAAATCATGCACTCATCACAAAAATAAATTTTTTCATGATGTTTGGTGAGCTGTAATCTAATTAATCTACTTAAATCTTTAATTAAACAATAATGTTTTATTTCACCCTTTTCTAAGAGTAATAAGTTAACATGGTGTTTTCGTTTTTGTGGGGTTCTATAAAGAGGTCCCACTACTTCTGATTTATTTGTGAGACCATACACGTTCACACTTATGTTACGATTATTTCTCTCGAAAGTTTTAATATCCTTGAATCCAACGGGAAAGGTCATATCATGTATTTTAACAATATTTTTAAAATGCGGATACGAGGTAGTTCTTTGGGGATTCCTTTTAGCGGGATATAACGCAGCAATTATGCACCATAAAAAACAGAAATCATCATTATTTTGTATATTTATGCAAGCTCGTTTAGACTTTAATATTTTCGGCAATTCAATAAATTGACCAACTCTCAATGGGTTATACTTATTAATATTGACTTCCAAATATAAATTACGAAGTAATGACCATCCACTATCCTTTTCCTGAAATTCGTCAATCTTCGTTGAAATGTTATTAATGACGTTCGAATATAATTCCTTAAAATCACAGTCATTCTGAATTATTATATTTTTAGAGGCAAACGACTTTATTTCAGTTGCGGTTTTTGTAGGTATATTAAATTCACCGAAAAATTCAAAGTTAACTTTTAAAGAATGATAAGTAGCTTGTCTAGCTGAAATTAATTTATGAACACGAAGGTAAAGTCTGTGTAAGAAATCAGTGGGTGCGGAGGTGCACACAGCTTCGTTTTTTTCGTTTTCGGTACTCAACCTAACTCTGTAAGACGCAATACGACTTTTGAATGCACTGCCAATTTTTTCAATACCATCGCTTACTTCTAATGAGCTATTATTTTTATGTATAATGCTTCGCAAGTGCGCTGAGAATGCTCTACTATTAACTGATATATCGCAAACTGTACAGAATACAGTGTTTTTACCCATAGCTTGGAAATAAAGATAAAATAACTTGATAGTTAAATATATTCTAGTTCTAGTTGAAGAGGTATATATGAGTACCATATACCTAAATGGTATAAAACACAAAAAGTAGTGAATAAGCAAAGATAAAAAGTTAACTAAAGTTTTAAAATATACAATCACTGCTTGAAGAGGAATGTAAGTATTAAGTAAATTAAACACTTATTTTAATAGTAATTATATTAACAAAAAATATTAAGTAGGTACATTAACCAAGTAAATATTTAAATTTTTTGTTGAAAGAACTTTCCCTCTTCCGTGAAGTTGACCTTACATTTATTTATAAGGTCCTTTAAGGGAAGGAGTTCCGATGAATCGCAATCCCCTTGATATTTAAGGCTCACCACAGCGTGTTCCCACCGATCTTTGGGATCAATTTTTAAAATATCAACGACATTATAAATTTTTAGATCTATAAATACATCGCCTCGTAAATTAGCACTGCGCCGCAACACCCCATCAGCAACGCGCCGGGTCAGCACAGACTGCAAAGCTGGAGGCTTCTTGATGGCGGCCGCACGCTGAGCTTCTGCTTCTTCCTCGCTGTCGGAGTCCAGCTGCCAACCTTTTTTGCGCGAGATTTTGGTGTCACTTGGTTAGACTTGCGTTTTAGGGGTTTCGCCTCCTTTTTCTTGTTTTTAGATCTGAAAAAGTTTGTTCAAAATTAATATTTAAATATAACTCTTGGTTGTATTTATAGCATAATTAATAATAGTGATCTAAATGGATACCTAAGTTGATAAACGCTTTTGTTTACTATAAAATAATCCAATTTAATTTAAAAACTTATAGAGGCATTCGAGAAGGGGGAGAGCTTTGCCCAGTAGTAGTCAAAGATATAATAAAAATTGGCAGTACTACAATATAGGTTAATAATAAAATTAAAACTAAAATACATTTTAAAATTGGTAAAAAATACACTGTTAGTTTCCGTAAAATACGTACTTACATACAATTAAAAATCCTGTTTGAACTTATTAGGTAAAAATTATAATTAATATACTTACTTCGGGATTGCGGTAGATGCTTCCTCGTCGTCTGAGTGGAAGACCTCTGCTAGGGTCTTCTTGGAATGCTTTTTATTAGCATAATATTCCGAATCCGACCTGAAAGTAATTACAATGAAACATTTAGAAATATTATAAACAACTAAAAAATAAACTAAATAACTTAATTTATTATAAATGAACTGGTTAGTGCGCTATTAAGTTACAATCAAATATACAAACATAAGTTATACAAATTTTTCACATTTAAGTATGATAGTAGTGAGCGGTGAATACGCAAACGATAGGAGAGGAAGAAGTTATTATAACAAGTAGGACACAAAGAAAATTTACAAAAAAAAAAAACCTAAGTAATAAGTAAGTAAGTATATCAATAAAAATAATATACAGGTGACTTTTTAAACATCTTATAAATAAAAATTGTTAAGTATGATAGACTGACTATACAAAACTTTAACTGTTTTTGTTTAAAAGGTCACCCTGTATATATTATTAAAAAGAGATTTGAATGGGCTAAGGTATAAATCAAAAACTTACGAACATGATTTGAATGCAGCGGATTTTCGTGTTGAGATCGTAGAACAACTCTTCAAGTTAGGCGGGCGGACTGCGCAAGGTGCTTGCAGCAGCTCAGCAGATGACAGAGGTTCTGGCACTATCACTGATAGAGGATTGACAGAGTAACCTCACGTCGAGGGTAATTGATTGATTCATAGCTTGTTCTATACTTAACACTCGTATAAGTACAGTCTATTTTGCTAAATCGCACTTTTTCCAGGTGTTTTTAACTACGGGGTCGCATACTAAAATTGCTTACACGTGCATGTTTTACATATAAAATTGTGTAATTTTCCACGTTGAAAATAAACAATAGTTGACAACCACTGATAACACATTTTTATTGAAACGTTAGCATAATCGTATAATTATCATGAAATATGAAATTATCATTTTCAAATCAAAGTTAATATTTCAAACAAGCCTTTGTAATTTTATACTCAAAGTAATACCGCGAATATGCCGCATTTACCAATATCACCGCTTAGCTAAAGTGAAGTAGGTAAAGTTTTTTTAACTTGTTTGAAAGACAAACTTTATGTACCCATATTAATTTATTGTTATTATTATAAGACGGATACATTTTTACTTTGAAACGATGTAGCACCCGGTACACAATGAACTTGGTACCTACGATTCGAGTTTTATAATTTACCTCAACGCATTAGAGGAGTATTATAAAATTGTGTGTTAGTGGTAATCTGAAGAGATGACCCAATTTTGATTTACTTTTTGTTTAAATTTAAGACTATTTGTTCATTAAATTCAACTTGTTTTTATTGAAATCAAGGCTTTTGTATTTTTAATTGTTGTTTAGGATGGTTTTGAAAGTATAAGCTTACTTTACAGAAAAAACTTTACCTCCCGAATCATTATTCCAATGACAGTGATTCCCAAACTGAGATCGTAAGACATTTTCTCTCTTCTTTCTTAATGGTATAATAGTTTATCTCGCTTCTATGAAGCGGTGGTGGTCGAGTGGTAGGGCGCCCGCCTGTGGATGCAAAATCCCAGGTTCGAATCCTTCCAGGGCTACATGAGTTTGTATACCAATCTGACTCATGTTTGTTTTCATCGACCACCACTTGCTTCCGGTGAAGGAAAACATCGTGAGGAAACCTGCACTCTGGTTGATGATTATCAGCTAGTGTGTGAAATGGAGAAGGCAATGGCAAACCACTCCATTAATATTGCCAAGAGAGTCGTTGTGTGTGTTTCATTCCATATAATGACCACGACCCTCAGTCATGAGGAAATACTACTAAAGAGAGATAATAGTTTAGTACATACTTTATAAAATAATATACTTACATATTGGTATGAATGAAATACTCAAATAAATATTAAATGTTAAATAAAAGTATTATTACCTATATAATTGATATACATTTAAGTAATTTTAGTATAGATTTATCATCATCACATAACAAATAACTAAGTACATACATACCTAAATTATTAAAATGAGATATTTTCATTTCATTATCTTATTCAACCATTTTATGTGTAGTCTTTAGTTATGTTCAAAAATAAAGATAATAAACATAACACAATATTAATAGATAATACAATTATCATTAAAATGTATCTGTCTCAGAAATTTTGAGAACCATTTGAATAACATACTGACGTATGAAATACCTACCTAAGTCAACAATGCGCACACCGTGGGACTGAAAGTATTGCATGCTAAGCAAATCGTCACCGAAGTGCATGACCATGATGAAATAATTCGTGAGTGTAGTATCGATAAAATAATTCGATACTAAAGCATAATGTACTCTATGTATAGTTTTTATAATTTTATTAGTATTTATTATAAAATACAATGTCGTTGAGTTAGTACGTATTACATTACATAAAGAAACTTACTTTTTACTCATCACAGATCGCATATATAGTCAAAAATTTGTTCTTTCTTAATAAAAAAACTTTTATTTATCTTTAGTGTTTTTTCATCAATTAACTTTAATTTTATTGAAACTTAAGTGAGAGATGAGATAGACATGCCAACTATTAATAAGGGAACTGTTATTTATCAGTCATGCCGCTCCCGGCATGATTGATAAATAACTGGTTAACTGTTCCCTTATTAATAGTCGTCATTGATTTCATAAATAATAATATTATTTATGAAATCGTTAATAAATCATGCAATAGCAAAATATCTAAACATAGTCTGTTATTCTTAAATTTTTATCGATAGTTGATCGATATCACCTTCACAACACTAAACTTACCACACCAAGTTTTAGCATTTCAACTTTGATCGCGACTGTGTAAAGTGGAGTAAAATGTAATGTAATTTTACTGAATTTCTAAAGGAGCCCGTGTGCTTTTGTGACAAGAAATATCGTGGTCCTGGATACCAAGAATTTGGCGTGGCACGAGCAACCGGCCTAGAAACATCGAAAAGTTCTTAGCATTGGCTCGGTGGGTACTTCGGTACCAATGTCTTAACGGGTGAAGTGTTTTTCTATTTACTGGGTGCCAATAGCCTTTAGGGTCACCGGCACGACCAATCGGGCCAGTAATAAGAAATCTCGATCCCAATTAAGGCGTCCCGGTGTCTATGCGACAGACTTATCTTTCTGGGTGCCCACAAATTCAATCAACACGGTATGAGCAAACGGCCTAGGTAAAGCGATTTTCCATTGCATTATGCACTACGGTCTTTTAGGTTTCAGTAATTTTATATTGCTAATAACTCAGTGTCTGTGAGTGTCTAGTGAAATAAGTTACATGTCTGTGTTCAACTGAAACATGCATCCATGAAGTCATCAGGTATGTTATAATATAGGTTTATAATCATTTTCCTTTATTGGGGGTTTCAAAACAGGTTGAAACGACAATGAGCGAATAAAATGAGCTCAATGGAGTTTTAAACTGTTTTGAAAACCCCAATAATACCCTACTGTTCCCGTTAATAAAAATAAATTAACTGATGTCGACAAACTTCTATGTAAACATTTTGGAGCGAACTGGAGAGAGATGCCATCACTTATATTTTTTTTAAAGATGTGCTATTTTCTAAAGAACGACTGACAACATTGCCAGGAGAAGTAGAAAATTATTGTGAGGAACCACTAAAAGATGATAGTAGGTTACGCATTTAATTTTGATTAAGTAGGTATACCAGTTTGGAAGTCGAAGAAGATTTTGTGCGCAATGTTTTTTTAAGTCTGTGTGTGTACTTTAAACGTACTTTTCTGTTTAAAAATATGATAACTCAAATAAGTTTTTGTTTGTAATGTAAATTTTTTTTGTCTGTTTATGTAACAGTATCTGTTTTTAATTATTAATAATTAAACATTAAAGTGATTTTCATTTAAATGATTATGAAATAATTATTTACCCAGCCCTGAATGACTCTCATTTTTGTTTAGGATCATAAGTGGCAATCTGAAATTTTGTTGGTTTCAAAAATGGCAATCTTGTTATGGTTTGGGATCAAACTCGGCATTCTGAAATTTTTAGTATCAAATCCGGCATTCTGCAAAATTTTATTTAAAATTTTGTTTGAATGATCTTAGAAAGGAAGAACAAAACGTTATTAATTACTTTCAGAAACACAGCTTATTTTTTTAAGTAAATAATTATAACGCCATTTTAGAAACAAGCGAAATAAAACGTTTTTTTTTGTTTGTCACATTTCACTCCAAGTGCAGATTGCCGATTTTGATTCTATACGACTCATATATCCATTCTAATATTATAAATGCGAAAGTGTCTCCATCTGTCTGCCTGTCTGTTACGCTTTTACGGCTAAACCACTGAACCGATTTTGAATAAATTTGGAACGAGGTAGAATAGACCTACATCTAGCAAGCTTGAAACATCTGTTACATTATCAGTCACCAATACTAACAATGATGTATATAAAAATAATGTTACTAACACCAAATTAACACACTATTTTTATAAACCACTTCCTGCTAAAAAAACTGAACATATAAATAATATTTTGATTAAAGTTTTTACGAAAAACTATTTATCCTTCCATCTTATTAAATCACCCGAACTGAAAGAATTTATTAAAGAGTTAAACCCAGGATACCAATTACCTAGTCAAAAGACATTACCTAATGCATTGTTGACCAATGTCTACAATAAAACAAAGGAAAAGGTCAAATCAGAACTCTGTCAAGCACAGTATGTCTGCATTACAACTGATGGATGGACATCCGCACCTAATGATAATTATTTAGCAGTGACAGTACATTTTTTTAATCAGCAGGCAGAATTAAAATCTTTTTACTAGAATGCATCCAATTTTCAGATAGACATACAGTAGAAAATCTTTCAGTAGAATTAAAAAAAATAACAGACAGTTAGGAAATTTCTGATAAAATTGTAGCAGCAACGAGCGATAATGCTTTCAATATCAAAGCTGCTATGACTCAATAATTGGAAGCAAATCCCTTGTTTCGCCCATACATTAAACCTAATTGTTCAAACTGCACAAAAGGAAATTAAAGATATTACTACAAAAATTAAACATATAGAAAGGTTAAGAAATATGGAGAAAAAGCTGGATGAACCCCTATTAAAATTAAAGCAAGACGTTTCCACACGCTGGAACTCTACGTGTGATATGTTTGAAAGGTGTTGAAAGTTAAACAAAGCGTCATGTCTACTATCGCAATAGATTACTCTGAAGTGACAAACTTAACGTTCGAAGATATAGAGATTTTAGAGTCCGCAATATTTATTCTTGTATTTTTTAAAGATGTAACGGCGGAAATGAGTTCTGAAAAGAATATTACTATTTCAGAGGTAAAGTGAAACTATTTCTTATATTTTTGGGTTCAAATTAGCTGGAACGTAAAAGTCCGTCATTAAGGGTCAACTATAACAATTTTTTTTTTGTTTCAGGTTATTCTTATTTCAAATGCCCTTAAGAAAAAATAACAACAATTTATCTTTGCCGCAACCGGCCTGTATTTTAAAAATGACTGAAGTTTTATTAAACGAATTAAATACACGGTTCTCGGGCATAGAAGAAAATAACATCTTTGCTGAAAGCACCATATTAGACCCACGTTTCAAAAAATATGGATTCGAAAACGAATATGCATATAGTAGGGCTTGTTCTAATTTAAAAGTTATGGCTGGGCGAGTGCAAATACAAGGAATATTGTCAACACAATCACCGTCTTCTTCGCCGCCTCGAAAGCGTAAAAACAGTATTTGGGACGAATTCGATCAACAAGTTACTGTGGTAATGCAAAACACAAATCCAACTGCAGGAGGCATAATTGAGGTAGACAAATACTTAGAGGAACCACTGCTACCAAGGTCCCAAGATCCTGCCAAATGGTGGTTGAGTAAAAAAGACGCCTATCCTAGGCTCTACAGATTATTTTTGAAACGGCTGTGTATTGTCGCCACTTCGGTGCCTTCAGAGCGCACTTTTAGTAAAGCGGGCCAGGTTATAACTGACCGCAGAAACCGCCTTAGTGGCAACAAAGTTGCCCAAATATTATTCTTAAATTCTAATTTGTAATATATTGGAATATACATACATAATTTCAATTTTTATGTTTTCCTTCAATTTTTTTTTCAAATATAATGTCACTGTATTATACATTTGTTTGATTTCATAATGAACCTGAAAAAGAAATAATCAATGTTTATCATTTCATATTACTTTGCGATACTGAATTTAAAACGTAATTTATCAGAGTTCAAACTATAATAACATCAAAAGTTATAGGTATTTGTACTAGTACATTTAAATTTGTACTGTACTAGTACAAAATACGGTACAAGTAGAGTTTAGGTACCAGTACAAAATCAGGTACCAGTACAAAATCAGGTACTAGTACAAAATAATGTACTAGTACAATATCAGGTACTAGTACTGAATCATGTACTAGTACAATATCAGGTACTAGCACAAAATCATGTACTAGTACAAAATCATGTACTAGTACAATATCAGGAACCAGTACTATGATTTGTCTGTGTTAGTACAACTAGAATTTCGAATCAGTACGCCAATATGGGTAGCCATATTTTTATAATGAGCCAATACAGTGTACTACTTCAAATGAGAGGCGTACTGATTCGAAATTCTAGTTGTACTAACACAGACAAATCATAGTACTGGTTCCTGATATTGTACTAGTACATGATTTTGTACTTGTACATGATTTTGTACTAGTACATGATTTTGTGCTAGTACCTGATATTGTACTAGTACATGATTCAGTACTAGTACCTGATATTGTACTAGTACATTATTTTGTACTAGTACCTGATTTTGTTGTTTGTGTTTACACTGTATTGGCTCATTATAAAAATATGGGTAGCCATATTTTTATAATGAGCCAATACAGTGTACTACTTCAAATGAGAGGCGTACTGATTCGTACTTGTAAGAGTAGTCTTACAAACTCTTTTTTACTTGATGTCCTACCCAACACTAATTGAGAGACACGTGAGCTAGTGAGCTAAAAGACAAGTGAGCTAGATTGTCTGAACAACTGAGCCGAATAGGGAGTGATAAGAAGAGAGAGCTACATCGTTCGGTCGTTCATCGGCGCGAGCGAAGTGTGCGGTGTGAGCACAAACAACTTTTAGCCGTTGCGCCATTAGAATAGAGTTTAATTTCGTTACCGTGGGTGCGTAAACATTATAATACGGTGAAATTAAATGCTCATAGGTATTGTTTTGTTTGTTTTTGCATTTTGACTTTCATGTTAAATTATGATTATCTATAAAAGTCTATGTAAATATGTAAATTTGATTATGTTGAAAAAATCACAAAAATTATTAAAACAAAAAAAAAAAAAAACGCGTAATATGCTCGCAATTAATATTTTTTAAGAAAAAGTTTTGCAAATACCTTTTTCGCTCTAACAGTTTCCAAAAATAGTAAATCTTGATCTTGAAAAATATATTTCAGTTAAATTTATGACTTGCTTTTTTTTAACTTACATTACAGATCATACACTTTTATTTTATTTTAGACATTGTCATATTGTGTATCCGTTGTGTCCGCGGCCCCGTGTCTTCTCGTTTTAGATACATATATGGAGCGTAGCCTAAATGTTCTATTTAAAAAAAAATACATACCCTCTTACCTGCTAAGAAAAAGGTTATTCATATCGTGTTTGCGCTCTTTAAGAACTGAAATGTGATTGTCATACAGTAGTAGTGGACAGTGTTTTTTTTTCTCTATGGTAGTGGATGGACTGCTTACATGTCCGGAAAATTTTTGTACTTCACTTTATAAATTTTCCTAATTTTCAGGTGTATGAAAAAACGAGAAAGACTGCAAGCTGAAAAGAAAACTTGAAGTACAACGGAAAAAATAAAGTTGCTTAGCCAGAAATGCTGAGAGCTGCCGGCTGAAACATAAAGTCCACACGTTTCAGACATTGATTAAGGAATTGAAGGAAAAAAACTTTGTCCTAAATGAAGGTGTTGTTCTATTAGAGGAATGTGCAGGTTGTCCAGAATTTTTTAAAAGACGAGTTTTTAAATATCGTAATCAATCATTACCCAATATGTATGGTGAGGAATACGCAAGTTTGCGCTCACTTTAAATTTTTTATCGCCTAAAGCCTATAGGTATGTGCGTAAGACTTATAGGGATTGTTTGCCTCATCCACGTACTCTTAGTAAATGGTATCAGCATGTTAATGCAGAACCTGGCTTTACAGCTGAGTCTTTTAAAACTCTAAAAATAAAGGCCCAAATGAGTAAACAACCAATTCTGTGCGTGCACGCTGGTTATAGATGAAATAGCCATTAGAAGGGGATTATATTGGGATAATTCTAGTAAAAAGTTTTATGATAGGGTAAATACAGGTATAACAGAAGAAACCGATTCAGCTGAAGAAGCCACTGAATGTTTTGTTATGCTTCTAACATGCATAACTGATGCGTGGAAACTGCCTGTAGGATATTTTTTAATAAACTCTTTAAAGGGCGAGCAGAAAGCACATTTAGTGAGAGTTTGTATTGATATGGCTGCAACAGCTGGGGTGAAAGTAGTAGCTCTTACTTGCGATGGTCCTGCAGCAAATTTTGCTAAGGAATCAAAATAAAACAAATTTTAATGTAGGTGATCAAAAAAATGTCGCTTTTATAGGATGTCACGCTATAAAGTTAATACGAAATACTTTTGGTGAATATGAAAGAATTATTGATAGCGATGGAAATATTATTGATTTTAAATACATAAAGTTACTCCTTGACTTGCAACTCAAGGAAGGCCTGAATCTTGGGACGAAGTTAAAAAAGTCCCACGTCGAATTTTATAGTCAAAAAATGAAGGTACGCCTTGCTACTCAACTATTTAGTAAGTCAGTTGCAGATGCATTAGAATTCTGTGAAAATAAATTAAAATTGCCTGAATTCCAGGGTTGCATGCCGAGAGCAAAATTTATTAAAATCTTTAATGATTTATTTGATTGCTTAAATAGCCGATCACTGAGGCCTGATAGCTGGAAGAAAGCTATGTATTGTAAATATTTTGATAACATTAAGCAATTGTTTGCCGATGCAAAATTATACATAAATAAATTAAGTATTCCGACAGGACAATTACCTTATTTTGTAACAATGCCAGAGAACATGATAGCTCACACAAATTACTCTTAATTAAGTCTGTAATTTTTAATTATTTAGATATAAGATACAAACATTTTGGCCTCAAAAAGGAGAATATTTCAAAAAGAAATCTTTTAACAAAATTGATATTATTTAGAAACGAATAAGACATTACCTATACTTAATCATGAGAATATTTAGAAGAGCTCGACGATAAGCCTACTTAAATAAAAAATATTTTGATTTGATTTGATTGTTTAATTATTTTATCATCATCATAATATTCATCTCACGTCATTCGCTGTACCATAGCCTCTAACAAGAAGAGGCGTGTGTTATATGATTTCGTAAAGAGCGTAATCGGTGCGGCAGCGAAGCTCTTTTACGTTTCATGCCGCAACGCGTTCCAACTTCCATTTCTATCGTAGTAATGTAAAACTGCTAATTAGTTGGCGGAGTGTTATTCTGAACTAGCTTGTACCCGAGACTCCACCCGCGCTTTGTTTACCATTGTTAATATCTCAGGTTCTAAGCGGATTATCAAGAATTGAATGAATTCTTTATTCTCAACATTGTATGTACATCATCGCTTATTGGCTTCAATAATTTACTTGTTAAGCTTACTAACAAAATTATAAAAATCGTAATTTCCCATCCCCTCATAATTTCTTGAATATAATAGCTTGTGCCCGCGAGCTTTGTTCGACCGCATCAAATTTCGTCCAGTGGTTTTTGCGTGGTGAGTGTACAAACCTACAGACAGACAAACCAGAGAAGAATTTTAAAAACACGTAACGAAATCCACTGAACAAGTGCATACAGAGGAATGGTCTGTCAAAATTGTGTTTTCCAGGAGCGTGTTTATGTATTCATAATTAGGGTAATTCTAGGGCAAATGGCCAATCGAAATAAATCGAAAAGTTTCCCAGAAATGGCAGTACCATAGATTTAGTTCGACGGCCGCTACCGTACCGGTGACACTGTGCATGTTTTTGGGAAGAAAAAAAATTTAAAAGTGTGTATTTTGTAGTCTTTGTTTACTTCAGATGTGAAAATTTCTTGTGGGTGTTACTGATCAATCGAATAAGGTATGTAGACGGTAATTATTATGTATATTTTTAACAATTTTGTTGAAAGCATGTTCTTACTTCACAAATAACCTCAAAATGCAGTAAGGTCAGTGGGGCGAAGACCGTCTGGAGCAACGGCGGACCCAGGATCTCTACAGAGAAATTAAAGGAAGCTGGAAATGGTCGAAAGAGTGGCTATAGTGCTTTAAAAGTTTCCATCTGAATATCTACTTTTATACTTGTTCGAAATAAGTAGGTCGTTAATTTTTATTGAATAAAAATTTCGTTTCCAAAATGGTTTTTTATTTGAATTAAGAACATAAAAATTATAGAGTTAGTGACAACGCATTTTTTTATTAGTAATATAATTTGTCGGCGAAGTTCGGCATAAACTCATTTTTTTAGTATTAAATGTTTATTACCCCTGAAAGGCAATTTATGCCGAACTTCGCTGACAAATACATCTTTTTGCAATATATGCCTATTGGAACTTTTAATACGAAAAACAGCTGTAGATATATATCGCTTTGTTAAATTACGCGTATGTGTGTCATGGTGTGATTATATGTTTAAAATGATTATTCTAGGATTTATTCTCAATAGAAGGTGTTAGCCGACATAGTAGTAAAATCCGTATAATCAGACAACATTTAGAAATTAGTCACTATTTAATAATTGAATAAGGTTTGATATACTTTGAAGTTTTCTTTTAAAAGCAAATTTAACCTCTTTTAAAACAAATAACCAAAAACATTATAGAAACACCCAAATTTCGGTGATAGATCTCAATTTTAATGAAGTATGCCGCCGGTCTTACCCGCACTGACCTTAGTACTTTCATTCTAATTTTTTAAATCGACGATTGGTATTTGCTTTTATTAAATTTTAGGATAGATGGCCATATGGCCATATATATATATATATATCTTAAGGTAAATTTTTGAAGTTTGAAATATATAGTAAAAATATAGTTTAATCTTTATTTTCTTACCCGACCAACCCAAAAGGATGTTAATGTTTTTGATGAAATGTAAATGTTAGTCGAGTTTTTGTATTTTAAGTAAATTTGGTATATGTAGCACCAAAACTTTTTTTAGATTTATTAGATATTTGTTTTTATTAATACAGACGTCGAACCGATACGTTCGTAAGACTGGTCGTGGCAGTTGGAGTCAAGTCGATTTAACGCAAGCAGTTGAAGCAGTAAGTGCTAAGAATGTGTCTGTACGGCAAGCAGCATTGGAGTATGGTGTTCTACGAAAAACTTTAGAAAGGCGTCTTAAATCTCAAAATTATAGTAAAGGTCCTATGGGCCCATCATCCGTTTTTGGTAGCAAGCATGAAAGGAGACTAGTGAAATACATATTGAATATGCAGAAACATTGCTTTCCATTAACACTTAAAGACTTAAGAAGTATTGCATTTCATTTTGCTGAACAATTAGGTTTAAAGCATTCTTTCAATAAGGATAAACAAGAAGCTGGTTATGTCTGGTTGCAGTCTTTTTTAAGTAGAAACCCTGAAATAAGGACAAGAAAGGCAGGTGTGTCTATATAAAAAAAATCAAATCATTTATTATAATAGGTATAGTATAAGTGCTGGAGTCCTGTGCTAAGTAATAAAAACTTGTGTTACAGGTACTCCATACTTATAAAATTTAACTAAAATACATAAAATAAAATCTTAAAACTAGGTCACACGTATAGTCGGCGACGTGAGGCGTGCTGTATCAGCAGGCAGCCGTACTTCTCCAGGTGATGGGTCGGCACTCTCACCACAAATGAATTGAAATTCACCTTATGGCGAGATGCCAACTGTTCGACCCGGAGAGTGAAGTTAGACTTCTTCAGCACGTAGTCAACGACATCCTCCACCCTCGTAGACCAGTGCAGTTGGGACACGTAGAGTTGCGTCGACTTTACTTCCGGACGCAACAGGTAGTTCTGTCCAGTCGGTGCGCTGCCAAGATGGTTTCGGCTGGTGGGCTTCTTCTTCCTCCGCTCTACTTTTATGAAGCCCTCTTCATCGCACAGGTCCTTATTGGGACCAACCTTCGCAGCCTTGATGTCCTTGCTAGAAGGTTTTCCCAGGCTGTCTTTTTTACCCTGTAAGTTGGGCCGTCTAGATGGTGCAACGGCGGAAGGGGCGGCTACGGCGGCATATGCACGTGTATAGCGCGTTGTCAAAGTTTAAACCGCACGGAAGTAAATGCTTATTTTGATATACTGCATGGTTTACTTAAAAATATGACTTATTTGATAAACCATCGAAAATTTTTAATATGGACGAATCTGGGCTGCAATTGAATGAATATGCGCCCTGGTAACGTACTGGCTCAAAAAGGGTCAAAAGCTGTTTGCTCTCAGACTTCAACAGAAAAAGGAGAGACAATTACAGTAATTGCTTGTTGTAATGCAGAAGGGGTATTCCTCCCACCAGCATGTATGATGAAAGGGAATAATAAAAAACAAGAGTGGCAGGATGGAATGCCTTCTGGATCTGTGCTTTTCATGTCACAAAAGTCTGCTTATATCAATACTAACATATTTTTTGAATGGTTAAAAACTCATTTCTTACCACGCAAACCTCCCAGGACAAGTTTTACTAAATTTAGACGGCCATTCATCGCAATGCAACTCTGTAGAGATGCTAAAGTTTGCTGCTAACAATAATATTTGTTTGTTTACGCTTCCCAGCCACACAACACACTATCTTCAAACTCTTGACAGATCTGTATTTAAATCGCTTAAAGCATTTTATTATGAAGCATGTCTAGTGAAACACAATATGGCGGGGCAAAGACTGACTTTATTTAAGCAAAATGAAAGTACATCATAGCAATCATAGATGGCGCCAATGACTATATTTTGTTACATATTCTAACATCCCCACTTAACAAAATAATGGGTTGCATCATTAATTTTTAACCATAGCCATCATACATCATTACACACTTTATGCATTCTACATAATAGGTATCTTTATAACAAACAAAATATTTATTAATTATTTTTATCATATAAACCAAACATTTCCAAAAAATGATAGTGTTTTATTTTACATAAACCCTTTGTTATGATGAATGGGATTGGCTGACAGTTTGTGGGCGGACTGATTGTTATTGTATATTGTAATAGGATAAGCTTCATTCATCAGCTCTAACAACAAGCTTCGCAAATACACAGCTTCTTTACAACTCTCAGAAATGCCCATATACTCAGCCTCCATACTAGATAGTGCCACAGTATTTTGTTTTTTAGTTTCCCAAGAGATTGCACCATTGGATAGCCTGAAAAAATATCCAGTATAGGATCTACGATCAATTACATTACTGGCCCAGTCTGCATCAACAAAAGCCTCTAAACGACTATTGCCACTAGATGAAAACTTTAAATGGAAAGATTTAGTTTTCTTTAGGTACTTAAGAACTCTCTTTGCGTAGGCCCAATGTTCCTCATTATAACAGTTGTTGAACTGGCTCAAAAAATTTACAGAGAATACAATGTCAGGACGGGTGAGTACAGCTACATACATGAGCGAACCAATCAACTTTTGATAAGGCAACCTTGTGTCACATTTCTCACTTTTAGTTACATTTAATCTAGGTTCTATTGGTGTCTCTGCAGACTTACTATCACAAATATTGAACTTTATTAACAATTCTTCAATATAGCTCTCTTGGTCTAATGTTATAGTACCATTTTCTTTGTCAGTAACCACTCTCATGCCTAAACAATTCTTGATACATCCTAAATCTTTGATTTTAAATTTAGATGACAAACTTTCTTTTAACAAAATAGTCTCATTTTCGTTATTTGAAAAAACGAAAAAATCATCTACATATAGAGCAATAATGACCTTTACATCTTTGTCAATTTTGGTAAACAAACATGGCTCTAATTTAGATTTTTTATAACCAAAGGATTGCAACAATTCATCAACTAGTTGATACCATGCCCTTGATGCTTGTTTTAAGCCATAAATGGCACGTTTCAACAGCAACACCTTGTTTACATCATCATTGCTACATTGAAAACCTGGTGGTTTCATCATATACACCTTTTCATTTAATAAACCATTTAAAAATGCAGTATTGACGTCTAAGTGACAGATATCTAGATGAAGCTGAACTGCTAGAGCAAACAACAATCTCAAGGTGGAATGCCTCACAACAGGTGAAAAACATTCATCATAATCAATCCCTGGTCTTTGGGTGAAGCCCTTAGCTACTAACCTGGCTCTATACCTAATATTATTAGCATTATCAAGTTTACGCTTAAATACCCATTTACATTGCACAATGGTGCCACTGGGTGGAACATTAACTAATTCCCAGGCATCATTATCTTTAAATGATTTAAGTTCACTTTGCATGGCTAATTTCCACTGTTCACTCTCTGGTCCATTCAACGCTTCATCCACTGATATTTCACTAGCACTTATTTCACTGGTTTGACCTGCCCACACTGCACCAAAACCATACCTATCAGGCTCCTTGCAGATACGCTTCGAAGACTTCTCCACTGGAAGCTCAGTGGAAAGTCCTGGCTGAGACACCTGATCCCGCTGAGACTCCACAGGTTCAGACTCCGAAGAATCTGTTAAATCCTCGAAGTGCTCTTCATCTGTATTTTCTTTGGGGCTCAGTACTGCTTTCTGCTCCTGATCTTCTAGTGTTGTTGTGTGGTTCATGTCCCCCACTTCTTGGGTATATTCTTTACTTTCTTCTTTTATTGGAAAGATGTTATCAGTGCTCTGACTAATGTCCAAATGTATCACATCTGGCTTCTGTTCAATCCCCTCCTCAATCACAACAATATCTCTTGCTATGGATATACTGTTTTTGATGGGATTGTAAACCCGGTAGCCTTTCACATTTTCAGAGTACCCAACCAGAATACATTGAGTCGCTTTTCTGTCCAATTTCAGTCTTTTTTCTTTTGGAATGTGTACCATTACTTTACTTCCAAAGATACGTAGATTACTGACATCTGGCTTAGTTCCGGTCCAGGCCTCCATAGGCGTTTTGTTGTTTAGACCTGATGCGACTGATCTGTTTCGCAAATAGACTGCTGTGTTTACAGCTTCTGCCCAAAACAACTTAGAGAATCCTGCATCAAACAACAAACATCTTGCTCTTTCTATTACGGTCCGGTTAAACCGCTCACAGAGACCATTCTGTTCCGGTGTGTATGGACAAGTTTTTTGATGTACAATTCCAGAAGATTCCAAATATTTTTCAAATTCCTTACTGCAGAATTCTGTACCATTGTCTGTCCTGAACACCTTCAACTTTCTGCCTGTCTGATTTTCTACTCATATCTTGAATGTCTTAAAATGTGAGAATACTTCATCTTTTGTCTTTAAGAAATACACAAAAGCCATTCGACTGAAGTCATCAACAAATAACAAGAAGTATTTCTTTCCTCCAATAGATCTGGCTTCCATGGGCCCACAAACATCAGCATGCACAACCTCGAGAAGCTCCTTGCCCCTGGTGCCGACATGACTGAATGGCAACCTGGCCTGCTTTCCCTCGCAGCATACAACACAGTTTGTCTTACTGGCCTGAGCCTTGTCCGAGTATGACATTCCTATGACAGCACCATCTCTCATTACTTTAAGATCTTTGCTGTTCAAATGACCAAATCTTCTATGCCACACACTTCCGGACACTGAAGTCAACAAACAATTCACTTGCTTGATTCAATACTCAATACTCAATACTCAATATTTTATTGCATCCATAAAGTTGACATGGTGACATATAAATGAAAGTACATTTATGGACCCTGTCGGGCACAGCAACTTGGGTAGAAAAGAGGAGGTCGCATCATCTCATTTTATTATTAACAACATATATGTAAATCTTAATTTCATGTAAGTAATAGTTTCATGTAGTAATTCTCAATTTATAAACACCAACCATATCTGCAGTTGCTACTAGTTCATTCTTTTGGCTATAAATATAACAGTGCTTTTCATCAAACGTCACAGTATTTCCTCTGCTAATTAACTGGCTGACAGATAACAAGTTGGTAGCCAAGTTTGGCACATACAACACTCCCATCACTGTATTCTCGTGCTCCGTATCTCCAACTACTGTAGTAATTTGCACATCTCCACAGCCATCAACAGGAATTTTCGTCTTATCAGCGATGATAATCTCTTGCATTTGTTGTTGATTTGTTGTGTCCTTCAACCAACCAGTCCTTTTTTGACGTTAAATGACAACTTGCACCGCTATCAACGTACCAATCCGTTTGATTAAAATTACCACTGAGGAATACTGCACTAAATGCATTCGATTCTTTGTATTTCGGAGTATAATTACATTTATTCATGAAGTGCCCAAACTGTTTGCATTTGAAACATCTGACATTTGATTTGACGTTTGGCAATGACGTTTGTCTATGCGCGGGCGGTTGGTTTTTCTTTTTGTGCTGCCAACTTTTTGTCGCAAACGCATTCTGTGTAGAACTCGTACCAACCTCACTTCCGTCTTCCATGTCCAGCAACTTTGATTTAATGGCGTCGGCTGTCAATTCAATACCTGAATGCTCCACTGCCATTATCATAGGCTCAAATTTTTCAGGTAAACCTGCCAACAATAAGGAGCCGACCCACTCGTCACTGATCTTGAATCCTGTATTGTTCAATCGCTGGCTAGTTTCTAATAATGTAGTAACATATTGAGACATCGATTCACAATTTTCTCGACGGATTGATATGAGGTTTCGAAGCAATCCGATGCGCCGTGTGTAGCCATT
Source organism: Ephestia elutella (assembly GCA_018467065.1). NCBI lineage: Eukaryota > Metazoa > Arthropoda > Insecta > Lepidoptera > Pyralidae > Ephestia > Ephestia elutella. Next base: position 7,848,682 of record CM031577.1, read on the forward strand.
ATCATCAAATAGCTTTTTCAACTTTTGCCACAGTCTCATTGCTGTTGATTCGGTCTTGATATGCACATATAAACTGGGATCTATAGTTAAAATTATTCTGGCTTTTGCTTTGGCGTCATTTGGATCACCGCCGGCCACGATGCACTTTTGCATTCCCTCTAGCACGAGATAGTTCTCCACCGCAAACGCCCAATCTTCATAATTTTCTCTGCCTCTTAACTTTGCAATACTCGTAATAAGATTTGTCGACATTTTCGCACTATATTTACACCAAAAACTGTTATTTTTCGCGTGTTAGCCCATAACCTCTAGTGAAACACAATATGGCGGGGCAAAGACTGACTTTATTTAAGCAAAATGAAAGTACATCATAGCAATCATAGATGGCGCCAATGACTATATTTTGTTACATATTCTAACAGTGTGGCTTAAAAGAAATCCATGGAGACGTCTTACTCGGCTCCAATTCGGAGAATTGCTATCGGCAGCTTTGAGCAAATCAGCAACTTTGACTACGCTGTAGCTGGTTTCAAAGCTACAGGAGTTTATCCTTATAATCGGAATGCTATCCCTGATTATGCATTTATTGGTTCTATCCAGGACAATGAGGACACAAATCTAGATGAAACTATAAGAAACCAAGCTACAGGAACCTTCTGGAACTCAAAATCCACGAAAGAGTAGCACACTTTCCCTTCCTGATATAGATATTAACTTTCCAGGACCTTCTGGAATTCCAAATACACGAAGAAGTAGCACTCCTTCCCTACCTGATATAAACTTACCAGGACCTTCTGGAATTCAAACTACTTGAAGAAGCAGCACTATTTCCCTGCCTGACATAGAAACAAAATATACTTCTCAAGATGAAAAAAAAAAGAAAATTTTCTCCTACTACTGGAAAAAATAGCCCTTCATTGCTTGCTCCTGCAACACTGTTTGAAGATTTGATTGAGTCAACTATAGAGGTTGAGGATAAAAGCACACCAAAAAAAATCTGACACTGTGATGGATTTTTTGGAACAAACATCAATAAAAGACACAGATCTACCTGTTCTGCGCTACTTCTAAGAGTCTTCTAAGAGCTTGTTCGAAGAGCCGACTGGCAGGAAGTAGCGCAGAACAGGAAGGAATGGAAGCTTTTAGTATCGGAGGCCAAGATCCTCTTTGGGTCGTCGAGCCATCGAAGTAAGTAAGTAAGTAAGTATCTACCAAAGGAGACTCCTTCTAAATTTTTAAATAACATATCACCGATACATTTAAAGGTTTATGAAGCAAAGAAGCATTCCAAACGAGTTGCTACAATGTTAACCTCAGAAAGTCACATTAAGTATAGGAAAGAGTGCGAGGAAAAGAAAAATAAAAAGCAAGAGAAACAAAGCAAAGCAGCAGGAAAAAATATAAACGGAAAAAAACCGACAGTAAATGTGAAAAGCGAGCAAAAGCAAGTTATATTACGTAAGAAGCGAGTTAAGGGTCAAGGAGATTCAACAAATAAAAACGGTGAAGATCAGTCAATTGAAAAAAAAATCAAGAAAGAAAAAAAAAATACTGGAAAGAAATTAACACTAGAATCTTGTATTGATGACTGTGTAGGATGTGGAGATATAATTACTATAAAACCGAATTGATTGAGGATTGGATTGAATGTGTGATTTGCAAGAGGTGGGTGCATGAAAACTGTAAACATCTGACATTTGAGCGACCGTTTTGGTCTGTTGCAGCCAAAGCCTGGCAACACCACCGGACCGGATGCGGGCAGACGATGCGGCGCCGGCGGCGGTGGAAGGAAACTGACATTCAGCCATCTTAACTCGTCCTGTCCGTCTCGCCTAAGAGCCTCCATTCTTCCTCTCACACGAAAAACTTGTAAATATAGTAAATAAAGATCTTCTCTGAAATCAGCGCATTTTACAGTCCACAACATACATCGAATTCCCAGGCCTCAGCGCCAACAGGTCTAATCAAAAGCTTCCCTAAGTTCAAACTTGACACTACGAAATCACTCCTATAGATTGTCAGAAGCGAGAGGACTGATGTTTTACATCAAAAACGACCAAGCCTTACATACCTAAAACGATTGTATGAAAATGATGACGTAATTTATTCGTTATTCAAATGACAGATAATATCACTGATAATTTATTCGTGGCCATTTTATTCGCGGATAATTTATTCAAGAATAAATCATCCGCGGATGAATTTCCACGGATAAAATTTTATTCGGTTTATTATTCAAATAAAAATTTATTCGGATAATGCCCATCTCTGCATGTGAGTTTATTTAATCACGCATAACTACCGTTAAGAGTGTATCACGTCCGCACGCCCGACCGAGTTTAGGTATTTGATAGACCTCAGCTGGCTGTGTGCAAGTCACACGCACACATCGACGTGAGATTGCCGCCAACCCGAAGTAATAAGTGACAGGGATCCGGCAAAGGATTTGTTGGTACCTAGGTATATAATTTTTTTTTCTTGCTTTACGGTAATGAATACTAAAAATAAAATTACGACCATTTTCTTATGTAAAACATACTTGGCGCGACTTGGCAGTAAAATGGACACGAATGCCGCGACAGAAAATAGCATGACCGTCGTGCCAGGATGCTAAGATGTTAAACATCTGCCTGGCATCCCATGAAGGCCAATTTTTCGGGATGAGGTTTACAAAAATAGTATTTTGGATCCAAGATGGCGGACAACTTTTTTTTAATTTTGCAATATGGGTATCATTTTATAAGTGTTTCAGTGCGCTGATTACGAAAATAACATTTATTTTGAGATCCAAGATGGCGGACAACTTTTTTTTCAAGTTTACAATATGGGTATGGTTATATAGGTATTTCGGTGCGCTGATGACAAAAATAAGATTTATTTTGAGATCCAAGATGGCGGACAACTTTTTTTTCAAGTTTACAATATGGGTATGGTTATATAGGTATTTCGGTGCGCTGATGACAAAAATAACATTTATTTTGAGATCCAAGATGGCGGACATTTCTTTTTTAATTTTGCAATGTGGTTAACATGTTGAAGGTTTTTCGGTGCGCTGATGACAAAAATAACATTTATTTTGAGATCCAAGATGGCGGACAACTTTTTTTTCAAGTTTACAATATGGGTACGGTTATATAGGTATTTCGGTGCGCTGATGACAAAAATAACATTTATTTTGAGATCCAAGATGGCGGACAACTTATTTTCAAGTTTACAATATGGGTATGGTTATATAGGTATTTCGGTGCGCTGATGACAAAAATAACATTTATTTTGAGATCCAAGATGGCGGACAACTTTTTTTTCAAGTTTACAATATGGGTATGGTTATATAGGTATTTCGGTGCGCTGATGATAAAAATAACATTTATTTTGAGATCCAAGATGGAGGACAGTTTTTTATTTTATTTTACAATATGGGTATCGTTTTATGGGTTTTCAGGGACGCTGATCTTAAAATGAATGTTATTTTGGTCATCAGCGTCCCCGAAAACCCATAAAACGATACCCATATTGTAAAATAAAATAAAAAACTGTCCTCCATCTTGGATCTTAAAATAAATGTTATTTTCGTCATCAGCGTCCCCAAAAACCTATAAAACGATACCCATATTGTAAAATAAAATAAAAAAACTGTCCTCCATCTTGGATCTTAAAATAAATGTTATTTTCGTCATCAGCGTCCCCAAAAACCTATATAACCATACCCATATTGTAAACTTGAAAAAAAAACTGCCCGCCATCTTGGATCTCAAAATAAATGTTATTTTTGTCATCAGCGCACCGAAATACCTATATAACCATACCCATATTGTAAACTTGAAAAAAAAGTTGTCCGCCATCTTGGATCTCAAAATAAATGTTATTTTTGTCATCAGCGCACCGAAATACCTATATAACCATACCCATATTGTAAACTTGAAAAAAAAGTTGTCCGCCATCTTGGATCTCAAAATAAATGTTATTTTTGTCATCAGCGCACCGAAATACCTATATAACCATACCCATATTGTAAACGTGAAAAAAAAGTTGTCCGCCATCTTGGATTCCAAAATAAATGTTATTTTCGTAATCAGCGCACTGAAAAACTTATGAAACGATATACATATCGCAAAATTAAAAAAAAAAGGTGTCCGCCATCTTGGATCTTGATTTAGATTTATTTTGATTTTTATGATTTCGATTTCTATGATTTCGATTTATTACGATTTCTATGATTGCGATTTATTACGATTTCTATTTCATCAAAAATTGTCGGCCATCATTCATGAGTATGAAAATGATACCTATATAAATTTTAAAAAGATTAAAAGTAATAAATATGTAACTCTGATCTACATTACTCTCTGCTGTCTGTGAATACATGAACACGCGAAAATTAAATGCCTCCCGAGCAGCAGAGCGACGTGGATTCCCCTTGACTCTTACCGGCAGACTGATTTTTCGTAGGCTTGGAACTCGTATATATTGAGCGATGGCATGGCCATACAAAAAATGTATGGGGAATTTCTTAGTGAATTGTTACGATATATAATATTTTTTTCGAGTTATTTTTCAAAAATCTAAAACGAGTAACTTGTAGCTAGTTTAATAAACTCGCGATTTAACATTATGTAGAAATTATAATTTGTGTTTTACATAATGATTTCGTTAAAGCCGTGAACCTTGTTTTTCGTATTTTTCGTGTTTTCTGGAAGGTATTTACGCAAAAATAAAAGGCAAAATATTTTTATCTGTCTCGTATAAGTAGTAGCAGTTATTTGAGAAGCCTATAGTACTATTTTTATTATCAATAATGATTTAGTTTTGGCACCAGGGTCAATTCAGTAACGCCTGTTTTGGCTAAAAACGTGTGATGCAGGCTTAAGGACCGGGACCACTCGCTGCCGGTATATCTGTACGACACTCCGTTAAATATGGTTAAGCGCTTTAAATACCTGGGTCACTGGATCTCCGATAGCTTACGAGATGACTTTGATATTGAGAGAGAGCGTAGGGCATTGTCTGTTCGGTGCAATATGTTGGCACGTAGGTTTGCACGTTGTACTGACGCGGTGAAAGTCTTGCTTTTTAAAGCGTACTGTCAGTCTCTTTACACGTGTAGCCTTTGGGTCAACTATACGCAGGGGGCATACAAGGCCCTACACGTGCAATATAACAACGCGCTGAGGGTGATGTTGCGGCGGCCGCGGTACTGCAGTGCCTCGGGCATGTTCGCAGCCGCACGGGTGGACTGTTTCCAGGCCGTCATCAGAAAGCGGTGCGCGTCACTGCTGTCCCGCTTGCGGGCCAGCCCCAACAGCATCCTCAACGCGTTGGTGGATAGGTGGGACTCTCCAATACTGGGGCACTGGATTCGCTTGCATCCAACGTAAGCGGATGCCGGTGTCTCGGCGTTGGGTAGATTAATTATTATTAAAATCTATTACTAAAAATTTATAATTTAATTTAATTTATTAATTTAATTTAATTTATTGTTATTTTTATTATGAATTATTTATTTATTTGGTACCTATCTAATTGTAATAATTTAAATGTAATTTTGTAACTCAAATATGGATGTATTTTCCGAAATAAAATGATATTATTATTATTATATTATTATTAATGACTAAATGACTGAACTGATTTGGATAAATGGGGTATCCTGATACCAAGGGTGGCATTCATATTTTTTTCCTTGAAAGAACTTGTTAATTAATTCTTTTCTTTTTTGTATAACCACTGATTCTTTTTATAATTTCAATTAAGTACTAACATATTATTAAAGGTCTTCACCATTTATTTTTCTTTTTAGATATTCATCAAAAAGCATGCCAAGTCGAGTGTGCGAACATAATACGAAAGCATTGAAAGGTGCATCATTGACAACGAATGATTTATCAAAAAATCATCGGGGTTTTTATAAGAACTCGACAAAACATGACCAAGATATCATGCTTTTTAAACTTTGTTCAGTACAAGAAACTAAAAAAAGACCTAACTTTAAAGGCAAAAAGAAATTCAAAACGAACTATTCTGTATTTATTAACAAAAAGAGAGTGCCAATCTGCCAAAAAAAAATTCTCAGTATTTTTGGCATTAAAAAGTATATAGTGGAGAACTTGATGAAAAAGTTTTATGAAACGGGAGAATTTCCTCGTGAAGCTCGTGGCGGTGTTCGGAATAGCAAAAAATACGCAGAGAAAAAAGCAGCTGTTCATCGTTTTATTCAAATGTATCGAGTCTCATTATTGCCGAAAAGGCAAGTAAAGGCCTTGTAGATTCTGACTGCACTTTTGACTCTTGACTGTACATAATGTTTTATACTGACCAGGATACTGCACATCATGGGGTAAAATTATCGTACTTTCGGCATATATTTAATCTATACTAATATTATAAATGCGAAAGTTTGGATGTGAGTTTGTGAATTTGAGAGTTTGTGAGGATGTTTGTTACTCAATCACGCAAAATCTACTAGACGGATTTCGATGAAATTTGGTACAGAGGTAGATAATGACCTGGAATAGCACATAGGCTACTTTTTATCCCGGGAAAAAGCACTGTTCCCGTGGGAAATTCACGCGGGCGAAGCCGCGGGCAAAAGCTAGTAATGAATATAATTTGGGTTTCGGCATACCACAAACGGATGTTTGTTCTAAATGTCTGGAACTAAAAGAAAAGATAAAAGTGGAGAAAGATGAAAATAAAAAAAATCTTTTAATAACAGAGAAGAGGGTTTACACTTTGAGAGCGAAATATTTTTTTGAAAACTTAAAAGTCACTACGTCGGATTTGAAAATAATATCTTTTGATTTCCAAAAAAAAATTACCATTACCGAAGGTGCCTGACCAATCATGTTACTATAGTCGACAGTTATATTTCTACAATTTAGCCGTAGTAGAAGGTGATTCAAAGTTGCCTCTTAATTTTTTCCTATTTTTGTACAGAAGACGAGTTTTGTAAAAATGCAAATTTAGTGGCATCTGCTGTTTATGACCGACTTTATAAAACGGATAAAGCAGGCATATCAAGAATTCTGGTTGCAGACGGATGCGAATAAGTGCACTTGATTTTATTTTTAGAGTTTGAAGACTGGGTATTTAAGTCATTACATTTTTGAAGACTGATTGAAGCGTTATCTATATACATATAATAAAACAGTAAAAAAAATTTGTCTGTAAATTTAATACTTTTGACTGAAATGGATAGAGGGACACTTAAAAAGAATAATAGCAGGGCTTGAAACCGGTTAATAAAAAACCTAAAAAATAAGTGTTTTGACCTGGTTACGCAGTAACGCTCGGGCCATTACGATCGGAGTGAAAACCCTTTTGAATCGGTCTCGCGAGCGGAAATTACCTGGTTAATCCCGCGCGGGCGAGTGACAAGGAAGGGTATATTATTACTATTACTATACTTACGCATTTGCAAGTCTCATCGTGTAGATTATCTACTAGATTGGTTAGATTTATATCGAGCGAGAGTGAGAAATAATCATAGTTAGAGCGAGATAGAACACGATCGTCGAAAAGAGCGAAATGTTTTGGGTCTTTCCGGTATTTTGAACAGGAACTGAAATGATATCGCGCTTTGAACATAACCAGAAATAATATATGGTTTTGCTCAACCGTAACTGATTTAAAACGCTCTTTTTTTTAAATGTATGGCGCATCGAGTGAGCTGGTTTAGAATTTTAACCAGGTTGGCAAGCCCTGAATAATAGAAAGCAAAAATATTTTTTTGGAATTTCTTGTCTGTCTGTCTGTATGTACGCGTTTCACGCAAAAACTACTGGACGGATTTGAATGAAACTTTTTTTGTTGTATAGCTATTAAGCCTGGGCAACATATAGGCTATAATTGATTTTGAAAACTGGAACACCTGATGAAGAACCATAACAGAACAGCTAAACTTTAAGAGATATAGAAATGGTACCTTAGCAAAAGTTTATCAATCTGACGAGCATTTTCTGTTGACGTATAAAAATCGAAGATCAGGATCATCTGATGAAGAACTCCAAGAGACCAGCTACACTATTACGAGTACATATATGAAAATGGCGCCTTAGCAAAAGTTGTTCAACCTGATAAGCATTTTCTACTGACGTATAAATATTGAAGATCTGGAACATCTGTTCCCGTTCATCAACATATATTCCCGTGGGACACGGGATAACGGCTGAAATTTTGAGTACTGGAGTTAAGGTTACTACGAAGCGAAACTCACGCGGGCGAAGCCGCGGGCAACAGCTAGTCTTACATACACGCAAGAAACTAAACTACAGTTCCACTTCACAACACAGATGGCTCTGTTCACCATAACTTGAAACTCAGAACAATAACTAAAGCATAGAAGTAAGATACTAATAAGAACCGTTGACACGTTGGATGCACTCTTTCGTCTTAAGTACTAAACGCTGTGCTAAGAAGAGGCGAACACAGTTCCATCACTTTCTTATTTTGTAAGGTTGTACCAGGGCTATGTACTTGTAGGTCCCAAAGTACCAATATACTACAGACAAATTAAAAAGTAAGTCACAGTCTATGATTGCGTCAGATAAAGTAGCTGTCATAAATTTGACGTATAATGTTTACATGGCGTCGCATCAGAAGTGGCTGTGACTCTCTTGTGTTAAAATATTATTTTTGATTAACGAAAGCCCTATTTCGATTATATTAATAGTTTTAATTAATTGCGAGTGAAGTTAAAAATGGCCTGTTATGTTCCTGGTTGCAATTCACACGCTTCCAAGAAAGAAAATGAGCGTGAAATATTATCATTCCAGCGGTAAGATGTTTTTCTTGATAAAGTTATTGTGAATGTTTTACGTAGTAATTAAATGATATTATTAATGTAAAATTCCATTATTTTTGCTATAAATGTGACCGGAATGTTAAAATACAACCGTTTAAGAAAGTTATTCTGAATGTTTACATTGTGTGATAGTGATGTCCCAACTGCTAGTGTAAAGTATCGATACACTGAAAAAATAGAATGGTTGAATTGACTAAATTCTCAGTATTTTTCACAAAAGCGAAGTGTTAATATGGGTCCTACACACTTTTTTGTTGATTTAACTAATCACAAATGGTTAAACTTTTACAAAACTGGTATGGTATTACTTACTCATTAGACTTGTAATATCGGTATCTTTAGTAAAAAAATTCTTTAATTAAAATGACAAACCAGTTTTGTGAAAATCGATCGATTATACTATTACTAGTCTTGTAATATGCACTCATTCTGTTTCGTATCCAATCGATTATATTATTACTAATCTTGTAATATTCACTCATTCTGTTTCGTATAATCTAAGGATATTATTTAGTGTTTTTCAGTAAATCTCTTAGTAAATTTTACCCCATAATTTACTTACAATATACAATACTAGTCGTGTAATATTCACTCATTCAGTTTCGTATAATTTAAGGATTTTTTTAAATATATTTTACCCCATAATTTACCTAGAATATACGATACTAGTCTTGTAATATTCACTCAATCTATTTCTTAAAATTTGCATGTCATGTTTAGTATTTTTCGCTATGATATGTTTCGTATATTTTGCCATATAACTTTCGTAGACTATACGATATCAGTCATGTAATATTCACTCATTCTATTTTGTATTAATTAAGGATTTTGTTTAGTACTTTTCAGTAAACCTGTTTAGTATATTATAACCCAAGATTTACTAGAACGTACGATACTAGTCTTGTAATAATTACTTATTGTGTTTTGTAAACTTAACGAGTTCTACTTAGTATTTTTTGCTAAATCGGCCTGGTATATGTTACCCTTCAGTTTTGTAGAATATACGATACTACTCATGTAATATAGACTCCTTCTGTTTCGTATAATTTAATGATTCTGTTAGTATTTTTTATTTAACCTGTTTTGTATATTTTACCTCCTAACATACCTAAAATATACGATACTAGTATTGTAATATTCACTCAATCTGTTTTGTATAATTTACGGGTCATGTTTTGTATTATTTGCTATATAAGTATCGTCTAAAATACGACTATTTTATAGTACTTTCTACGAAATCGGCTTTGTTACATTTACTCATTTACTTTCGTATATTTTGCAACTTTACTTTGGTTGAATCTACAAACAAATTGTATAGGTATATTATACCCTTCGCTTTTAACAGTATTGCTTTTGCAATATTTACTATTATACACTTTTGTATATTCCACGCTTTTTGGATTATTGATATTATAGGATAGGTACGTGCTTTAGTTGGCCACTTACGGATCAATCAGATAGATTGAATATTGGGCCAGTGCCCAATATTCAATCTATCTGATTGATCCGTAAGTTACTTACTGCAGTCAGTAAGTAACGAACTAAAACACGTAGGTATCAAATCAATAATCCAAAAAGCGTCGAATATACAAAAGTGAATAAATATAGCAAAAGCAATAGGTATTGTCAAAAGTAAAGGATATAAAAACTCACAAAAAAGGTCCAGGTAGAACGTTCCAAAGTAGATTAAATAAACGAAAGCAAATGCCTACTTCAAAACAAATTCGTGGAATTTATAAGAGAAATAATAGTTAAGTACAAATATAGCAACAATATAACACAGGGCCCTGTCCAAGTACAAGAACAAATTATTATTAAAATTACACTTAACGAAATTATCATTCTATAGGTAGGTACATAAAATAACAAAGAATGATTGAATATTACAATTCCAAGATCCGCGGGTCTATCGCCTATCTTCTAGGGATAGTATCGCTATCGTTTGTGTCGGCATCCAACCTAATGGCTTATTGCCTGAAACGGCTCGGATGACGTCACAAACCATGGCGATGCTCTCCCAGAAGTTCGGCGGTAGACCCGCTGCCGGTCAGGATAGGTATTCAAATAATAGAAAATGTAAAAAAATACAAGAACATTTTATTTAGTAATTAACTAACAGAAAATGACAACAATAAATGATGTAGAAAACGCTCATTCCCTCGTTTTACATAATTTTAGTGTAGCTAGACGTAACACAATTACCACCATTACGAAAGTACCAACTTAATTCTATAAGAATCATCTCAATCAGGTAAACCTATATATAGCACATGTTACACACATTAGGTAGGTAATGAAATATTACAAAAAAATAAAAAAAATCTTAGTTTTAACAATTACACAGCTGACAACCGTCAAACATCTTCTCGCTGTACGTATGGCTATTGTGTAGTTTTCTTCGTACTTAAGCAAATTGATTGCTAGGTATTTTTCATAAATTCATATTTTTTTTTATAAACAGTCAACGATTTTTCCATAAAATGCGGCCACTTTTTAAACAACTTCAACTCATAGTTCGGAAACAGGACGTCATAATCTAATTAAATCTGAAAATAATAAAATTTATACTTAAACACTAGTAAGTACAACATCTTTTTTAAAATTTAGTTTTATAAATTACTACATAGTATTTATATTAATTCTGTGAAATTACTTAACTTACCAAATTGTAAAAAAAATTAAATGACGGCCACTCGTTGCAAATATCCTGAATGGATAGTTTTTAGACTTCAAATCTAGGCTTCGCAGTCCTTGTGAAAGTTTCCATTTATCTTGAGCCACAATTTTATTGAACTCCCTTCCTCTAGAGATAAATCAGGTTCTGCAATAAAACACATCATTTTATTATATGTCTAGGCCGCCTATATCGCGGGCTAGATCGTCTAAGCAATACAGAGTTAAGAAATAGTAGACAATAGGTACCTTCAGCAATGACAGTAACTGTAGGTGTTGTATGGGCGTGCGCTTCGCATCGATGAGGCCAGATTTCCTCAAAATGCTTCTTTGATTATTGTATCGGTCTACCAGTTTCCCTCTTGCAGGAATATATGATTTTTTTCCATATTTTCTACTTGGGATGTAATGATGTCTCCTGGAAGCGAATCGATACATAACTTGACTGAAAAAATGTAATTAGTCCATCTTATACATATAAAAACAAATATTGGACACGTATTTTTTCTTTTGTCAATCAAATAAAAACGACAAAGATATATCTTACTAGCTTTTGCCCGCGGCTTCGCCCGCGTGAATTTCCCACGGGAACAGTGCTTTTTCCCGAGATAAAAAGTAGCCTATGTGCTATTCCAGGTCATTATCTACCTCTGTACCAAATTTCATCGAAATCCGTCCAGTAGATTTTGCGTGATTGAGTAACAAACATCCTCACAAACTCACAAACTCACAAACTCACAAATTCACAAACTCACATCCAAACTTTCGCATTTATAATATTAGTATGGATTATTATTATTCATTTATTTATTTGTCATCTCTTTTTTACATTTTTAAATATACAATATTACAAAAAATAAAAAACATTTAAAAATATAAAAAAGGGGAACCCATCGGTAGCGGAGCGAAGACCCAAGCAACCGGTGGTCAGGGCTCCAGCGAGAGGAATCTCCTCACAATGCGGGCCGTGTCCAAGAGTACCGCCTTCTGAATCTGACTCTTAACTCTTTATTATTATTATTATTATATCTTTATTTGATTGACAAAAAAAAACATACTTACATGTCCAATATTTTTTTGTAACCTACAAGACAGACTTTTTTTTTGTCAAATACCTACCATATTAATAAAAAAAACAGTAATATTTAATAAAGGAGCGCAGGTTCAATCTGTCGCAAAGACAATTTATTTGCGAAAACGGCGACAAAACATAGCCAAGAACCCAAATACATGTTGTAGATGATGAAAACGTATAAATTAGCTATTAAGTTTGATTTTTGTTTCTTTTATATAAATAATTGTAAAGACATACATACATACATAGAATCACGTCTTTATCCCTTACGGGGTAGACAGAGCCAGGAGTCGTGTGACTCGAAGGCCACGCTTAGCTAAAAAAAAGTAAATTGTAAAGAGGTTGCAAAAAACCAAGAAATGTTACCTTAGAGCATTATTTTCCAAGTTTTAAGTACAAACTTTAACAAATGTATCTTATTCTGTTAATTTACGCTTTATTCTAACTTTTAAACATAAATATAAAATCATATATACTTAAATAATATTTTCTAAAAAAAATCGTATTTCACGGAAAGGCGCGAGACTCTAGGGCTAAGTATAAAGGGGTTAGGGTATACAAATAAAATTAAAAAAAACGTTTTTTTTTCAACCCTGGTAGTTACCTATCGATGTCAATATTGTATAAGTACATACCTTTGAACACTTGCTGAATCTCTTCCGAGACTCCCAACGAATCTAATAACTGTATTTTCATGGTATAAAACAAGACCCAACTTTTTAATTTTGGCAACTGAACTTCAGCGGCAATGCACTCCACGGTCTCGGTCTTTACAGAAGGCACTATCACAGATTATATAATACTACGTAAGTAATGGTTAGTAACAACGTTAAAAAAATAAAACTACTTAAATGCAAGAAGTCGAAGTTAGCGTTCGTCCCAAAGCGAGTGATTTTATTGAATAAATTTGCCTCCACTCCACGCATACGCATCGCGACAATGTTCTCCCTCCTCCCCTTCAACCCCGCACCCGCCCTACCATACAATACAGACAACGTAAAACTAACATTTACATAGTTTTGATTCTACAAAATTACTTTTGTAAATAAATAGCCGCGTAATCCGTAATTGCCGATTACTCAAGATTCTTCCCGAGTCTAGGGTACCTACGTAGTTACCTATACCTACCTAGCCTACGTCAAAATATTACATTTACCACATACCTATGTAGGCGGGGCATTTAATTTTTTTTTACCGACAAATTCCTACAACCACGATTTTTCCTTAATATTATTTTGATGTTTTTAGACATCCTTATAAAAAAATATAGAATTTTGATGATCCGATATGAGAGGTAAATAAACTAGGAATACTGAATTGCTCGTAAACATAAAACTTTTTTCCAAAAAAATGAACCGACTTCCATCATAAAACTTAAAATCATGAAATAACAATAAAGAAAAATGTATTGGCATGCTACCTACTGAATGAGGTGAAGTCGGTGCCGAGTGCAGAAGTAAGGGCGTTATGTAATTGTTTAGCTAGGCATTTTATATATATGTACAATATACACGATTATAATGTAAATTTAGATTTTTTTTTTCGGCACCGACTTCACCTCATTCAGTAGGTAGCATGCCAATACATTTTTCTTTATTGTTATTTCATGATTTTAAGTTTTATGATGGAAGTCGGTTCATTTTTTTGGAAAAAAGTTTTATTTTATAATTTTTAGTACTTCTACGCTCATTTTCTTTAATAAAAACTTAAACTTTTCTTCTGGCCGAAAATAAAGAATTAAGAATTCGAAACTTTTTATGTCAGTCTGATTTGAAATGTCAGAACATGTCAAATTGTCTATTATTTTTAGCACATAAATAGACCGAGAGCCCGCAACGACCAAACCCTCCTTATTTTAAAAATGCGGAATGTTTCTCTGCGTGGTATATACGGGTAAAAATATAAGCGACTAGGTATGAAGTTTGGCTCTTAGTTGTTTATGCAGGTAATATGGCTAGCAAGGATGATGTTTATAGGTAAAAAAACGTACCCTTGGGGCCTCTCAAAGTAACATTAAATTCAGTTTTTGTAATAAAACAAATATAACTATAATTTAGTAAAGTGACAATGTCTGGCAGGGGTTTATATCTACACCAATTGCCTGGTAATGGATGGCGTGATTTCTAATATTTTTCGGAATAAAATCTTTAAAAAACTTTACTTTGTGGAAATTGAGCTACCACTTTATATGCTATTGCTACAAATTATCTGCCTAAGTAATCATGATCCAACTGTTATAGTCGCTAATCGCTATTTCTATGTTGGGGACATACACAGAAAATCTTGAGTTTTAATAAAATAAGGAAGGGCATGCTGTCGCGGGCTTTTGCTCTATAATGCAATGTTGATCTTTTTATTATTTGTTAGGTATCTTTAAAATTACCGAACAGATTCGGACGTGGTTAAAATGGGACCAACTTGGGAATAAACCCATTCGAATAAAAAAACAATTTTGGAAATCAGTCCTCAATTGGCCGAGAAATCGGCGAACATACATAAAAAAAAAACATACATACATCGAAACATATAACCTCCTCCTTTTTTGGGAAGTCGGTTGAAAATAGTCTATTATAGAGATTACTGTTCACAATTATTAATTAATAACACTTCATTTACCTGTAAATGAAAGTTGACCGGTGTATGATAATAAGGCTTTCCAGTCATAAAATCTATTTTTAACGTTCTAAATGTCAATATGGTTTAATTACAGGAAATCGGGTTAATTAATATGAGTCACTTTTTAACCGACTTCACCTCGTTCAGTAGGTGGCATGCCAATACATTTTTCTTTCTTTTTGATAAATCTGCCTATGTATTATTTCATGATTTTAAGTTTTATAATGGAAGTCAGTTCATTTTTTTTTAGATTTTTTTTTATATTACAATTAAGATTGAATAATTAACATTACGTACGAGTATACATTTTTCCCGACTGTGGAATTAAAAAAAGCCGACTGTACGTATTATTACTGAAATACCTACTTCAATGACTTACACATCCTACTAATATTATAAATCCGAAAGTAACCATGTAGGAGTAGGTACTATTTTTGGATGTTTGTGGCTCAATCATAACGTTTGTTGGAACTTTTATAGAAAACGCTGCCTAAAATGAATGCCTGTTTTTTTCTCAGTGTTGTTGGAAGGTTGTAAATGCTCTACTACCTGTGTGGAGCCGGGGCGGGTCGCTTGTTAAAAATAAAATCAACCAGCTGATGTAGTGCTAGATTCGACAAAAATACCATTGAACAATGATTATCTATAAGGTAGGTAGGTATATTACATTATGGCAATTGGGGTTCACTGACATAATTATTATTGTAATTAGGTAATCTAAAACTAACTAAATTTGATTAAAGGGACTATAATCAAAAAATTAGGTAGCAAGCCATTTTAAGTGGTAATGGGCTTATCTTTTCTAAGGTACCTAATAGTGTGTTGTACCTAGGTACCTACATATTTCTATTCTGTGGTGGGTTAGGTACTAGTACTACTAGTATAGGTACCTACCTAATTACGAATTTTGTAATTTGTACAAGAGTCCCAGCCCCCTTACTTTATTTTCACGGACCCTCATACAAAAACTAGAAAGTGTTTTCTACGCAAGTACATTGTCGAACTATTCACAACCTGCATCAAGTTATGGATTGAATATACTAAATCGTGGACGTTGAATTTCGTTTAGCAAAATAAACATCCACGATTTAGTATATTATATAAAATCATGGATTTAAAATTGTGTTTAGCTAACAACATTTAAACTATCAACAATAAAGATCGTTAATTTTATACAGAACTTTAGTAGCGAAGCAAACGCCATCTAATGTTACTTTTAGGAACCTTCTTACAAAATTAGAAAGTATTTTTTATGAAAGGACAATGTCGAATTGTTTACTAATTTAACATCAAGTTATAACTGAAGATACTAAATCGTAGATGTTGAATTGCGTTTGGCAAAATCAACATTGTTGATCGTTGAACAAAGGTCGTTAATTTTACATGGAAATTAGTAGCGAAGCATGCGCGAGATGTCACGTTATTTTTGGTTTTTTCATTCGCTCCAGTGTAGGCTCCGATTTCACGAAAAAGTGCTATCTCCTTACATCTCGGAAAGTTGTGAAGACATGATAATTAAAAAAAAGGCTCAAAAGAAGCGTATAGTAAGGTGAAAAAAGAATTATTCGAGAAAGTCAAAAACAAAAACGCTGAAATAGTGAAAAACAATTTTTTTTTTCCGAATTTTTTATTTTAGCGCCCGATATTTTGGAAACGAAAAATGATATCAAAATTTTGAGAAAAATTCCTCTGGACAATTTAATCAGCTACAATTTGAGCCTAAAAAAAGACAGGGTTTACCCTGTAGCCTAACTTTATATTCGAATTCCGGAGATTCATTTCCAATGTACTCGATAGTCATGTGAGGCAAGAAATCTGTGAATTTTTCTACGAAAATATAATATCAAATTGCTTACTAATTCAACATCAAGTTATACTTAAATTTACTAAATAGTAAATGTTGAATTGCGTTTGGCAAAATCAACATCCAAGATCGTTATTTATATGGAAATTTAGTACCTAGCAAAACATGTGCCATCTAGCGTTACTTTTAGGAACCTTCTTACAAAACTAGAAAGTTTGTTTTAGGAAAGTATAATGTCAAATTGATTACTAATTCAACGTCAAGGTATAATTGAATATACTAAATCGTAGATTTTGAATTGCGTTTAGCAAAATCAATGTCAAAGATTGTTAAGTTTACGTAGAACTTTAGTAGCGAACCTTCTTACAAAACTAGAAAGTGTTTTCTAAGAAAGTGCAATGTCAAATTGTTTAATTAATTCAATATCAAGTTGTTGTTGAACAAACTAAATCGTCGATGTTGAATTGCGTTTAGCAAATTTAACATCCCAAATCGTTAATTTTACATACGTATTTGACGATACCCTCGGGAAATATTTTACAAAATATACTTAAGTGTATTTAACTCAAAGTTTTCGTTAATTTTTACTAAACCTACTGTGGACGTTGAATTGCATTTAGCAAAATCAACATCCAAGATTATTAAGTTTGCATAGAACTTTAGTAGCGAAGCATACTCCATCTAATGTTACTTTTAGGAACCTTACTACAAAACTAGAAAGTGTTTTATACAAAAGTACAATGTAAAATTCTTTACTTATTTAACATCAAGTTGATTTTGAACAAACTAAATCGTAGATGTTGAATTGCGTTTAGCAAAATCAACATTCAAGATCGTTAATTTTACATGGAAATTTAGTAGCAAAGTATGCGCCATCTCACGTTATTTTTAGGAACCTTCTTATAATACTAGACAGTTTTGTCTACAAAAGTATAATGTCAAATTGTTTACTAATTCAACATCAAGTTATATTTAAATATACTAAACCGTAGATGTTGAATTGCGTTTGGCAAAATCAACATCAAAAAGCGTTAATTTTATGTATAACTTTGGTAGCGAAGCATGCGCTATCTAATGTTACTTTTTTAAGAATGTTCCTACAAAACTAGAAAGTGATTTCTATGAAAGTGCAATGACAAATTGTTTATTAATTCAACATCAAGTTATAGCTGAATATACTAAATCGTGGACGTTGAATTGCGTTTAGCAAAATCAACATCCAAGATTGTTAAGTTTACGTAGAACTTTAGTAGCGAACCTACTTACAAAACTAGGAAGTGTTTTCTAAGAAAGTGCAATGTCAAATTGTTTAATTAATTAAATATCAAGTTGTTGTTGAACAAACTAAATCGTCGATGTTGAATTGCGTTTAGCAAAATTAACATCCCAGATCGTTAATTTTACATACGTATTTGACGATACCCTCGGGAAACATTTTACAAAATATACTTAAGTGTATTTAACACAAAGTTTTCGTTAATTTTTACTAAACCTGGAAAGGTTAATGATAACAATGATGGTTTAGTAAGATGAACAACGAGTGTTTGTAAAACCAACGAGGAATTAGGTTGAATTTTACTAGTGAAGCCTCAAACTACTCTAGTTTAGTAAATTTTACAATCATATTTTTTCAGTGTATATGTGGAATTTCACGCAAAAATTTTATAATAAGCTTTTACCGCTGGGAATTTCCGGATATCTTCCCGTAGTAAAAGTTAATTGCATTAGGATATATGTCACAATGAAAATTAAAATAATGAATTTTTGACTCCATGGCTTGGCCTGTTCATATTACGTATTGATGTTGACTTCAATATATACCTTAGTCGCCTTATACGGCTATATGATAAAAAGTGTTCTGCCGCAATTATAATTTAGTGTTCCTGTACTCTATTCTGCATTATAGGTACGGCTAATCTATATTTGAGTTCTACTAGGTACTGGTTTATTAATTTGAGTTAATAAAATATACTGAGTGTCAGTTAAATAATTCAATAGTAGTATATTAGTTATACAAAAACAATAATGCTTATTTGCTATATACTATTGATTTCAGAATTCCTGAGGATGACGCTTTGAGGAAAAAATGGCTGGATGCAATTTCAATAACTCATTTAAGTTCTAAAACGAAAGGCAGGAAAGTTTGCTCTAAACATTTTACTACATCATGTTTCTACAACATACAAACAGGTTTTAAAAATAGAAGACTTAAACGTGATGCAATACCAACAATGTTTTTGCCACCGGTGAGATGTTTTTTTGTATTTTTGCATTAAAACTGTGTATTAACCCTTAGGATCGATTGTTGTAGATGTTTTTAGGAGACATTTTTTGTAGCAATAGACATCCTTTGTCTGAAATAATGGTTTACCTGTTTGTTACATACATGTTGCAGTCTTTTTAAAGTTAAAAACTATGCTCTCAGTACGTTAATGGGGTTAATGGGTGTTCCCGCCAGTGAATCCTTTCTTTTTGTTTTTGATCTCTGTATAATGAGTAGGACATGGAGCCTGCATGCCCAACTGCATTAAAGTTGCTAAATTAAAACCATTATGATACAAATATAATTTCTTACTGTTTTTAGGTGACAAGGGCTCAAGGTATTAGTGCAACACTACCGAGTACGAGCTGCCTACAGGCTTTTACTCATGCTAATCCAGTAAGACCATTATAATTTTTAAACAATTAGTATTTATTATAATTATTATTAAAAGTAAATAATTTTTATTCAATTTGTTTTTAGATAACGAGTATACAAGGTATTAGTGCAGCATTACCGAGTACGAGCAGCTTACAGGCTATTACTGATGATAATCCAGTAAGACCATTATAATTTTTAAACTATTTGCATTAATAATACATAAAATATATCGATTAAGAGGCTTACACCACCTAAAGTAGTGCCACCTACTTTTAAATTATTTTTCTCAGAAATCAGATCAAACCGTATTTCTCTAGTAAATGACCTGTAGTATTTTTTGCGGTAAGGCGTAATTTTCTATTTGTCACGTGCAACATAATGAAAATCATTTATAAAAAAAAAAAATAGGTCATAAATAGCGAATTACGGTTTGGATTTTTTACAAATTAAACAGTTAATATTAAGACCATAAACATAAATTCAGTGTCTACGAAAATTAACAACTTATATTCACTTACTTACCTATTTTATAAAGTATGATGCATTTTCCAATGTGCGTCGTACCAGGATAATATAGAATATACTTACAGCTATAGCATAAAATTGAGACCTCCCTCCCTCATCTTAAGCCTAAAAAATTTACAAAGTAACGATGCCTTTTAATTTTAGGAGGCCGCAAGGAGACACAAGCCCAGCGCGGTGCTGCCAAACTCGAATGCTTCCGAGAGTGAAATTTTAAAAAAGAAAGTCCAGGGTCTTGAGAAAAAGCTTGATTTGATATCTGAAATTGCTAAACGTCGTTTACGAGTAATTAATAAATATAAACAACGAGCGAGACGTCTACAAAAGAAGACCAGCAATTTATATACACTTTTACATTCTCTGCTGGATAAAAATACAATTAATGAAGAGCAGTTGCTCACATTGCAGAACTTAAAGGGATATAGTCTCTTAGACAGGATTATTAAAAAAAAACAAGGTGATGTTCTATGTAAAGAGTTTCCCTTAGAATTAAAAAAAGTTTGCAGTAACGCTTCACTTTCTGTCTCCGAAGGCATACACTTTTGTAAGAGATTACTTCGAATGTGCTCTTCCTCACCCGAAAACTATTTCATCTTGGTACAAAGCTATTAACTGTGATCCAGGATTTACTTCAGAGTCATTCGAGACAATACGATTGCGAGTAGAAAGCCAGAATAAGACTCTCTACTGTGCTTTAATAATAGACGAAATGGCCATCCGCAAAATTGTAGAATGGGACGGAAGAAAATATTACGGATATGTCAACACAGGCTGTGATTTAGAAAGTGATTCGGCGCCACTTGCTAAAGAAGCCCTTACGTTTATGGTAACATCTATAAACGATACCTGGAAAATTCCAGTGGGTTATTTTTTAATTAATTCAATAACGGCAGATCAGAAAGCTTCGTTAGTGCAACAATGCATCAGCTTATTAAAAGAAACTGGCATTAAAGTGGTATCACTGACTTATGATGGTGCCACTTCCAATATCGCAATGCAAAGACATCTGGGCTGCACAGATGATCATTTTCATCATGATGGTTTTGACATAAGTCTGTGGCCAGACCCATGTCATAATATGAAATTGGTTTGGAATACATTTGGTGATAAAAGAGAAATAGTAGATTATCAAGGAAATAAAATATCGTGGCATTACATTGAATTATTGCATCAAATTCAAAATTCAGAGGGGCTTCACCTAGGTACCAAATTAAAATAAGATCACATCAATTACATAAAACAAAAAATGAAATTGCGACTAGCGACCCAATTATTAAGTATGTAATTCAGTGGCTGATGCACTGACATTTTGCAAAGATTTTGGCATTCCTGAGTTTGCCGAATGTGAAGGCACTATAACATTTATTAGAATATTTAATAACCTTTTTGATATATTAAATAGCAGAAATATGCGTGCCAAGGGTTTCAAAAAGGCTACTGCTGTATTTAACTTTCCTGAAACGGAGATATTTTTTGAATTTGTTGAGTCTTACATAAAGAATCTAAAGTTTACAGATGGCATCAATGTTGTAAGTTCAAATAGAAAAACTGGTTTTCTGGGATTTATTACTTGCATGAATTCATTAAAACGTATTTATTCAACTTTCGTTGTAGATCAAAGTAGTCCTCTGCACTATTTATGTACATACAAATTAAATCAAGATCATATAGAGCTATTTTTTGGCGCAATAATAATAATGTGCATTCAATAATAATCCATCGGCGCGGATGTATCAGTCGGCTTATAAAAAGTTATTGGTACATGCTCAATTTAAGGACGGTGCACAAGGCAACTGTTTGCCATTGGAGAATATTGCTATCTTAAATTATTCTCCAAAAAAGAATGTAACTGACGGCATAAACCAACGTAGTGATCGACAAGGTTTGACTGCCGATGAGGGTGTAACATTCTTTCACACAGATCATGATTATGTCCACGAACCAAATGCACTTTCGGAATATGCGACCTACGTTGTGCAATATATTGCGGGATTTGTGTCAAGAACAATAAAAAGAAGAATGTCGTGTGAAACGTGCATTGATAGTTTGGAGAAGGGCAAAGAAGAAAATAAGTTCTCCTTAATAACAGTAAAAGACCGTGGTGGTCTAGTGACACCCTCTAATGCTGTTTACACAGTTTGTATTTTATCAGAAAAGGTTTTAAGACAAACACTACTTCAAATTGGGTCTAATACCATTGGAACCCCTAAAAATATGCAAGTAATGGTTTTGCAAGTTTCAAAAGCACTTTTGCCTTCTCGTATATTTGAGAACCTATTCGATCACTGCTTAGAACAATGTATTCAGTATGGTGATGATCACAGAAATTTGTTAATAAAAACTATTTGTCATGCATATTTAAAAATAAGAATTCACCACATTGCAAAGAATGTAGCGGAACCCAAAGAAAAAATTAGAACGTTTTTAACAAAAACAATACTATTTAAAGGGCAATAAATAATTAAATTTATATACAGTGTTTTGATTAACTTTATCCCATACTCTACACCCTTAAGGTGAAAGCCAAGCTTTGGCTGTCCATACATTTTGTTCTACAGCAATGCTCTAAACTTCGTTAATGATTCTCATAATAAAATCGAATTTCCAATTCTTATGAAGTAATTGTGCTCTCATGTTGAATTTAACAAAGTAATGTATAATAATTTACGAGAAAAACGGCATTTAAAATACGACAAAAATTGAGATTCTTGTTGATGTGTGCGTAATATTTTGTGACATTTAGGGGCGACGTCTAGCAGATTTATTACAAACTACTGACTACTACTATTTATATAAAAGCACTTTGAGACCTAAATGCATGCTACCTCGATGTTGCTTGCCTTGACAGCGCCATCGGCTGTTCGTGAAAAACAAAGGAAAATCATGAAATGCTAAAAAATTATAAAATAGCAAGTTTCAATATTAAATTCAATTTAGGGTTCAATCATATTTTTATGAAAGATTTTTTATGGTGAAATTTAAATTTGATTATTGGGACTTTTGGATATAAACACAGGCTATCTATCCAGGCTATCCAGGACCTATCCCCTGGAAATCTGGACTTTATGTCTTCAAATTTCTTCATTCCCACACGTCTTCAAATTCATATGTAGGAGATGATCTCATGGACATCTGGAAATGAAGACCTGGGCATGTGGAGCTGAAGACCTGGACATCACCAGGTGATGTCCAGGTCTTCATTTCCAGATGTTCATGAGATCATCTCCTAAAGCTTTGGTCTTCATATTCAGCTGTCCAGCATTTCATATGCACATGACCAGACATCCAGGTCTTCACATCCAGATGTCAAGATGTCATATTCAGTTATCCTGTCTTCTTATCCAAAAGTCCCAGTTATCAAATTTAAATTTCACCATTAAAAAAAAACATAAAAATTCGTACTGAACCCTAGATTTATTATTACAAGCTTGCCATTACGTATATGACTGGATTGGAAATATTTGTGCAAATTCATCTCAGACAGAAATCCAGCCAGCTCGCTTGCGTGTAGTTGCCGTTCTGTGCGAGGTGAAAAGATGGCAACGCTGCTTTTTTGTTAACCCAAAACATTGACGTATGATAAAACAACAAAAGATATTTCTTTCTATCAATATGAGTTCATTCTGAAACTAAAACAATTTATTTTTGCAAATACATTTATCAAAATAAATTATAGTAGGTCTAGGTAGGTATTATACAAGTATTCATTAACAAAAAAGAAAGTATAGTAATTTGTGCATACATTTATATTAAATTTAGTATTAAAGTAAACAAATATTACTGATAAATTATTTTTTAGTTTTTAGTTTGAATTTCACAACATATTTTCTGAATGTCTAATTTAATCCTATAACTACTAGGGCACGAATTATCGATATTTTGAAATATCGATAGGTATTGGCTCTGTGATTTATTTTAATTATTTTTTTTCCGATTTTCTTCATTTTATTTAAATAAGTGCTTATTACTTTCATGATTTAAATACATTTCATTGTGTGATTAAGTATGTATTGACCGTTGGCAGTGCGGAAGCTAATCGATCAGCTTCGGATAATTTTATTTTATATTATTAACAAATTATCAATTAAAATGTAACTAAAGGTACCTGTGTATTACTTTCGTCACTTTATGCATAAAATACGCATTTATTATTTGCAGATTTATTTTTGCATATTTAAAAACGATATTAATAAAAGATATCGATATTCGTGGTGGTATCGATATAAGTCTACACTACATAAGTACATATCTATCTATCTCGGACGACGCCGTCGCGCCGCGCCGTGTTGTATTGTTGTATGGAAGTTTCTTTTTTTGCAATAGATTTTTTCAGCTAGGTGTGTTACGTTACGTACGTACGTTATTATTTATTGATAATATTAAAGAATATTGGCTACTAGATCTGATAGGAAGAGATATCAGAGGCATGTAGGTATATTTTGGCCCACCAAAGACTAGGAAGCGAGTGCTTGGAGATTTGAAACGATATACAGATTTGACGTAAGTAAGTTAAAGTCTTATTGAATAATACATTAAAAATGCAAAGACATAAATATATCACACACGTATATATCACCGCATTGTAAAATAATTAAAGTTTGGCATTTATTTATTGAAACTGTTAGTAGATACTTATTATCACAATTTGTTCCAGGGACAATAATTATGTGGCAGGAAATGCACAGCACAAGTGTTTCTTTATACAATAATTCTGTAATACAAATACAAAAACTGTAACGGAGGTTTGTCGTGATGAAGAATGTATCATCATCATCCATCGTTCCAAGCAATGAAGGAGTCATCGTGCACAGAATAACGACTGCAATATTTAACAATTTATGTGGGAAAGGAATAACTATAATCTTTTTTTGTTTTCTTTAATAAATGAAAGTTCGGAAAAGATCATTTCATTACTAAAAATAAAAGTCAAAAATGTGTAGGTATAGCTATAGCATTTAGTTTTATTTAAAAAAAATATAAACCTAGTCATACAATGCAATAGGCAAAAGTACATTATGACCATGACGTCTGCGGTGATATTTCCTGCTACCAGTCATGGTATCAAGTTAGATTGATTTGAGAAATTGGGTGTTCGAACTATTGATAGATTTGTGTTGGGAATCTAAGAGTGGTGAAATTCAAACTGCTGAAACTATTGGTAGATAGGTATTTGCATTATGTTGTTCGTGAACTAATTAAATTACAGTTTATTACTAATTATGATTTTGCACTATTGAACTTGAAGTTCTTCTTCTTGTAGTGCCTCTCCGTTACTGGAGGCGGCCGTCAGTTTCGCAAACTCTTCTCTGTTCGCCGCTATGCAAAACGGCTCCTCAACCCTGGTGACTCCGGTCCACTCGCGTATATTACTCAGCCATGATTTTTTGTGTCTTTCAGCACGTATCTTGCCTTCTATTTTGCCCATCATAATAAGTTGAAGCAGCTGATATCTGTCGTGTCGTAAAACGTGTCCCAAATATTTAACTTTGCGCTTTTTGACAGTTTGCAACAACAGTCTAGACATTGCAACGCGCTGGAGAACTTTTTCGTTGCTGACTTTCTGAGTCGAATTGATACGAACTTGAACTATATAGGTATTAATTCTCATAAATATATTTGTTTGCTTTCTTACAAAATATGACAATGACAAGAAGAAATTATAGGTTATTTTTCGCTCTTTGTATTTTTTAAATTTATTTTTCTTTTTTCTTATGCTGCCAGCCAGTCCGATTGGCATTATTGTAGTTAGACACTCTTTTTAAATAAGTGCCATCTAGTAGCGTATTCTTAAATTTATAACAATGCTTTGCGCCATATTTAATGTCATTTTGAAAGCTCTCGTCGTAGTGTGAGTGAGTGTAGAGATACGAAGATTCATGGCAGATTCTATTCTAAAGCTTTTTTTTCATTATGTTGACTGAAATAAAATCGTAGGCCATAAAATAAATAAAAGAGTATGTTTCCCGCTCGCCAATTCAAAATGTTTGCCTATAAGTACTGCAACAACGCAACAAAAAAATAAAAACGGAAAATGTTGCTATCAACGCCATCCAGCGGAAATTGTTTAATGAACAGCCCTTCGCTTTATCCTTAAATAATTATTTTATTCTGTTTTTTTAGTATTTGTTGTTATTAGAGGTGTTAGGGTCATATTTCTATATTCATATTATTGAATATATTAGTGAACTCATATTAGCATACCGTAGTTATTACTGGGTATTAGCCAAATATTAGTCACCACGTCAACACATTACTGTCCCGGTAAATTAAGTTCAGCTAAAAAAGAACGTCGTCGCGTCGGGGATCGCCGGTCACCGGATCGCTGAATCGCTGTATTCATTAGCTCGCGCCGTGATGGCATCGCTGCCTAATATTATAATACGATCGCCGTCACCGGTTGGCTACCTATTATTTGGTTAATACGTGATAACCTAATAAGAGATGTCGTATATTCATAATATGAATATACCTTGCGTGTATTATGATACTTTAACAGTTATTGATATATTAGTCACACCTCTATCTGTTATAGCGGCAACAAAAATACAATCACAGTTCGTCACAGAAATATAAAGGTAAAATGTTCTTATATCTGTGCGAGTTCTTATATGAGATACATCGTGGTGACAGACGTCCGTCTATCCGTCTGTGCGTCAGCACAGCGGAGTCTCGTAAAAAGGGTACCGTTTCTACAGTTTGAGATACCCAAACATATAAAAGATATCTTTCACTTCCATAGCGGTTGGTACTGTGTCACCCCCACCCACAAGATAGAGGCCCGAATAAGATCCACAAAGGTTGTTAATATAATGCTTTGTTTGTCAAATTGTGGTATAAAAAAACAATCATCGATAAAAATATTTTTAGTTCGATAAAATGCCACGCACTACGCAAAAATGACATATACACAATAGATAAATTGTATAGCTAACCCTGGTACAACCCTGTGAATTTGGAAGCTATAGTAAATATGTCTGACTCTTTTTAGCACAGCGTTTAGTACCTAAGACAAAAGAGTGAATCCAACGTGTCAACGGTTCTTATTAATACCTTACTTCTATGCTTTAGTTATTTTTCTGAGACTTGAAATATCCGCCATTTTAATTTTAGTGTCATTTATACCGGCTGCCTAAGATGATCTCGTGTCAGTAATCAATTCAAATCTGGAAAATTTTGACTTGTTCCGGTAAACTAATGCGGTGAGTAAAGAATTTAAATGTTTTTCTTTAATACTATGTTTGTATTTTACTTCTAAACGTTGATATTAATGATTTTTATTTAATTGAAAATCGTAACCTCATAATAGTTAAGTTGAGGCAAGTGCACCATAGATCCCCCCCGAACGGGTTCACATCTTGTAGCGATGGGGAGGCTCAGTACCAGCGGCTTATGTCTTGGCCGCAGGGAAGCTAAGAGAGCCCATGGCCCGGGAGTGACGACCCTGGGCCGGGAGGAGGCCGCTGTCAGTGGCCTGGCTGTGAGAGTAGGGGGCACACACTCCCTACCCTCACAGTCGTGGTAAGGGTCGCGGGGGAGGAGAAGTGCCGGCATCGCGGTGAGCCTGTCTCGGCCGCAGTGGATAGGGACAACCTATCCTCCGCGGCTGAGATGTGGTAGGGCCTGACTTAGTCAGGTCCCAAAAAGTTGAGGGCTGGTTGGGTGGCGGAAACGGGATTCCATCGCTCGGCTTAACGGCCCTCGGGTGGAAAGGCGCACCCGTGTCAAGTGTGCCTTTACCCTAGCGGGAATTTTGGAGTTTATCCCGCTGGCCGCTCCGACCCTCTCGCTGGAGAGGTGCTTCGGGAGCGAGCCGTGCTGGGGCCGCCGTGGTAGCGGCCGCCGCGCCAGGGCTGTGGAGCGAGAGTAGCACACGGTCCTGGCATATATGCGGTAGTGGTTGACTCCGTGTGGTTTTAGTGGGTTCAAGTCCCACATACCCGTCCGGCTTCCCGTGGCTGGATGGACGAGACAAAGGTTAAAAAAAAAAAGTGCACCATAGATGACAGAAGTATGGCGCACTTGCCCCCACCCAGAGGTCGCCAACCTTCCTGGCGATGTTTTTAACTCACTTAGAAAGGAGCAAGTTGTCGAGTAACTGTTTTGTGTGTGTGTGTTAAGTGTATTTTGGGCTCATTTCAAAAGAAGTCCTTTGATTTTTTTTCAAGTGGTTTCAGTGCAGATAGTAAAACTATGTACGGTGGAGAGCACGTCAAGCTTTACATAACCAGTATAAGCTGAGCTCTAATTCATACTTCAATGATTTTCTGGTCGGCCTCAAGGGATATCCTTCAACTCGCACAACGTCATCGGCTGGTAAAACAAATACAACTGTTCTGGTTGCTAGTAATGCCGCCGGGGGCAAAGGGCCTCCATTTATAATCTTTAAAGGGACGCATGTTTGAAGTAGTTGGACATCGGAAGAAGCATATCCCGGCACTGTATACTCTGCAACATCCAATGGTTGGATTGAATCCAACGCTTTTGAAGAATACCTCACAAAAAGCTTCATTCCAATGGTCAAAACCGAGGAAGAGCCAACGCTCTTAATTTATGATGGTCATAGCACACACAACTTGCTGTGGTCGAAAAAGCATAACAAAATAATATAACCATCATAAAATTGCCACCACACTCAAGCCATCTACTTCAACCACTGGATTTAAGTGTATTCAAACCGTATAAAGACGCATGGGACATGGAAATGGTTAAATGGCAACGCCAACATAAAGGTGAAAAATTACTAAAAGATCAGTTTTCGGTGATAGTGGGAAGGGTTTGGGAACAACTTGATTCTAATGTAATCAAGAATGGGTTCGAAAAAAGTGGAATCTATCCCTTCAATAGAAATGCCGTACCTGAGCACAAACTCGACCCGGAAGCCCTAAAAAGAAGGAAAAATCATCTCGAAGAGTCATCAAAAGAGCAAACAGTCACTCGTGGCTCACCATTATCTTTGATCAGAATATGCCTGAAGAAAATCAACTACTGTTCTGAATTAAACTCGAATCCAGACCCCACTTTTCCAAGCACTGTTGGGTCAAACCCTTCGAAGAAAATATCTTTTGAAGATTTAAAGTTTGGCTAACGAAAGCTGAACCCAGTGATTTTTAGAGCAGCAACACTATCAATATGAAAAAAAAATATCACGGCGGCCATATTGCCGTACTCTGCGTCGTAAGTTGTCATTGTAATACGATAAATTTGGAAATTTCTTTGTTTTCTTATTAAATATGGGTAAAACTGTAAAGAGTGCAGTGCGGCAGATTTTATTTACTATGATTAGTAAATATCAAGAAAAACAAAACGAGCAAAGGGCTATAATCAAACAAAAAGATGATTGTTTACATGTTGTGAAGGATTTCGTAGGTTAGTTTAACTTATTCACTTTGATACTTTTATGTATATTTAAATGTACTCAAAGCGAATATTTATAATACAATTCATTACATTTTACTATTTTTACAGAAAATAATTCGAGTATTGAAGGAGCTACGGGTGCTTTAGCTAATCTCAAGAAAATAAAAGATATACATGAGGAAGAGTATCTCTCGCAGAATAAATATTTCGAGAAAATTTCTTCAATGACTGGTAAGTGTATACTTACATAAAAAGAGCATAATTAGTTAAATAAAATTGTCAGAAATCATTTAGCTAATTATTTTGTGACGAATTTTTATCTTTGCTTAGATTTCTCCATAACCATATTTTGTAGATAAACTATTACAAAATCTAAACAGTAACTTATTATATTGATATACTAGGTATATTTTATAGGCTGAAAATATAAGCATTATGTATTATAAAACATTTTATGACGCAATTTTTCATGTAGTCTATAATCATACTAGTGCAAAATGCAAAAATACAAATAAATTTTAAAGATGTTTTTTCGTTTTTCAGAAATTAGTATTTCAACATTGAAGAGGATTTATAATGAAAGTAAAGGAAACAAAGGGGTGTTCAGCACCCCAGGTAAGAAACGCCCTCATAAGAAAACAGTGTCAAACCTGGACAGCTTTGATATACAAGCGATAAGAAATAAAATAAATGAATATTACATTGTTAAGAAGCAAGTGCCTACACTAAGAAGCCTTTTGACGGATTTAAAAGAAAGTATCGGTTTTACAGGTTGTAGAGAAACATTACGTCAAATATTGTTAACGAACGGATTTGAATTCAAGCAAAATAAAAATCAGCGGTCTGTACTTGTAGAACGCTATGATATTGCAGCATGGAGGCACAGATTTCTGAGAACTATTGCTACAAAACGACAACAAGGAAAGAAAATAGTCTACTTAGATGAGACTTATATTCATCAGAATTATAAACCAAAAAAGTCGTGCCAGGGTCCCTCAACTCAAGGTGCTATTGATAATATATCTTCGGGAATAAGGTTTATTATTGTTCACGCAGGTTCAGAAAGTGGATTTGTACCAAATGCATTATTGGTTTAGTACAAAATCTACTAAGGCTGACTATCATCATGATATGAATGCCTCCAATTTTAACAAATGGTTACGTGAAAAATTAATACCCAATTTGACAGAACCTAGTGTCATTGTGATGGACAATGCTAGTTACCATACCGTACAAGTGAATAAAGCTCCAAACACTAGTAGTCGAAAAGCAGAAATACAAAATTGGCTCCGTTGTAATGATATTTCGTTCGAAGAAAGTCAATCACGGGAGGAACTATTGTGCTTGGTTAATAAACACAAACCTGAACCAATTTTTGAAGCTGATCAGATCCTCAAAGAACGTGGTCATGAGGTGATAAGACTTCCACCTTATCACTGTGATCTCAATCCCATTGAGCTTATCTGGAGCACAGCAAAGAGAAAAGTGGCAAGTAAAAATATTTCGAGAAGCTTATCAGAAATGGAAAATTTAATAAAAGAATGCTTTGACAGCATTACTTCTGAGGAATGGAAAACAATGGTGAATCATACCATTCGTATTGAAGAGAAATACAAAGAAAAGACGGAATTGTGGCAGAAATGGAAAGTTTCATTATAAATGTAACAGAGTCTGGTGATGAAAGTAGCGATACAGATTCAGAAGAATTGATGGAGGGTGTGGAGTACTTGGAATCTGACTTTGATTACAGTGAATAATAAATATCTATAATTTTACATTGTCTTTCAAATTCTCATCCCAACTTCCAAAAACTGTTGTGAAAAGTTTTATATTACAGTAAAAATATTAAAAATGATTGTGAAAAGGTATACATCCTTAGTTTTGAAATATTCTATAGAACCGCTTTCGGTAATAAATTACAATCGAAATATGATAATGTTATAAATCTGAAGTGTTTGTTTGTATGAAAGAGATAAACTCAGGAACTACATAGGTATAGTACTTGTTAATTCTTTCAACGATGGAAGGTACGTCATCCCTGAGTGTTATAGGCTATATGTATGCACTACGGGCGCAGCCGAAAGTTTAAATTCTGTTTTAAAAATAAGAGAGTATCCCATTATATTTACATGTCATATACTGAAGACTTATAAAATTATGAGCTATTTTTTTTTAATTTTAAATGATCAAATCCGTTTTTTCCTGCTATAGTCAGTGTTACCTAGTCTGTATTTCTTAAATTTGCCGCGTTTTGCTGGGTTCAGCTTTCGATGGCCAAACTCTATTAATACAATACATAACGCCAACGCAAACTGGAAAAGGCAAGAGAAAGACTGTACAAATTTCAGCAAATGCAGAAGTGATAACGCATCAGGACGTCATTCAGAGCTTAAAACAGAAAGAAGAAGATAAAGCCAATAAAGAAAGAGAAAAAGAAGAAAACCGAAAAAAACGAGAAGAAAGAAAGAAGGCTATGTTTAATCAACAAAATGAAAAGAAAAATAATGAAAAAGGAAAAAAAAGTGACGTAAAGAGGAAAAATATAAGACTGACGAAAAACAAAAAAATGGACGTTAATTCAACCGAAGCCATCTCTACGGATGTTTTGGACTCACCAACTCCAGGTCAATATGAATTTCGAGCAACTCTTTCTGAAAAAATACTATCCGTTTCAAATTTGAACGTTCCTGGTCCAGTTCATCTTGTAAAAGATGATTCTCCAATACTTTGTCTTCCAAAACACCTTTTGTTCATACTCAATCGACTCTTGCTCAGTCTCAAAACAAAATATTTACAAGGCTGTAACTTGAAACTGTAGGCAATTTATCAACGAACACAATGGTGTACTGTCTGTTATTGTTTGGTTAGTCCCGCGAACTCAAGAGCCCATAATTTATAACCCCTTTAAATTTGACGCGCGCGGCGAGAGGCCGCGGGCAGGTTAGCGATAGCGCGCCGCGCACTGCGGACAGGTGAGGGGGTAATCTAAGTCGACGATATTAAAGGAGAATAATTAAAATTCTACAACAATCCTACTATGATTTCTTATTTTTTTATGATAAGAAAGGTTTGTTAGAAATTAAGACGGAACGTGTGTCATTAGCTGTCAATGTCAGACGTCCGTCCCTGTAGATCTTGTTGACAAACTAATTTAATCATGGAATGTTGTTATGAATGTTTGATTTTCTATATAATTCTGTAAGTACACAAAATCACGTCGAGTTATTGCTTCCAATGGTTTCGGTGTGACTCAAGGAACGTTTTAATGTGCGGGTCACCCTGGTTTCTTAATAAGTATTGTAAAAACAAAATATGAAATTTGTGTACCGGTGTGTCACTTTCCAATTCAATTTGTCTGGAAACTAATGGATTTGAACGCCTGCTATTGTGATGTGTCGAGAGCTTATTATGCAGGTAATAAACCACAGGAATAGTATTCCAATATATTTACTATTTTACCTAAAATATGACATGTAAAGTTAGCAAGCTGGGAGTGCAAAATTATTTTGTAGTTATCACTACAGTGCACAAAAGTTTTAGCTTAGGAGTAAGCCATTTAACCATATCGATAAAAAGTCAATCTTGTCACGTCTCTAGTGTGTCTTGTCAAATGTCACTGTCATTATTTACCGGTATCAAAGGCAGCTAATTGACAAACATTTATTTATTTTATTTTATTTATTTATTTATTTATTTATTTAACAATAAAAAACAACATTACATATTTACAGTACACTATACATGTATTTGTTATGCATATAATGGTTGCAAAATACTACTTATATTGGGTATAAATCGGGCATAATAGTTAATGAAACCCAGAGCAGCTCTCAACTGTGCAATATTTTCGGGTGCCGGCATATCTCTAATAGCGTCCACTTTACTGCTATCAGTATGTAATCCATGTTTGTTAATTCTATATCCTAAATAACAAACCTCAGTCTTTAAAAAATCACACTTTTCAAATTTTACAGTTAATCCTGCTTCTTTCAAACGCTACAAGACCGCTCTAAGGTTTTGTAAATGCTCCTTTTTATTTTTGCCTGTGACGCAAATATCATCAATAAGACAACAACAGTTTAGGCCCAACAGGGTCTCTTCGATTAATTTTTGAAAGATTTCAGGTAAGCATTTCAAACCAAAGGGCGCTCTTCGATATACAAACGTTCCAACATGTGTAGTTATTGCAGTAAGTGGTTGCGACTCCTCAGATAGTACCAGTTGTAAATAAGCAGTTTTTAAATCTAATTTAGTATATAACTCGCCCCCGCTTAACGCTGCAAACAATTGTTCAATACGTGGTAAAGGATAATGAAAATCCTTCAATAATTTATTAACAGTTATTTTGTAGTCCCCGCACAGCCGTATTGAACCATCGGGTTTGATCACGGGTACAATCGGCGTGCCGTAGTCCGAGCGATCTACCTTGTAAATAACTTGCTCACTTTGCAATCGTTCTAAAGGTAGGACCGCACTAGGCGGAACCGAACTGCAGCGGTACTGAGCGACACGACGCGTCAAAATATTCTTTTTAAGAAATTATACGAGACAATACGCACTAAGCGACAACTGAACTACACTGCAGCAGAACTGCGCGGCAAAATTGATCAACTGACCAAAAGTGTCGCGACTTGCCGCGACGTGTAGTTCCGCTCCCGCGCAGTGCGGTTTGACAAACTTCATTTTCATAGTCAGTCAAACGAGATAGGTATTTGGAAGCGTCATTAGTTAAAATGTCCATAGACGAGGAAAAATTAATTATACTTGTGAGCCAATATCCAGAAATATATGACGTCCAGCATGAAAAATATATGAACACTTCCAGAAAAAAACAAATTTGGAATGAAATAGCTCAAGAAGTGGGAGTTAGTGGTAAGTAAATTTTGAATGTTTTTCTTTTGCTCTGGATGAATGTCGGCCTCTCCAATGTGTAAATAATTGGTTTCATAGATACTTTGAAAATTGTTTAGCTTGCACTTATTTATAAAAATAAAAAACCTTTTAATTAATCTTTTTTTATTGTCATGTTGCAAAATATAAAATAAGTAGGTACTTATTTTTTATTAAAGTAGGTAGATGTACAATTTACGGGTATTTTAGGTACTTTTTCCTTATTTCACTCTGATGTCAGCCCTTGTTCATTCTCTTAGCCAGGATAAATTACCTTGAGAGGAATTGAAATAATCTTTGAAGGTATTTCGTACTTGGATAGCGTTGTTTGCAAAATTACCTCCTATACGAGTAAGGTCTCGTAATTGGCATTCCTGGTTTTCCGTATCTTCATCATGAAATGATACTGTATCATATCTGAGAAAATTGTGCAGGACACAAGTGGCAAGTATCACATTATCTACGTGATCCGGGCTGAGGCAGATGTTGCGATAGTAGATTCTGAATTTTTGGCACAATATGCCGAATGCGTTTTCTGAAACTCTTCGGGCTCTGCTATGCCTCTTATTATATATTCTACATTGGTTGTCCAATTGTGTAGCAGGATATGGTCTCATCAAGTATGTTTTTAAGGGGAAAGCTTCGTCACCAACTATTACATGAGGTTGTAGAATTCTGGTTCCTGGTAATGCTTTTGGCTCTGGTATATTTAATGTATTTGCTTCCAATCTTGCTGCTAAATTTGATCGCGAATATATCCCTGCATCACTATTCTTTCCTAGATCACCGACATTAACATAAATAAATTTATAATTCGCATCCACTAAAGCGAGCAGCACTATAGAAAAGAATTTTTTGTAATTAAAATAAAGGGAGCCACTATTTGGTGGTGAGAAAATTTCTATATGCTTCCCATCTAATGCACCGATGCAGTTGGGATAGTTCCATTTCTCGGAAAAATCTTTTTCAATGTTCTGCCATTCCTCTTTTTTTGGTATAGGCATTACCATTTTAGATAAAACTTTCCACAATGCTGGGCATGTAGTGTGTACGATTTCTTGTACGGTTGTATATCCTAAACGAAAAGATTGTGCTATTGTCTTGAATGAATCGCCAGTAGAGAGGAACCTGAAACAATAAAAATAAATAATTATTATTTTTTATTTTCAGAAAATCTCTGCAGAGAAAGATGGAAAGCTTTAAGAGACGGTTATCATAGATGCTTAAAAACCCGCAAAAGCAAGAGTGGAGATGGAGCTTCAAAAATTAAGAAATGGAAGTACGAGAATCAGATGGAGTTTTTACAACAATACCTTTATGAAAGAGAAACGAAGAGTAACTTTGGAGATGCTGGATCAATTACGAGTGATGATAATGCAAATTCTCCTCACCAAATGACCCCGATCAGCCCGGAGCCAGAAAACTCACATTCTTCATCAGCAACATCAACAATGTTCAAAAAAATGTCAGCAAGGAAAAAACCAAACAAGTGAGCCATCAGTAGCTAGCGTTCTACAAAAATACATGGATTCACGGTCATCTACAATGACACCAACTATTGAGAATGAGAACCCTATATATTCCTTTTTCAAAGCTATGGCTGACTCCGTTGTGACTTTGCCTCCAGACTTGCAGTTAAAAGCAAAAAATCAAATTTATATAACAGTTTCTAACTTGGAACTTGAGAACTTACAAAGAAAATCAACACCAGCACAAGCTCAGAATATACAAGTTCAGCAAGTAGAGTTTGATGATTCCACAATCCCCTGCCTTGGCGAACAATTTCAAGAACCAGGTGTCAATGAACCCCAAAATACACCAACAGTACTGACTAATACTATTCACGTTCCGAAAAAACATACAGACTCTCATACTGAATCTCAAAGTATTTTGGCACCAGCGAAATATATCTTAACTGCAGATGGTCGTCTACTAAACCTTAATTATGACGCAAAATAAGAAGTGTCTACTATTTGATACCGAAGAATACAAGAGACCCTGACAACAATTTTCGCTGTGAAAATTATGCTGAAAGCCGTTTTAAAGTTAATTTGCTGATCAAATCAATTACTGCGGTAGGCAAACATATTTTACTGAACCTTCTACTAAAATTCTATAGAGAATGTTGTTTGTTCACGAGCACTACGAGTATATAAATTAAAAGTCATCCCATATACAATAGGTGTACCTATTTTAATAAGTAATAAACATTTTCTTACCTTATTGTCACCATGAGTTTTTCTTCCACTCCTATCGCTTTTCGGAATAGTGTGTCCATCCTTTGTATATGCGGCTGCATAATTTTTAATAACTCATTGAATTTGTATTGAGACATTCTAAAATAAGTATGGAATCTTTTTTGATCCTTCTTAAGTCGTGGCAAAAGCGTATAATACTCGCCTTCTTCATATCGCGAATTTGATATGTCATGTAGCCATATTCTTTGTTTTTTTCTTGCCTGTTCTTTCTCGGTCCTTTCCTCTTCCTCGCA
Organism: Ephestia elutella; assembly: GCA_018467065.1. Taxonomy (NCBI): domain Eukaryota; kingdom Metazoa; phylum Arthropoda; class Insecta; order Lepidoptera; family Pyralidae; genus Ephestia; species Ephestia elutella. The sequence goes on from CM031577.1 coordinate 7,885,551, forward strand.
CAACAAGGAAATAATAATCATATCCATTTCGTCCATCTTGCTCGGAGGTTACCTACCTTACTGAATATATTTTTGTAGCGCCGCTGTAGTTCAAGTGCGGTTTACCAAAAAATTATGTGTTGTGTCGCTCAGTTTCGCTGCAGTTCAGTTCCTCCTAGTGCGGTCCTACCTTAATTCTCGCTCGACCGGGGCTCGCAGCGCTAATGGGAGTGGCCGGGCCTTATAAAATATCGGCGTATTGTCATTCAGATGCAATTTGATTTTATGTTTAAATGTTCCTAATTTTTCCGAAAATACCTCGGGAAATTCATTTCTTAATTGCAACACTACCGGGTCAATATCGTCATTAATATGAAATAAATTAATTGATTGCAATTTAAGTTCTCGTAACCAATGACGGCCGAGTAAAGGCGGCCCGCCATGTTCTATCACAAATAACGGTAACAAGACATCAGCTGGCGGCCGGCCTGTGCTATCCTTATCACAGCGCACGCACACATCGATGCGTCCTAACGGCACTATCGCATCCCCGGTGTACGATTGCAGTTTCATTCTATCAACTATAATAGGAATTTTAAAAAAGAAGCGATCGTAAAATGACTTGGATATCGCCGATATTTTACTGCCCGTGTCAATTTCAAATAATACTTTCTTATTGTTTACTAACAATTCACAAAAATACGGTCCATCATTCAAATTTTTAACAGAAATGCCCTTTACATTATACAACCCCTCGTATCCTTCGCATTCCGAATCCGAGTCACTTTCAATAAAATTTTGGTACCTGGATCCAGCTTCCTTCGGGTTTCTGGTACACGCGACACTCAAATGCCCTTTCACTTTACACTTATCACACACATAAGCTTTATATCTACACTTGTTAGGCGCGTGTCCCTCCTTGGAGCACTGCCAGCAGGCCGCCCTCGTCCGGTCGCCGCCCGCGGCCCGCGGTCGCGCTCCGCCCGCGGCCGCGTTGCGGAACAGCCCGGAGTCCGCAGCGGCGTCGCCCGCTTCGAGTCTCGCCGAGCCGGCCGCCGGCCACAGCGCGGCCCGCGCGCCGCCCGCGGCCTCCGCCGCGTGCCGCTCGGCCGCCTCCAGCGCCAGCGCCAGCTCCACCGCCTTCTTGTAGTCGAGCGAGGCTTCCGCGAATAATCGGGATCGCATCTCCTCACTCCGTAGCCCTGACACGAACTGATCGCGTATGTTTTCTTCGAGACTGGTGCCGAAATTGCAGTGGGTTGCTAGATGTTTTAGGCTTTGTAAAAACACACCGACCGATTCGCTATCACCCTGCCTCCTCAGCCGGAAAGTATGACGCTCAGCGATTTCGGAGCGTTTGGGCTCAAGGTGATTTTTCACTAACGTCACTAACTCGTCAAACTTTTTAACTTCTGGATGATCGGGAGCACACAAGTCACACATGAGCGCGTAGGTTGCCGCTCCGACATGAGTAAGCAACGTGGCCACGCGTAATTCAACTTTAATATCATTAAGTTTAATGAACTGTTCCACTAAACGAACGTAAGCTGGCCAATTACCCGGCCCGTCTAAATCGAATTCGTGCACTTTTCCAATCGGCATGGTGATTAAAACTTTAAAATTGTCGTCGCCATGAAATGTATGCAATGAAACAATGGCGGATGGAACGAGACTGGTTTATTAACTAAGATTCTGCCGGTAGTTACACATTCAGTTTGCATACTACCCCCAATACATCACATATAACAAACGTCTGAATTAATAGAAGATTACTCTCAAAGATTACTAAAAATAGACAAACCTATTGCACAATTTCATGATGCCTTAAAGGAATTCAGCATCTGTATGAATAAGTTAAGAAAAATATCAAGAAAGTCTTTTAATCAGTTAAAATGTAACTTGTCCAAGTATCTTCCACTGTTATCACATACTATAGATGACTTAAATTTAACATTTTACTTTGTGAGACATCACCATCTTGTCAAGATTAATGAACATTGGTTTCTCATTTCAAATGATCAATTTCTTATGATTCATAACAAAATATATGAACTCTTTAACGTAATTATCACGTCAAGCAAACTATCAGGAACAACATTTCCATCTTCATTTTATTCAAATGTTATTGAAATCCTTAAATTCATGGCTAATCATGTAAGTATGTATAAAAACCAAGCATATAGCTTATTTAAGAATTTTGATGGCATTGTTAGTGGGAAAATTCTTTGCAACGAAAAATTATTTGACAATTCACAACAATATTTTAATGTTCTCTCAGAGTTAGTGCATGACAAATTAATAACCAAATATCAATTGAAAAAGTTAGTTAAGTTATTCTCTGGTCCTCCACATACACTAATTGAATTATCGGCATTATCAAAATTGTTGGGTCATCCTGATATAGAATCATTGTTTGGGATAGATAAGTTAAGGAAACGAACATTCAGAGAAAATCTTGTAAGTCATGAGGAAGTTAATTCCCTATTATCTGCCATGAAACACAATTTTTGCAAAGAATATTTTCAGAAGCATAACAGATGGCCTATATTAACATTTGAGCATTTATGTCCAGTTAAATTGAGACAAGCAGTTTTAGCAAATGTTTGGTATGATGATAAGGAGCTTCCCTCTGACTCATCTTTGGTAGGTATTGATGATTTCCAGTATATAAAGCTTGAAAAATGTGTTGAATTTGAACTATGTGAGTCTCAATTTCCTTTCCTTAAAGATACAGCACTTGCACAACTCAGATCGGAGATTGAAAATCCTTCATTGCATCAATATAAACTTAAAGATAGGAGAACATTACTATATTTTTTGTTAACAACGGATCCTTCTAAGGAGGTGTTCAGACACTTAATGAGGGTAGCCAATAGTGACCCACTATGTTTAGAATATTTGGTAATTAAACTCACTCAAAAAGAACGTGAACTCAAATTAGAAGGTCGATTCTTTGGTCAATCTCCATATGTTGAGAGAGCAAGAAGGTGTATTTTGGAGGAAAATATTAAGAAACTTATGAAACATTACAATACTGATCAAGGAATGACTTTAAATGAGCTGGAGAAGTTTAAGAAAATGTATACATTCAGTCGACTTGAAAAGGATAATGAAGATCATCATGTTGTCAATTTCTCTATAGATGTTGAAGCTTGGAATAACAACTTTAGACGGCCTTTTTGTGAACCAATAGGACGTGAATTCTTTGATAAGATCTTTGGGGTTCCACATTACTCAAATATCATGAAGTGCTTTGAAGCTTCTAGATATCTTGTTTCAGACGGTTTATTTGAATATACGTGGGAGGGGCAGTATGGTGGTATTGAAGGTTTAGCTCAAAAATTCTGGACATGGATATATGATACAGTGGCAAACAGAGTTGCCTTTATCACAGGATTTCCATTCTTCATCATGGTAAATGGTGATGACTTGAGAATAATTTTAATGATTCCCAAGAGTCAAGTTCAGGAATCTCAATTAAAGGAGTACCTGGATGAACTGAGTTCACAGTTTGAGTCCGAATATAGGAAGTATGGATTTCATCTAAAATTACAAGAAACATATAGTTCATCACAATTGTTGGGATTTGGCAAGATTTATATATATGATTCAGCATTTTGTTCAAATTTACTGAAGAAGGTGGCAAAAATTCATGGATTTGCAAACTTGATTGGTGATTTGCCATTGGAATACTTAAAAGGATGCATGTCGGAAACATTATCCACTATGTCATACGGACCTAACCATAGAGTAATATATTTCATAGGAATCATTGTTTTTCTGACTTACTTAATAGAATTTGATGATCGTTTTATTAATTTATCAGATTATGAAGTAATGCTTTGCTTAATGTGGCCATCAAATTTCGGAGGAATACCTGTTCTACCTTATTTGAGGTGCCTTTATAAGGGTGATAGTGATTTAGAAACGGTATGGATATCAATATTTCTTTTCATTAGAGATCATAATGAACAACTTGGAAATGACATTTTAAGATGTAACTTAAGTGCACTTATTAAGGAAAAGAACTGTAGTCAACTGGCTGTTAATCCATATAGCTTACCAAATAATACACCTCCAGAAGGATCATCACTCATTAGGGCCTTTATAAGAAAGAGATTACCTCAAGTTGTTGTGAACAAGGAATTCAAGCAACTATTGATTAGGGCATCAGACGAGAAAAAGAAGAGATTCATTAAAACTCTCTTTAGTTGTGATCCATGTCCAGCTAAAATTTTAAGCATTTTATATGAAACAAGTGCATCAGGGCTCTTAGATGAATTTGTCCAAAAATTTGAGGGATCAAAATCGATTGGCGGATTGATTACTCATAATTTTAAATCAATTTCATCTTTGAGAGTACTAAAACAGGCTAGAGAGGCTGACTTACATAAGATATCTTGGATCATTGATCAGATCACAAACAAACAAAAATTGAAATTGCATCCTCTATTAAATAATCCTAGACAAGTTAACAAACATCACAACTATGAATGTCCAACTGAGTTCTCTTGCAATTTAAGATCATGGTGCTGGGGAAAACATATCACTGGCGTAACGTATTCTTGTATTTCTGATCAAATATATTTTATCGATATTTTAACATTATCCCAGTATGAATTTCCAAGTGCAATGAGAATCACAAGGACACCATCCTCTCCTGATGTTGATATCAATTTTGAACATGGTCCATATAAATTGTATCTAGGTTCACATACTCACCTGAAACTCCTTACCCCGCATCTAGAAATTACATCCAATTCACCCGGAATGCAAAAGGCTATTAAATTACTTAAATTGTATGGAATGCTGAAGAACTTGGGGAAGGAGTGCATTAACCTATGTGAGAAAAGTCTGGAGGAAATAACTGGAATTCCAGGTCATTTAATAGGAAAGTTGGCATATGAAACAACATCAGGATCCTTAACACATAGAGCTCCATCTATGCACTGGAGTCCCTTGGTTGGTCCTAATGAACTTAGTGCTAGAAATACTTACTTATCTTTTTCAACAAGAAGTGATCCTAGTCTGAAAGTTAGGGCAGGAGACTGGACAATTAATTTTGGTTTAATAAGATCTCATGCAAGCTTGATCTGCTGCTATGATGCTGAATTCAACGGAAGACTGGGAAAGGATACTCATGAGACATCATTTGCTAAAGTAACTGATTGTCCAAATTGTACATACGAGGTTACTGATCGAGAAGTTAAGTGGTCAAGTCCTGTTTTCAGTTGAAATTATGGATTAACTGGAAACAAGTATGTTTCAATAACTAAAGAAGAAAGATCTAATATAATGAAAATTATAGGAAAGATAGAAGATCAGATAGACAAGTTTGTCAAGATTGATCTCAAGAATCCTGATGGGGATAAGATCATTATTGCTCAAAAGCTGGTTGCCAATTTGCTTGTTGGTAATGACTTAGATTCTAAGAGAAATCAACTCTTAACTACAGGATACAATGTAAACTTAGATGATGAAGATCTATCAACTCTATATTTACAATCATCTGTTCAATTAGCATCTTTAACTGACTTGAGGATGTGTCCCCCTGAGTTGATTTTTAAAGAAATCAAGATGGCATTAATATATTGGATTATCAATCAGTATCCTGAGGGATTATCTCCTGAGGGATTTAATACATTAGAAACCCTTCACATCTCGAAACTCCCATTAATGTATGTATGTATGTGTATTAACTTCCATTTATGTATTGCATTAGAATCAAAAACATCTAATTTGATAGGTTAGGATCAAAGACAGATAAAATGGAAAGATTTTTGTCATAATTTACCATAATCTTGGGTTTAATTCCCTCGTAAGGCTTATCTTATTTAAAATACCACATTGTTCAACATTTCAACGCAAAAATATATTAAAATATAACGGATATAAAAGAATAAACATTTTTTTTCAATCTGCCAAAGAAAGTGATTTATACAATTAGCTGCGTTTGATTCTATACCCCTCATATGTGCTACTGTCCCTAACATTTATGGCAGTTCATCAAAAATAAAAATAAACTTAAAGGTGATAGACGTGGTAGTGTACAAATCGTAATTCGGTATGGCAACATTTTTGACAGACGGCTGGCGGGCGAAGGGAGAAATCTGGCTGCAGTGTTGCCAACTCTACTGTTTTAACAGTAGATTTGCTGTTTTTACCGTGGCGTGCCTGTTTTTTGTTTTGTTACGAATTTCTACTGTTTTTTGAGGCTTTTTGATCTTAAGTCAAATATTGACAAACGATAATAGTCTTTAAGTCAAAGCAATAAACGTAAAATAACGTTTTGTACTTGTGTCGTGTGCTTTAACTCAGGGGACTCCCTTACATAATGGAACTACGATCTTGGGGTATTCCCCACTGTTCATAGACATAAACTCATAGGTAGTTATAGTAAACACTTATCTATTGTTTTTCATTTCATTTGTTATTTAATTTCGCTGCCGAAGGTTTTGTTTTGTTAATTTTGTGTGAAAAATACGACAATGAGTAGTGAATGCAGTGGTTCCGATTCCGACAAAACTCCTCCTAGGGAGAAAGCTTTTAAATACGAACAGAAGTTCATTGATTCGTGGTTAATTGACGAGATTCAAAGGCTGAGACGTTTTTTACTTGTGTCGTGTGCTTTAACTCAGGGGATTCCCTTACATTATGGAACTACGATCTTGGGGTATTCCCCACTGTTCATAGACATAAACTCAAAGGTAGTTATAGTAAACACTTATCTATTGTTTTTCATTTCATTTGTTATTTAATTTCGCTGCCGAAGGTTTTGTTTTGTTAATTTTGTGTGAAAAATACGACAATGAGTAGTGAATGCAGTGGTTCCGATTCCAACAAAACTCCTCCTATGAAGAAAGCTTTTAAATACGAACAGAAGTTCATTGATTCGTGGTTAAATGACGAGAGATTCAAAGGCTGGTTAAAGAAGAGTATCAAAGGTAATAATTACTTTTGACCTGGTTACGCAGTAACGCTCGGGCCATTACGATCGGAGTGAAAACCCTTTTGAATCGGTCTCGCGAGCGGAAATTACCTGGTTAATCCCGCGCGGGCGAGTGACAAGGACGGGTATATCGCTCAGCGTTTTATCTCACTTACGCATTTGCAAGTCTCAACGTGTAGATTGGTTAGATTTATATCGAGCGAGAGTGAGAAATAATCATAGTTAGAGCGAGATAGAACACGATCGTCGAAAAGAGCGAAATGTTTTGGGTCTTTCCGGTATTTTGAACAGGAACTGAAATGATATCGCGCTTTGAACATAACCAGAAATAATATATGGTTTTGCTCAACCGTAACTGATTTAAAACGCTCTTTTTTTAAATGTATGGCGCATCGAGTGAGCTGGTTTAGAATTTTAACCAGGTTAGCAAGCCCTGATGTCAATAACTGTAAAAAGTTAGTAAAACAACCAGCATTGACATCTATGTTGGGTTCGACTTCGAAATCACAAGATCCAAAACAAGTAGCCAAAAAAGGCGAAATCAAAATGGCTTGTTTCATTGCTGAGCACAATTTATCTTTCAACACCGCATCTCATTTCACAAAATTGATAAGTGCTGCGTGTCCAGATTCGAAAATTGCTGAGGAGCTATTGATGAGTAGAACAAAAGCTAGGGCAATTATTGTAAATGTAACTGGAGAAACTGCGGAAGAAAATCTGGTAGAGAAACTTAAATGCGATAATTTTTCATTACTTGTTGATGAAAGCACGGATAAATTTACTATCAAACATTTGGCACTCATTGTAAGAATAGTAAACGAAGATTTTTTTAGTTGAAGACCGATTTCTCGTAATGATACCCATCGTAGACGGTACAGCAACAACGTTACATCGTAAAATTACGGAGTTTTTTTACCGCAAAAGACAAACCTTACAAATCCAACATGTTAGGCTATGCATCTGATGGAGCCAACGTCATGTTCGGAGGTAATCATTCGTTGGACACACTTATTACAATGAAGTGTATATGTCATTCCTTCAGTCTGTGTGCTTCATATGCATGTGAAAAATTACCAAGAGGTGTAGAAGACTTCTGTAGAGAAGTGTTTAATCATATACAAAATTCACCAAAACGAATTGGCAATTATAGAATATTTCAAGCTTTCGCAAACGTCAAGCCACACAAACTGCTTCATCCTAACCAGACGAGCTAGGCTTTTACTGATACAGGTGGTAAGTAGGATCCTGGAACAATTGCCATCTATAAAATTATATTGTCAAGCCGCTGTTCATGTTGATTGTTTACTTTCTGCTCAAGCGATTCTCAACAAGGCCCTAGAACCAACGACAGAACTGTATTTAGAATTTTTAAAGTTTGCGTTGCCGATATTTACAGAACTCAACAAAGAAATGCAATCGGAATCACCTAAATTATATTTCTCTCTCTCTTTTTAGTCGTATTTCCTCATGACTGAGAGTCGTGGTCATTATATGGAATGAAACACACACAACGATTCTCTTGGCAATTTTAATGGAGTGGTTTGCCATTGCCTTTTCCATTTCACACTAACTGATAATCATCAACCAGAGTGCAGGTTTCCTCACGAAGAAGTTCTTGTTTTTATGGTAGTTGCCGTAAATGGCTACTGGAAATTGCCTGTTGGTTTCTTTCCGGCTAAAAGTTTCACAGCGAATCAAGATTATTAAAAATATGTCTTGATTTATTAAAAGATACAAACTGTGAAGTGGTTGCTGTAGCGGACTGTCAGAAATGTATAAAGGTCTGGTTGTTGGTATCTCCCAAATAAAAGGACTATTTAGAAAATAACAAATTATTATTAGGCAAAGACAAAGAGATCGTACGGAAGTAAGAATGCAAGTAAAGCGACGCGAAGTAAAGCTCGTCGCTTTCGGCTATCTTCGGCTATCATCGGCTCATTGGTAGTGGTGGGATCCGCCGGCCGCCAAGTAATGGGTTCAAGCTTGTACATACTGCCACCCGTTGAAGAGTTTGCTCTTCAAGCATTTATTGGAAGAGGACATAAACGCGTGTATGCCCGTCTGAGTGTGCCTTTCTTGGTAAGTACATCAGCGACGCGTGCCACACCATCGCTGCCGACGTGAAGATTTGTGATCCGCCCCAAGAGCCAGTGGAGCGGGGGAAGATCCTTTTCTTGGACAAGAACCAGCTGCCCCAGTGTGAGCTCGCCTGTGGAATGGTGCCACTTCTGCTTCTGCTGAAGTAGAGATATATATTCATGTGAGAAGCGGGACCAGAAATGTTGCCTCAGTCTTTCGATGCGTTCGTGCCTTTGAAGACAATTTATGTTCTTCTCAGATGTCTGGGCCTGAGGCACAGATAGCAGTGGCCGTCCAATCAGAAAATGTGATGGGGTAAGGCATGTTAAGTCTGATGGATCTGATGAAAGGGGTATTAAGGGACGTGAATTCAATATAGCCTCGATTTGGATTAAACAAGTACACATCTCCTCGTATGTTAGATGCGTTAGACCTAAGACTCTTCTCAAATGATGTTTTACGGACTTTACCGAGGCCTCCCAAAGGCCTCCAAAGTTAGGCGAATAAGGCGGAATTGGTTTGAAATCTATACCTGTTTCTGCAATGTCAATCTCAGACTCTAAGTTCCCTAAAAGATTGGAGAGTTCATTAAAAGCCCCGACAAATGAAGTGCCATTATCAGAGTATATGGTCTGTGGTTTTCCTCGCCGAGATATGAATCGATAAAGCGCTGCAAGGAACGCCTCCTTTGTAAGATCCGTGACCAGTTCCAGGTGAACTGCCTTCACTGAAAAGCATACAAATATGCAAATGTAAGATTTGTGTAAACGACACCCTCTGCCTTTTTGATTAGCTATCAACATTGGCCCGGCAAAGTCTAAACCGGTTTTTAAAAATGGATACTCTAAGTGCAATCTATCGCTTGGCAAATTTCCTATTATGGGCTGAATAGGTTTAGCCTTTAGTCTATGGCAACGAATGCACATATGAACTATGTGTTTAGCAAGGTTTCTTCCGCCTAGAGGCCAATAAGCTTATCTTATGGAAGCTAACAATAGCTGGGGGGGTGCGTGCAAAAGCCTTTTGTGTTCTGACTCAAAAATAGATTTAGTGGTATGATGTTTTGAGTCTAAAATTATCGGATGCTTTATATCATACGAATAATATGAGTTATGAAGCCTTCCGCCTACGCGCAAGAGCTTGTCTTCATCGATAAAAGGAGATAAAGATATGAGCCTGTTCTTTTTATGTAAGGATTCACCGTTGATGAGTGTGCTGTATTCATCAGGAAACATTTCCTGCTGAACAAACCTAATTATAAAATAATGCGATGACTTAAGTTCTGATACTGATAGGTTATTTAATATTTTTTTATCTTTATTTTTACAATTATTTATAAATCTGTGTACATAGGCTATAATTCTTTTAAGTTTTGTGTAATTAGATATTTTGTGTATTAAATTATGGAATGAATTGTTTGTATTTTTATCTACGTTTGTGTTTATATGTAATGTGTGTATAATTTCCTGTGTATTGACATTTTGGTTATTAGGTATTTCCGGGAATGTGATATGCTGACTGTGCAAAAAGGCAGGACCGGACCACCAGAGCTCTGACGCGCCAAGTGCGTCAGCCCTCACCCGCGACACAAGGTCCGCTGGGTTTTGTTTTGACGGCACGTAACTCCACTTGTGACCAGCAGTACTGTCAAGAATCTCACCAATACGATTTCGTACAAAAGGCTTAAGTTTACTCAAAGGTGTGGAAAGCCAACCCAAAACTATTGTTGAATCGGTCCAGTAGTAACATTGAGCAACATTTAATGTTAGTGAGCTTAGTACTTTCTTGCAGAGTCTAGTACCTACCAGGGCCCCGCAAAGTTCCAACCTTGGAATAGTAGTGGGCTTAATCGGTGCAACTTTGTTTTTTGATGTAAGTAGACGTACACTGACTGACCCGTCACCACAGACACATCTTACATACACGCAGCTCCCGTAGAAACGTTCCGAAGCATCTGTAAATGTGTGTATCTCAATTGTAAGTGCATTGTCGCATAGTACCCAACGTGGAACATGTAAATTATTTAAGTGGGGGAGGAAATCCAAAAATGAAAGAAAATTTGTTTTAATATTGGGTGAGACTTCCTCATCCCAACTGCACTTGTCAATCCAGAGTTGTTGCATTATTGATTTTGCCTGAATAATGCATGGCCCTAAAATACCTAATGGATCGAAGACCTGGCTTATTAAAGATAAAATTAGACGTTTTGTAATAATATTATTTGTACCAATATCAATAGAAAATACTAAATTATCGTTGACTGTGTCCCAATACAAGCCAAGCGTTTTGCTCGGTTCAGAACTATTTAAATTTAGGGTTTTCTTTGTTTCTCTTTTGTCGGTAGGTTGATTGTATTTAATTGATTGTAAAATTTCTTTACTATTTGATTGCCATTTTTGAAGTTTAAAATGAGCTGACTGTAAAACGCTGGTAACTTCATTACATAGTTCGATTACCGAATCTATTGAGTCCCCACCAGTCAACCAATCATCAACATACCAATCTCTGGTCAAGGCACTTCTGGCTGAAGCAGAGGCGCATTGATCAGCAAGGGAGACAAGACACTTAGTGGCTAAGTACGGTGCTGATGCCGTACCGTACGTCACCGTATTTAATGTATAAGATTTTATAGGCTCATTTGTGTTAAATCTAAAAAGTATTTGTTGTAGCGAACGTTGTTTAGGTTCGACCAAAATACACCGATACATTTTCACTATGTCGCTCGCTACGACATATTTATGCTGTCTGTATCGTAACAAAATTGAAAAAAGATCGTCCTGTACGACTGGACCTACCATCTGGATGTCATTGAACGATTTGCCAGAACTGGTGACGGCGGAAGCGTCATACACTACCCTTAGTTTCGTAGTTGTACTAGCTTCACGAATAACGCCGTGATGAGGTAAAAAATAATTGATTCCCTGTTGAAATAAGGATGGGTTCTCGGTCATGTGGCCTAAGTCTATATATTCTTTTAAGAAACTATGATACTTATCTTTGAACTGAGGGTCGCGCTCGAATCTACGCTCTAAAGATAAAAGTCGGCGTTTGGCAAGATGATAAGAGTCACCTAAAACAGTAGGAGGTTCTTTTAGTGGTATTGTGACAACAAAATGACCATCATTGGCCCGCCTAGTATTTTGTATGAAATTTTGTTCACAGGAACGTTCTTCTTGTGAAAAATTATGTATAGATGGCACTGAATCCAATTCCCAAAAACGAGTTAATTGAACATCGTCGTTCTGAATAAAATGACATGATGACGTCATACTTTTATTGTATTTATTATGAAATAAGGCACCTGACATGAGCCAACCGAATTTTGATTCATGTAATTTCGGCTGATTCTTACCTAAGGAAATGACATTCATGGTTAGGACATCCCAAAACACTTCTGCGCCGACTAAGACGTCTATACAAGAAGGTATGTTAAAAGACGGGTCAGCCAGTTGTATGCCTTTGGGTAATGAAATACTGTCTAAGTTAATGTAACTAGTAGGCAATGAATTTGTAATTTGCGGTAAAATGTAACATTGTATAGTAGTATTGTATTTATTATATAAGGATTTGATTGTAAGATTGCATGACTCTGCACTAAAAGATACTTGACCATTGATGCCGGTCACAGTGGAGCCGCAGGTACGTGTTACCAAGCCGAGTTTGTCGCACAGCGCCCGTGTCGCGAAGTTTGAGGTGCTGCCATTGTCGAGCAAAAGACGGGCGGTATGAAAGACCCCGTTTGCGCCTCGTACTTTCACCAACGCTGTGGAAAGTAAGACACAACGATTGCTGTCGTGTTGTGATGATGAAGCTCGCTCAATACTTGTGGATAAGGCCACGGCGGCTTCCACAGGTACGGGAGCTGACTGATCTGTGTTATGCTTATGTAATAAAGTGTTATGCTTTGACTTACAATATTTGCAATGTGTCAAAGTACATTTCTTACTGATATGACCGGGTCGTAAGCAATTATGACATACTTTGAACCCAGAAATCTTTGCAAGACGCTCATCAACGTTAAGATCCCTGAAAAGCTCACAAGAAAAAAGAAAATGTGATTTTTTACACATTGGACAACATAAGACCTTTGCATGTGAATTATTGTTATTATTATTACTGTTGTTGTCTGAGGCTACTATAAAACTCTTAGAATTGTTGGTAAATGATGTTTGCTTACTATTATTGCTATACTTTGTGTTCTCCATTGTTTCTAGTAATTCTGATTTATTGTTTAAAAATTTAAGGAATTCTGATAAGGTAGGTAATCCATTTTTAATACCTTTTTGACTCTTCCCAGTCGCGTGTAGTTCTGTAATCTAATTTAGAAGAAATTAAATAAATAATTAGAGTGTCCCAGTGGTCGGTTGGTTGACCTAAGTTGGCCAAAGCCCGTAAATTTTTATTAGTAACGTCAACAATATTACGGAGACCACTGGTTGTTTCTTTTTTAAGACATTCCAAGTCAAACAACGCTTTAATGTGTTTATTCACTAGTAAACGTTCGTTGTCGAACCGTTCTGTTAACAATTGCCATGCTATCTTGTAATTATTTGAAGTAAACTCTAAACTTTGAATAACCAGTGAGGCAGTGCCCGATAAGGCGGCACGTAAATAATGGAATTTATTTATGTCACTGATTTGGGAATTGTCATGCACTAAAGATAAATAGGTGTCTCTAAATTCGAGCCAGTGTTGATAGTTACCGTCAAAGCTAGGTAGGGTGATTTTTGGCAAACGCACAAAATCATGCTGAATTTGCCGTCCACTGTTGGAACTAGACACGGAACTTGAACGAGCGCGGCGCTCTGGAGACAGCTGGACCTCCTCGTTCTCAGATAACAGCGTACGAGCCACAGCAATCAGCTCGTAATATTGGCACTCCATTTGCTCCCGCTCTTCTAATAATTGTTTGGGATCCTCGACCAATACTTCCAACTCCGTCTGTAACGCGTCAAAGTCGGCATATAAGGGCTCAAATTTTTCAAGGCGACACTTTAATTCTGTTACTTGCACTGCACTTAATATTTTACAGCTTTTAGGCGCTGTTAAATAGTTGCTAAATATAGTGAATTTACCTTTCAATGCACTACGTTTTTTAACTAATTCTTTAATTTTAGCTTCTGCCATGGTTATCTACGCGCTGCGAATAAGTATAAGATAAATTAACTGTTCTGTGTTGTTATGCAACGTAGGTATGCATGCGCTGAGTTAGCAATGAAACCTGTTCGAAGCGCGATGATAAACAAGCATCGGCCGGAATACAATAGATGCAGTAGATAAGTGCAAGTAAGTAGCTATAACGCGATGATGTTATTGCTACGTTCGGAAGATTTATTTTTGAATAGATGCAAATAAGATGGAATGAATTTATTGCATAGGTATCTAAGCAAAAAAATAACTGAATGTTTTGTATGTATTAGAAGATGGTTTTTTAATTTAATTGCGATAGTAAATAGGCAAGATTTCCGTAAAAAGTGTATTTGAATAGTGCTATAGGACTAAGTAACTAGGTATTTGTTATATCCAAGCCAAGGCTATTCGAAAACACATAAGGGGGAAAAATAAAGAGGAAAGGAAGACAGATTGGAACGGACTCACTGTATCGTGCTATTCCCGTCTTCGAAGAGGCCTGGATACTGGAATTTCTGGAGTTTTGTCACAGGTGGACTTTGATCGACCTCTAATTGACCGCACGGCTTGTCCGAACGAAATGGCGTCTATCCAATTCCGACGTAGATGATCCTTGCATTCCAAAAAGAGACTCCTTGCGCCTTTAGCGGTTGAAGGACCAATTTGTAGCGGACTGTCAGAAATGTATAAAGGTCTAGTTGTTGGTATCTCCCAAATAAAAGGACTATTTAGAAAATAACAAATTATTATTAGGCAAAGACAAAGAGATCGTACGGAAGTAAGAATGCAAGTAAAGCGACGCGAAGTAAAGCTCGTCGCTTTCGGCTATCATCGGCTCATTGGTAGTGGTGGGATCCGCCGGCCGCCAAGTAATGGGTTCAAGCTTGTACAGTTGCTATAACATTTGATGGCATCGCATCTAATCTTACTATGGCCCAATCACTTGGTGCATCTTTACTTACACCACCTTATAAACCATATTTCATCTGTAATGGCAGAAGGTACAATATTTTGTTTGATCCATGTCATTTAATCAAACTCATTAGGAATTGCTTTGCTGACCACAAAATATTTTATGACAATTTGGGGGGAAAAATTGGATTCAGATTCGTGGAACAGTTGCAGTCATTATAAAAAAGCGAAGGTCTTCACCTGGCGAATAAACTTTCAGCGCGACACATTGATTTTCGAACTCAAAATATGAAAGTCAGACTAGCTGCTCAATTGCTGAGTAAATCCGTGGGTGTTGCAATAGATGTTTGTGATAAGGATCTTTGCATTGCTAAATTTCAGAATTCTGATGCAACGGTGCATTTCCTTCACTATGTAAATGTCATTTTTGACATTTTCAATTCGAGAAATTTGAACAACTTTGGGTTTAAAAAGCCTCTTTGTCCCAGTAATAAGAGAGGTTTTTTGCAAAATAGATGAAGTTTACGAATATTTTCAATCACTCAAATGTGAAGATGGTAGACTTTTAATAAATACGCAAAGACGTCTAGGTCTTTTGGGATTTACAAACAAAATTATTTCACTGAAATGGATGTAAGTTACATAGAAAAAAAACACTTAAAGTTTCTTCCGGTGTATAAACTGTCACAAGATCACTTGGAAACATTCTTCAACGCCATCAGATCTAAAGGGAAATTTAATAATAACCCTACCGTAAAAAGCTTTATTTCAGCATATAAAAGATTACTATGTCACACAGAAATTAAAATAAGCGAGAGTAGCAATTGCTTTGAATTAGAAAAAATTGCATTATTGTCTACTAGCACCATGTCTACAATAGAAAAAATTAATAATTCAACCAATGAGGGATTTTCCGAGACCCAAATAAAAAAAAAATAGTTCCAGATGACTTCATAGATGGCGCTTAAGCAAAGGCGAGAGAAAAAGTTCCATACAAAAAGCAAAAATTCACGGGATTGGCGTTTTAAAAATAAAATTTAGTAAAAAAAAAAACATCAAAAAAGTATTAATATTGAGAATTGTGCAACTGTCAAACTTTTAGGTGATTTTTTTCTACCTTAGGTTGACAAGAAAAAGCGCACCATAAAGGTTCAGCCATTATTACGACTCGGCTTTCATTAAACGCTATCTGTTGAGACTTTTTTTATATTGATTTTTTTTCTTAATTTTGCTGTCAGAAAATCGCTCATTACAACAAAAAATTTAAAGAATTGCAAGAAGAACAAAATGAAGAAACAGATTTCGACGACGAAATAGTATTAATAGACAATACTGCTTCATTTTCACAAATGACATTAATGATTGTCATATGTGTCGGGACACGTCGTTAAAAAAATAACTATAATAGTTTGCGTACAAATGTCAACTTCTGAAATATTGTACAATTCATTAATAGTCAAGAAGGATTATTCAAAAACGAATAAAGGTTATCTGACGTATCCATCGAATGACGTTATTACATTGTGTTGTGATGCTGAGAGATTTTTTAGAGAAAACATGAAAAATAAAATAATGACGGATGTTTTATTTGCTAAATGTGTGTTAAAAAGTTTTACGTAACGTTCAGTCACTGTTTAGTAATTTACTAAATCATGTTAGATCAAGATCCCTTAGACACTCATAGATATCTACTAATGAAAACCAAGGGCGGATCCACCGTTGTGGGCACGATGGGCATGCCCACAACCTTAATAGACTTGTAACGTCAAACTTTTATGGACTATTGATATCGATAGACTGATGATAATAAACGATATGCCTTATTAAAATTTAAAAAACACAATCAATCATGATACGTGCGTGATTCGGAACGCAGCAAAGAGCCATAGACGATACGCTGACATGTTATGGCTTATGTCACATTTTTGACAACTTATTGCCGTGCCGCCAAAACTTCCGAGCCGCGTAGCAAGGGGTGCGTGGCGCTACTTAACTGGCGCTGGCCGACTTTACTTAGTACCTACTTTTGTTTGTGCTGTGAAACGTAAGCAACCTAGCATAACCTAAAAAAGATTACTTATAAAGAGTAAATTACTTTGATTATTTTTTGAACATAATATATATTGTTGTATCATGGTAAGTTATTTTAATGAAATTATTGCACACCCCGCGGGGTGTGCCTTATTATCAGAATATTTTCCAGAGCAGTTTTGACAACAAAAAAAATTTTTTTTCTGTCATTCTGTCACCGTAAAATGTTAATATCCATACATCTTTGTTAATGGGAAGGGTGTGGCTTTCCAATTTCACTGTGAATTAATTTTTTTCGACCGGTTATCCCTTAGAAAACAATTAATTAAATAAAAAAAGGGCTAATCGAAAATCTTCACTTGCTTGTAACGCGATTTATGAACGAAGTTGAGGGTTTATCAACTTGATCGTGTATCCAAAATATTCACAATCCATATTTCTCGGCTAAGTTCGAAGATGGA
Organism: Ephestia elutella; assembly: GCA_018467065.1. Classification (NCBI taxonomy): domain Eukaryota; kingdom Metazoa; phylum Arthropoda; class Insecta; order Lepidoptera; family Pyralidae; genus Ephestia; species Ephestia elutella. Next base: position 7,903,092 of record CM031577.1, read on the forward strand.
TATCACTACTTCACTCGTTTCAATGTAATTATTTAATTTTTAGACGAAATTGACAACTTTTTTACATGGAATCATCTAAACGTCCATAAATATATATATTAGGCGTGGAATCTTGCACTGCTGCCCTCTATCAGTTCGAATGTAAATCATTGTAATATTTACCGACAGCCGTTAAAAACGTCAATTCAATAATAACAAGGTATGTTCGCCTAATAAGAGCCGGTTCCTAAAAAGAGCCACCATTTCAAAAATTCCGCTCCTGATACTAAATTAAAATCAAATCTCGCGCCGACGCTCCTCATCGACCAATCATTGAAGCGCATTGGCATTACTCGGGTTTTGCGCCGCCATTTTGTCAGTACGCCTGTTGACGCAGTCACGTCACGACATGTAGGCCGTTTTATATTTTTTTTTGGTGTTATTTGATTAATTCAAGTGTTTCTGTTTCGTTTTCGCAAGAAATTTACACATGAAACGGATTAAGTAATATTTACGCGTGTATTGTGAAGGTAAAGTTATTGAAAGAACTATATTTTTCTCGGTTATGATTGTTTTTCTCAGAGAGGGCGAAATGCCTAACAAGGACCACCTCCTTGTCACCAAATAAGGACCGGACCTTATTTGGTGTATAAAAACTCTTATCGGCTTGTTTTCATAAACTATGCTTACTAATATTACTAACTAGTAGTTCGCCGCGAACTTAGACCTCGCGTTTTGTTCAAACATAATTCGGTTCTAGAAGTATCACCTAGATGGCGCTATACAAAGTTAGAACGCGTTATGGTTTTGTTTGGTACATAAGTGCGGACATTAATAATTCAAAAACTACTGAACCGATTTTAATGCCCAACGAACTTCAAAATTCTATTAATACTTCCTATATGTCTGCAAAATTTCATCAAAATCGGACCATTGGTTCGGCAGTTATCGCGGTACAAACAAACATACATACATACATACAAAAAATGTATTTCCCCCAACTCGATTTAGAGACCTTCGCTCGCTCGGTCAACTATAACTTACAATATCATTTTTGGTTTTAGTGCAAGAAATATGGAATCAATAACCAAAAAAAAGCGTGGTATAGGATGGTCTCAAAGCGATATGGAGAATGCTTTAGAAGAAGTAAAGAATAACCGGATGTCAGAGCGTGCGGTCGCTTTGAAATATAATATACCACGACGAACTCTTAAAAATCACATAAAGTCTGGAAGTACAGTAAAGAGGATGGGAAGAAAACCTATTTTCACGGAAGCGCAAGAAAAGGATTTGGCGGAAAGAATAAAGAGGTTTGCAAAAATAGGAGTTCCCTTAACCCCAAAAATAATACGTAGACACGCTTATTTGTTTTGTGAGAAGCACCACATCCAAAACTGTTTTAGTGACAAAAAATCGACAGCTGGCAGAAAATGGCTCAAAAACTTCCTAGCGAGAAATAAAGATATATCTAAACGTAAAGCTCAGTTTATGAATCCAGCTAGGGCTCAAAAACTGAATAAGCCTATAGTTGATCAGCACTTCAAAGCAATCCGGGCAATATATGATGACCTTAACATAGACGAACATCCGGAACGTCTATACAATATTGATGAAAAGGGATGCAGGCTCACAGTTCATCGGCAACCACAAGTATTGGCTGAGAAAGGTTCACGCAGGGTCCATCTAATAGCTCAAGAGCATGCCGAAAATGTGACTATTGCTATGTGCGTAAATGCTGCTGGGATGGCAATTCCGCCAATGATCCTATTCAAGGGCAAGAGAATGCGTGATGAGTTTAAAGAAAATTTACCCCCGGGGACCTTGGTCAAAATGGCCCCAAAAGGCTCTATGACCACTGAACTTTTCGTGGATTTTATCAACCATTTGGCAAAATATAAATCTCCAGGCAAGTGCCTTCTTGTTTTTGACGGAGCTTCGTCGCATTTAGATTGCGACATTGTTGATGCTGCAGAAAAACAAGACATAGTCCTTTATTGCCTACCTTCGAACACCACCCACGAGCTGCAACGTTTGGTAATTTTGGTAATTTATTACAGTTAAATTACCAAAATTCACAGAAAAAGCTCACTAAAGCTCGTTTCAATAAAATATTTACAACGGTGTGGCCTAAGTGCATGACTCAAAGCAATATTGTAAACGGATTCAGGGCAACTGGTCTATACCCCTGGGACCCAAGTGCGATCCCAGAAGAAGCATTTGCGCCGTCTATATTGACTCATTCGACTGTAGCACCCTCAGGTCCTGGAATTTCAGAGACGGCACCAAGTTCTCCCGAATGTATACACGGCCCACATGACACCTTCGACTCAGACGTCACTTTCTGTGATGAAGATAATTCAGCTCAAAATTTTACTCCAACAAAAAAGCAAGTGGAACATGCTGTTCATACCTTACAAAAATTGGTGGATTACAGCTCTTCTACCGAATCAGCACAAGAGGAAATAGATTTAATCGCAAACAGTGCACCAATAAACGAAAATATACGCAACGATTCTGCCGTTCCTGATCTTTCAGAATTGCATGTTCGCTATAGTACTCCCGTCCCTGGCCCTTCAGGATTGCATCATCGTCGTCCACCTACCCTTTTATCTTCCCCGTCTGAAAGTTCAGACATTGAATACCATCTGCCAATACATCTAAATTATCCAGCAATGAATATCAGAATTTATACGTCATCCTCTACGACATCTGACGAAGAACAAAATGAGACAGCAAAGGTGATGGTGACAGACTGGTCCGATGATGACAATACCCCATTATCAAGAATCACCGAAAATCAAAAAGTTTCTAGTGTGCAAAGGACACCTTTTCAACAATTTATTCCGACTCCTAATTATGCTCAAACTAAGGCAAAGCCACGGCGCAAAGCATTAAATTAAATAGGACAATGCATAACCAAAGATTTATTTAAAGACAAAGAAGTAAAGAAAAACAAAAAAAAATCAGAAGAACCAACCAAAAAAGGTAAAAAAGGACAGAAAAACGTTAAATCTAACAAACAAAAGACAGCAGAGTACCAACAAAAACAAAACACTTGCAAAGGTGTTACAACTACATCTAAAGTTAAACAACAAAATAAAACCAAAAAGGATTCGACACTGAAGACAAAAATACATAAAGCTAAAAAAGCTAAGGAAGACTGGTACTGTCCTGCTTGCAAAAATGATAATGTAGCAGATATGCGACAGTGTAAAATGTGCGTTTCGTGGTATCATGAGGAGTGTGTGGGTCTAACAAAAGATGATTTAGATGACTTTATATGTCCAGATTGCTTGTAAGTTTTACAATGACTTCTTGTTAGTCCGAAAAATATTTTTGAGTTTTATTTTTGTAATGCAGATTCACTACTTTATTTAACTGATATAGTTATTATCGTTATTGTACCAACATAATTATTTTTCTAGTTTTCTACTTATTTTTATTTGTGATTATTATTATTTAGGTAAGCAAGTTTTGACCTGATTTGTTAGGTTATTTTTGTTGTGAGTTTATCTTTTGTTATCAGAATGTTCCTAATATTTTAATATGTAGGTACAAGAATTTAGGAAAGAGTTAGTGACAAATAATCGTTACCTTTATTTATTGGCATAGCATAACTTGTCTTGATTTAATTTCAATATTATGTTGCTGTCAATTACTAAGACCAGTTTGTGTTACTGAGTTTATTATATTTTTATTATTTGATAGTCCAAATAAGGCCCACCGCCAAAAGTGTGATTTCTTAAGACTTAATAAGGCCCAAGGGCTAATGACTGAAAATGTTCCAAATTATGTTGTTTTATGCTTAAAATAGTTTCACTTAGTATATATTTAAACAATACAAAACTGTGTTTTATTAAAAGACATAAATCAAATCTTTTATTCTGCGTTTAAGTTTCTATAGACTTTTTAAGGACCAACACTAGAATTCTTTTTAATTTTTGGATTAATCTATCGGGAATGATAAAAGTAATTGTAATAGTTAACAAAAAATATTAAATAAAAAAATATAATTATGTAGTTTTGGAATTATCTACGGAACAGGAATGAGCTTTATTGAGATCACCTATTCATAATAAGGTCCATTGACAAGTTTTTTAAAAACAATTATTGTCGTTAATTTACTTTGGATTCATGATTTTTGGTCAATGTTTTTACTTCAAATATAGGCAATTTATACATTTCACATGTTTTTAAAGTTAAAATAATTCTTAAATCAGATTTATAAATATTTACAAAAACCTGGTCCCTATTAGGCGAACTTACCTCATAACCCAAAAACTGTATTTTAAAATTATTATAAATTGTGATCTAACGATACTTGTTATGAAGTTTTATTAATCAATGAAATAATCGAAAAATGTGACAGTCAATTCCCTGAGATTGCTTATGTCAATTAAAGATTGACGCTTCATAATATCTACTCGGAATTTGTTTTAATTTGGTTAGGTTATTTTCTAATGTAATGATATAAAAGTTTGTTAGAGAAAAAGGTGATAACGCATTATCATATGATAAATAATTGTTATAATCTTTATTTGTGAGTGATTATACTAAGAAATAAAAATCGCTTGTCTTATAAATTTAAAGCAGTTTCAAGTGTAATGTTATTAAAAGAAAGTGTCATATATATGAATATGAAATTGGATAAATTACAAATCGTAACAAGACTGAAGAGACACATTTCTATGGTTGCTACATATGTTAATTTTTCGACTAATGATCCTGTTATCCCATAATGTTTTTATTCGTTGAAAATTCCGTAGTAGAAATAACGGCCATAGGGGTGTGCACTCTTGGTTTTGCCACGATTTCTATTCTACTGCAAAGCCTTACGCTATGTTTCATTATTTGTAACTTTGTTTTATAGTAAAAAGAAGTAACAAAGAATGTAATTTATTGCATTGTATATTGATTTTTTGTGTGTGGCTGGCTGTGGGTACGAAAAAGTTTGTTTTCTTGGTTGGGGAGGTTTTTTTAGCGTTTACTAATAGATAACTAAGTATCTATCTATTAAATTAATTCCTACATCTACTTTTGCAGCTATGCATCTAAATTCTAATATATTATATACGTTGTTACAAAACCAATCCGGCAAACCCTAGGTACTTGAAAATATCCAAACAAAACTTCAATACCTACATCGCCCAAACGTATGGAACTGCTGATTTTTTCGCGTATTCGGGGTTGACTGCATAGTAAAACTTGTTCCATATTATGACTCATAATACTACCACTATAGATAGGCTGTAGTCGCTTTTTAAAAAAGAGATGGATCTCTATGAGTGTGGAGGAATAAGAGGCAAATTTTTGGAGTTTGCTTTCAACAGCTTACTCACGCCGGTACCAACCAGCGTGGAGTCTGAGAGGGCATTTTCGGCAGCTGGGCACTTGGTCACAGACATACGGTGTCGTATGTCTGACAGCACATTAAGCACTATCTGTTCTATAAGGAGTTATTTCTAAAACCATTCATAAGACTTGTTTCTTTTATATTTATTATTTTTGTACTCTAACATAGATTCATTCAATTTAAGTCTACTGATCAGTAGTTACTGTTTACTACATTTATGATCCATGCTCTTAAATGAAAAATAAGAACGGTTTACTGCGCAATAAAGAGTCTATTTTTTTGTTAAAATTCTTTACCGTGAGAGATGTTGTTAATTTTTATATCTTTATAATCCAAAGACTGGTAATTTTAATTTCTAAAACTTAATTGTGATTCGTATGTTCAATAATGGCTTAATTATTATTAATGGTAAATGATTACTAAATAAATGAGGGTTTTATTTTCCAATTCGTTCTGTATCTTACTCCCGTAATAAAGAAAACTAAGCTGTTTTCTTTGCGTTTTACTTACTTAAGAAAAACGGTATTTTTTAAAATTTCAGCCGAGATCTCGAAATTCCCGAGATCTCCCGGATTGACATTTCTAATCTCGCGAGATCTCGAATTTGCGATCTCGCCTCGAGATTGCATTCCCTAATTATGAGCATCTGAGTATAGAGTTTGTCGAATTGGTTTTGTTATAATATTTAATTATAATAGCCCAGTAAATAAATTACCAGGTACTTATTTATGGGGGGAGTTTTCAGGGCTTTTCATCTCAACTGAATATTCCGATTTTCTTTTCTCTTTTAATTGGATTGAATTTTTTTTGTGTTTTTCTTCTCTGTGATTTATGTAATGCCTTATACCTATATATAATTGCTTATGTTAATTATACACAACAAAATATGGAAACTAATAGTAAGTAACAGATCAGAAAATAGATTCAGTTCAGGTAGGTATATACTGAATCTATTAAGGTAGGCACCTATTACATAAGTCACAGCCCTACAGCTAACCTAAATTTTACCTAACCTAAAATAAATTCAAAAACCTTTCTCACCTCCCATCAATTCTTAAGATTTTTGAAAAGCTGGCTTGTGCATTGCATGTTGTTTTGACTTTTACCTGCATTGTTTGATTCACAGGAAGATGAGGTTGAGGGTATTATTGTAGAGGAGAAGGGTGATGGTGGTGGCACAAGTGGCTCTAAGCGGAGTCATAATACTGCTTCAATGCGAAAGATTAACACATATTTTTTTAAAAAGCCCAGGGTTGAGATTGGAGCGGGGGTATTGACAACTGGTGGTGAAATTGATATTGACTCCCAAGTAATTGATAATATAGATATTGCTTCTACTTCTGATCAGTATACGTCTATAGCTTTAACTGCATCATCATCATCATCTATACCTAGTGGCGGCTTGTCCTTGAACTCTGAATTTGCTTCAGATATTGGAAACTATATTTCTAAAAAACATGCATGAATTACCTGATGCAACTAAAGCTGCACTACTAGAAAAACATTGGGTGCCTTCACCTAACTATGACTTTCCGCACCAAGTTTTGCAAAAACACGGAAAAACCTACAGAAAATATGTCAAAAAATCACATCTTGAAAAATTCCATTGGCTTGTGCTGTCACATAAAGATCAGGGACTCTATTGCAAATATTGTGCCTTATTTATCACTCAATCTGCTACTGATTTCGTTAGATCGAACCCTGGACGTCTTGTGACAAAACCATTGAAAGCCTTTAACAACTTATTAGGCGAAGGCGGGTTATTACTGCAACATCAACGCAATCATTATCATAAGGTAGCCGTTGAAAGTGGGAAGAATTTTTTGGCGTGTTATTATAAACCTGAGATCGATATTGCTAACCAGATTTCTACTCAAAGGAAGGCTCAAGTGGCAGAAAACAGAGATCGTTTACGACCAATTATAAAAACTATAATATTGTGTGGTCGTCAAAATATACCATTACGTGGCCACAGAGACGATGGCCAGATTTTAAGCACGAACACCGATCATAGTGACGTCTCCTCTGCAGAAGGAAATTTTCGAGCTCTGTTGAAATTTAGAATAGATGCAGGCGACTCAGTTCTCAAACGCCATTTATCATCAACAAGTTCTACAGCGACTTACATAAGCAAAACTGTCCAGAACGAACTTATCGATATTTGTAAAGAACAGATTCAGAAAACTATTTTACAAAACGTGAAAAAAGCTAAGTTTTTCGCTATTATTTTTGACGAAACTACAGATATATCTCATACCGAACAGATGAGTCTATCATTCAGATATTTTAATGATGGATTTATTAAGGAAGATTTTTTATGCTTCTGTGACGCGTATGAAATGCTTCAATTTGAAGAAACAGATACCTCACACGGCACAAAAGAATTACGGTTAACAGGAATCGCATTAGCGAAAATCGTGGAAAATCTTTGCTACAAATTTGATATAGATTTAGCTTTTTGTGTAGGAATAGGAACTGACAGCTGTTCAGTAATGGCATCCGACGCTAAAGGTGCTGTTCAGGAACTATCTAAAAAAGCCATTCACGCAAAACGTTGTCCTTGTAGCAATCATGTTTTAAATAACTCCTTGGCCAAGTCATCAAACGTCGCTTCGTGTAGAAACACAACTGGGACAATGAAAAAAATCGTAGCGTTTGCTAACGCTTCTGCAAAACGCCATAGCGTATTCTCAGAAGAGCTTGATGGTACGGCTATTCAAAGTATATGCGAGACACGATGGGTTGAAAGACACGACGGTCATTTACAATTCCAGGGTGATAATTTGGTTAAAATTTGTAACGCACTGGAGAGAATATCGACATGGCAAGATAATAAAACTTCAAGTGACGCTCACTGTCTCTTACAAACACTACGTAGCTCTGACTTTATTATATCTTCGATATGCCTAAGCGATATTCTAGGTAAGAAAGCAAAACAATACAAATTGATCTATATGTAAGCTTTTATTTCTTTAAAATATATATACCTTTATTTATATTTTAGGAACTACAGTTTCGTTGAGCCGATTCTTGCAAACTACATCGGTTGACATCAAAAGAGCCATCGATGCAGTGAAGGATGTCATGGAAGTATTACGATCGAAACGCCAAAACGCTGAGTCTGTATTCAAGCAATTATTTTCAGAGGCGACAGAGCAAGCAAAAGAGCTGGATGTTATATTAAAATCCCCACGTACAGTTCAAAGACAAACAAACAGGTCCAATTATGAGGCAAAATCGGTGGAAGAGTACTTTCGGAAATCAATCTACATACCTCTATTAGATTCCATAATTAATGATTTGGAGGAGAGATTGTCTCCGGAGGTACTAGACCTATTTCATTTGGGAGTTTTTCTACCAAACCCTAATGTGAGTATCAGGGACTGGGATATCGATAACGAGATAGTGAAAGTGAAAAAAGTGGTCCAGATGTACCGCCTATTCATTAACGATAGTGAGTCAACTGTCATAAATGAATACCGACTCTGGATGACCAAATGGAAAAGAGAATATAAGAACAATTCGGCCATACCAGACTCGGTAGCTCATCTCATTGAAGCATGCGACCAAGATTTGTACCCTAACATAAAAATTTTCTTACAAATACTGGCAACTCTTCCGGTCAGCGTAGCTACCGCAGAGAGATCTTTTTCTACTCTTCGCAGAATAAAATCTTGGTTGCGTGCCTCAATGGCACAGGAAAGATTATCCGGGCTAGCTCTCCTAAATATACACAAAGATGTGAACCTGGATATCGATGACATTATCAACGTTTTCGCAAAAAAGAAACGTAAGCTTGAATTTGTAATTTAAGTAACTACCTAAATAAAGTTATTTAATGTAAAATGTACCCAGCATTTAATTTAATTTGATATTCGTAGAAAATGTAAAAAATAATCAAAATCTCGCCTGGTGGATTTCACTTGCTGATCTCACTTACATTACTTCTGATACAACTATTTACCCAGTCTAGTGACCCGATATTGGCTTACAGGCTACTAGAAAAAAAGAAAAAAAATATAAGATATTGATTGAAATAGGTTTGGATCGAAACTGACTATTTAATTTGAAGAAATCGGGTCCGACTTCCTCCTAAGTTTATATCCATTCCTAAGGCCAAAGTCCTGATGCTCAGAAAAAAGGAAATAATCTAATTCAAAAGTTCATAAACGACTTGCATGATTGTTAATGAGCATGTTCATGTTCCGACTCGTACTTAGCCGATTTTCTAGTAGCTGTGACCACAACCTTTTTTGAGGGCTGGATCCGCGCTTGATGAAAACTATAATTGAAACTTATTTTGATCTCCGATTAAAGCATGAGAGTAAATTGTTAAAATTGGATAGGGAAACGTTACGCACACACTTGAACAAAACTGTAATATTTCGAGGGCAATAAATAAAACTGAAAAGTATGTAAAATGTTTTTAATTTACCTGTACTATATTCATGGTAACCTATCACAAACTAGATTTGTTTTTCTTCGATTTTTATTTGTTCGAAAACGGTACAACGAAGTTTTAAATGCCAAATGGGTTCTTTACCATATTTTCTGCTTATATAAATTCAATAAATATATTTTTCGTCTTCTATTCTTTTAAGTTTCATAAATTTCGTCGTATGTGAAATTGAAATTTCAGAAGATTTTTACATTCGTGTTGTACTCTGCCACCCTAACGCCCTCTATTGGTATCTTTGTTCAACCTATCGTTGTTTAATGTAAAATAGGCGAAAATCTTGTACAAAAAACAATGGACTATGTACGTTGCAGAGTATACTCTGTAGCAGCGCCCTATAAAATATTATTTATTCTCAAAATTACTGCACGTACGTACAAGCTCCATTGTTTTTGATAAATGATTTTCGCCTGTATTACACTTAAATTCGAAAGAAATGACGTTGTATATAATACTAGTTGTTCGTAGCGAACGTAGACCTCGCGATTATTTTTTCACATAAATGCTAATATTTCAAAAACGGCTGAACCGACTTTGACGCCCAATGAACTTATAAATTCTATTAATACTTTCATCAAAATCGGATCAACGGTTCAAGAGTTATCGTGGAACATACATACATACAAAAAATGTTTTTTCGCCCCAACTCGAATACTCACTTGTATTGTTCCTTAATCTGTGATCTATTGTATATTTTCTATACAGGAATAAACAAAAATACTCTGTAGTACTTTATAGTATTAAACGGGCTCAATATCTAGTTCTACGTTTTGTAAATCGTCTGACCAATCTCTCATTTGAGGATATTCCCGGTTGTAAAGAACTAATAGGCGCTGATTAAATATATATTATTATTTATAATTGAAAATAATTTCACTTTACCGTATTTATTGGTTCTAATCAAAAACATGACAACTAGGAAAAAAAGAAGAACATAGACTTTTTAGATAAAAAAGAAAATTACATTATAAAGGAGTTCGCAACACCGGTTGTAACCGGGAATATGCTCAAATGAAGAATATCCTAGGCCCGAATGCCTCCCCCCCAGAACGGGTTTCAATCTTGTAGCGATGGGGGGCTCAGTACCAGCGGGAAGCGGGATCGCTGAGAAGCTAATAGGAACCCATGGCCCGGGAGTGACGACCCCGGGCCGGGAGGAGGCCGCTTTTAGTGGCCTGGCTGTGAGAGTAGGGGGCACACACGCCCTACTCTCACAGCCGTGGTAGGGGTCGCGGGGGAAGAGGAGTGCTGGTATTGCCGGTATATTGCGACCGAGCGTGGCCGTGGCGCTGGGCACGGTGTCGGTGGGGCCGCAGGGGAAGAGGCGTGTCGGTATTGCGGTGCGCCGCTCTCCCTGTCGTCTGCGGCCGACGTGTGGTGGGCCTGTCTCGGCCGCAGTGGATAGGGACAACCTATCCCCTGTGGCCGAGATGAGGTAGGGCCTGACCTTGTCAGGTCACAAAAAAATTGAGGGCTGGTTGGGTGGCGGAAACGGGATTCCGTCGCCTGGCTTAACGGCCCTCGGGTGGAAAGGCGCATCCGTGTCAAGTGCGCCTTTACCCTAGCGGGAAATTTTGCCAGTTATCCCGCAGGCCGCTCCGACCCTCTCGCTGGAGAGGTGGTTCGAGAGCGAGCCGCGCTGGGGCCGCCGTGGTAGCGGCCACCGCGCCGGGGCTGTGGAGCGTGAGAAGCACACGGTCCTGGCATATATGCGGTAGGGGTTGACACCGTGTGGTTTTAGTGGGTTCGAGTCCCACATACCTGTCCGGCTTCCCGTGGCTGGATGGATGAGACGAGGGTCTTTCCACACGAAAAAAAAAAAAAGGCCCGAATGCCTCAGAACACGGGTCAGCATTAAAGGTGTTAAGTTAGGTCATTATCGATAATATAAAAGTGTAGTGTGGACAACACTATCACAAAGTAGTTAATTTTTAACTCACACATAGACATTTACGTACACATTTGCAATATTTTTTTGCACATATCTTAAAGCCGCCTAGGTGCATTCTGTACTATCCTACATCTATGGTTGAAATTGCAGTGTTGGTTGTTGCAAATAAAAATCCGTTTTTACTGTGGAAATCGTTAAGAAGGTGAGTATTGTTTTATGTAAATCACTTCAATATGTTATTGTTTTCTGTAAAATGATTAAGGGATGTAAAAAGATAACAAAAAATATAATTTACCAGTATATTCAAAAATTTAATATTTTTTACGAATTGTTCATCACTGGTTTCAAGAGTATCTATGAACCTAATAATGGACATGTGTCGAAAGTTAACTCTTAAGATAATTTGTGAGAATGATGCCTAAAATAATTCTTCATATCATAACGATTATTTATTTTAACGTTATTTTGATTTTGGTCAGCTTCTACCAGTAATGGACAATGTGTCCAAGATTGGATATTTTTTTATGTCTATAATTGGTGACACTGTTTTTCGTAGATGGCGCCGAAAAAGGACTATACCCCTGAGCAGATGGGGCAAGCTATAGAAGCTGTCCGGCAGGGAGAGAAAATAGCTACGGCTACAAAGAGGTTTGGAGTGCCGCGTATAACCCTTTATAATAAAATATTGGGAAAAAGTCCTTTGGAATGTGCGATGGGGCCACAAACAGTACTTTCAAAATCAGAAGAAGATATTTTAGTAATTGCGGGTCAACGTGTCCAAGTGTGTTTTCGGTGTTGATGAGATTCAGTTTCTTGGATATTCTGTTTCAGCTGATGGTATTAAACCTATGCCAGGAAAGGTAGAAGCCATTCAATCATTTCCTACTCCAACTACGGCCAAACAACTCCGGCGTTTTCTTGGCATGTTTAACTATTACCGTAGATTCGTGCCCAATGTTGCCAAGATTCAAGCACCGCTAGATAAGGAGCTCTCGGGTAACGTTAAAGGAGCCACACCGATATCTATAACAGAAGAAATGTTGACGGCCTTCAATGAATGCAAAAACTGTATATCTCAAACAGCATTACTGGCTCATCCAGATGTCGCAAGGGAAATGGCGTTATTTACAGATTCATCTGATGATGCTATAGGTGCGGTTTTACAGCAAAACATGGGTGATGGCTGGCAACCTTTAGGATTCTTCTCACGAAAACTTTCCTCCTCTCAAAAGAAATACAGCCGTTATGATCGGGAGTTACTTGCAATATACGAAGGCATCCGTTATTTCAAATTCATGTTAGAAGCACGGGTTTTCGCTGTATATACTGATCATAAACCCATTACTTTCGCTTTTTCTTCCCAAAAAAGCAACTGTTCACCTAGGTAATTTCGGTATCTTGATTTTATATCTCAGTTCACAACTGACATCAGATTCATCTCGGGCGCCGATAACGTTGTAGCGGATGCATTGTCTCGTATCCAGGAAGTTTCGGAGATTATTAACTTTTCAGAACTTGCATCAGATCAGAAACAAGATCCTGAGTTGCAAGGTCTGTTGCAGCAAAGGTCCTCGCTCATTCTTAAGAAGATGCCTGAAAACAATTTATACTGTGACTTATCTATACCAAATCATCCTCGTCCTTACGTCACCCCTACCTTCCGCAAACAAATTTTCGAAAACATGCACAATTTAAGTCACCCTGGAACGAAGGCAACTGCCAGACTCATCGCCGAAAGGTTCATTTGGCCGGGATTACGCAAAGACTGCACCTTGTGGACTCAGCAATGCGCCAACGCAACAAAGTTTTTCGTCATACGATTTCCCCATTTCAATACTTTCCTGTCCCTTCTGAACGTTTTTCTCACATCCATCTTGATTTAATTGGTCCCCTGCCGTATTCAAATGGTTTCAAATATTGTTTGACTGTAGTAGACCGTTTTACTCGCTGGCCAGACGCTTACCCATTGGCAGACATCACTGCAGAATCATGTGCCAGAGCTTTTATATCTGGATGGATTTCTCGTCATGGTTGTCCTTCGATAATCACCACGGACAGGGGTCAGCAATTTCAATCCCATCTATTCAAATCCCTCGCCAAACTATTCGGCGCACAACATTCTCCCACCACTGCATATCATCCCCAGTGCAACGGCTTGGTGGAGAGGTTGCATCGTCAACTCAAAGCTGCTATCATGTGCCACAACGATTCCCAGTGGACTGAAAGCCTTCCTCTTGTTCTTTTGGGCATAAGATCAGCATACAAGGAAGACATTAATGCTTCTTCTGCCGAAATAGTATATGGGGAACCCTTGAAACTACCCGGTCAATTTGTTTCATCTTCACCGTCAAACTATCTTGACCCGTCAGACTATTTGTCTCGCCTCCGTCAGCATATGGCCGGCTTGTCACCACTTTCTACTTCAAATCATGGGAGCAAAACATTTTTCGTTCCAAAAGACATTCACCAAGCTGATTTTGTTATTGTTCGTCGTGGTCCAGAAAAACGAACCTTGGAATCACCTTATACTGGGCCATACAAAGTGCTGCAGAGGGGAAGCAAATCCTTCAAGATTGAGATTCAAGGCAAGGAAGCAACTATCACAATAGATAGGCTTGAGGGGAAGCGAAGGTGAACGTGTGAATTAAACAAGCATCAAACTTAGACTGTTTATTGGGTTCCCAACACACATGATATATACGTATAACTAGGTACATCTAACATACACTACTCTACACTACACCACAGGGGTTGTTTTTTTAAAAAAAAATAATGATTACATATTTTTTTTTTTAAATTATACAAAATAAAACAATATTTGTTTGTAATGTAAATAAAAGAAAATAAAGGTGATTATTAAAAATCTAAATTTGATTAATAAATCGACACAAGAATAAAGTAATTTATCCTTTAATAAAAGATAATGATAAAAAGAATATACTTAATCTAGTTGTATAAAGTTCCATGGAAATATTATACGATGTTTGTTTAGAGTTAACTCTCATATCATGTTTACATTCACACACGCAACTTAATTCTAAGACTTAAACTTATCAGAATTTATTTGATATACAATTTAGTTCGATTTTTATGAACTATGTCCATTTTATTTTTAATAATGATTTTTACATTTGGACCTAAGTCTTCTACTACTTTATATGGACCTAAATATAACTTATCTAATTTTTTACATGTTTCATTTTTTATTAAAATAAAGTCATTAGGTTTATAAGTAATAGGATTCGTGTATTTGTCATAATAAGGCTTTCTAGTCAGTTTACTATCTAATAAATGTTTTCTCGCATCTTGGTGCGCTACTTGTAGCCTATACTTTAATTCTAACATATAATTGTCATGACAGTACAAAGGTGAAACTGTATTCTTAAGATTACTAGGTAGTATACATTGTTTGCCAAAAACTAATTCATAAGGACTATATTTAGTTGAGCTATGTACAGTGGTGTTATATGCGAAACACCAAAAAGATAACCAATGACTCCATGTATCGGAGTATCCATCGCATTGTATTCTTAAAAAGGCGGCTAGATGTTTATGCATATTTTCTAAAGCTCCTATAGATTGATGATGATAAGACGTGGAATGTAGTTTACTTATGTTTAACAGTTTACATACCTCGTCCATTGTTTTAGAAGTAAATTCAGTTCCTCTATCGGTAGCGATGACCTTGGGGACGCCGTATCGTAGTATAAACTGAACAAAAGCTTTAGCTACACTTACCGTGTCCTTGTGACGTAACGGGTATGCGTCGATGTACTTAGTGAGCTCGCACTGTAAGGTGAGTATGTAGGAATACCCTTCGTCATCAGTATCTATGGGGCCTATAATATCTAAAAATACCTTTTCAAAAGCAGAGTTCGCCGTTGTTGTTACCTCCATTGGTTCTTTAATATTTTTAGAGTATTTCATGGTTTGACACTTATCACATTTTTTTACGTAATTTCGTACACTTTTCTCAATTCCTGGCCAATAATATTTACATTTTATATTATTTATCATCCTACGGACTCCTGCGTGTCCACTAGTAGGTAAGATATGATAGTCATTTAAAATAATAGTTTTTTCTTCATCATTTTCAATTATTTTTTTATTTCTTAATATATTTATACGTGGCACTATCCAATCATTTCTACTTTTTATTTCATCTAGTAATTTTTGTATAAAGATTTCATTATTTTTTGTTTTTATAATGCATATCTGTTCTATATTTATTTTTTTACAAAACTCTTTTAACTTATTCGCGAATTCGGCTCGCGTAAATCGCGACATATAGTCAAGGTTTATATAAATCGTAAGTTGACTTTCCACGAACGCGAAACAATCTTCTTCTAAATATATCTTCTTTTCTTTTCTATATTTATTTAAAATACAACTTTGTACAAATTTCATTTCGATAGAATCGCTAGGAATTCTTAATATTTCCACAATCTTCGGTTGATCAGGCCTTGGACTGGTATTGGAAATACTAGGAATTTCAGCTTTTCCACTATCTAACCTTTTTCTGTCCTCATCTAATTTCTTTTGTTGAGCTCTAGTCGTTACTAATAATTTTTCACCCATGTCCTTTAATTCGTCGGAAGATATTGTTATCCTACTCAGAGCGTCAGCTACGCTATTGTTTTTACCTTTAATATAAACAACATTATAATCGTATTCTTCCAGCTGTAGTCTAAACTTTAATAATCGACTTGATGGGTCTTTCATACCGAATAAATAAATCAAAGGTTTGTGATCGGTCATGATAGTAAATTTTTTGCCGTATAGGTAGGGTCTAAAATATTTGACACTCCATACTATTGCTAATAATTCTTTTTGAATAACTGGGTAGTTAATTTCAGCTTTGTTCAAAGGTCTACTAGCATAAGCAATGGGTCTAAGGTCTTTATTACATAAAACTGAACCTAGGGCTGTCCCTGACGCATCAGTCTGTAATACAAATTCGTTATCAGTGGAAAAATCTGGGTACTGCAAAATTGGTGGGGAAACTAAACACTGTTTTAATTGTTCAAATGATTGTTTACATTCATCTGTCCAAACAAAAGTTACATGTTTTCTGCAAAGTTTATTTAATGGTAAAGTTATTTGTGCAAATGATGGTATGAATTTTCGATAATAATTACAAAAGGCAATAAAACGTCGAACCTCATCTGAAGTTTTTGGTTCTGGATATTTTTGTAAAATTTCTATTTTTTTTGGATCGGGGCGAACCCCATCAGCTGACACTACGTGACCTAGATACAATAATTCCCTTTTTAGAAATTCACATTTCGATGGGTTAATTTTTAAGTTTACTTTCCTTAAACGTTCGAAAATATCAATTAGATTTTTATTATGAGATTCAATATTTCTACCAAAAACAACTATATCATCCATATACAAAAATGCTTTTTCGTAAGTAAGACCAGATAAAGCTAAAGACATAACGCGTGAGAAAGCACTTGCGGAAATTTTGAGACCCATGGGAAGCCTTTTCATTTGGTACTGTCCTGTGTCTGTAGTAAACGAAGTAACCTTTCTATCCCTTTCATTTAATGATGTTTGAAAATAAGATTGTTGTAAATCCAAATGACTAAAATATAAAGCTCCTGAAAGTGAATCAAGTATTTCGGTAATGTTTGGTAACGGAAATTTATCGTCCTGGATAACGTTATTTAATTTTCTGTAGTCTATAACTAATCTCCATTTTTTGTCATTATTATTACTCTTTTTTGGAACTAAAAGAATTGGGCTATTCCAATCACTACTTGTGGGTTCTATAATGTCATCTTCTAACATCTTTTTAATTTGTTTATTTATTTCCGGTTTTAATGATTGTGGCAAACGGTAAGGTTTTACATATATTGATTTAGTATTAGGCTTGAGTGTGATGGACTGTTCGATTATATTTGTAGTTCCCAATTTATCTCCGTCCAAATAAAAGATATCTGAATATTTTACACAAATTGATTCTATTTGTTTTCTATCACTAGGGTTCAAATGATTTAAATTTATAATATTTAATAATTGTTTAGTTCTTTCTACGTTATTGTTTGTTTGTTCAAATTTGCAAATATTATAATTATTTAGTGTTTCTAATTCCGGATTAAATATAGGTAATTTAGTTTCTTCTTCGTTAACATTCAGTATTCTAATTGGAATTACACCTTCTTTAGCTCTTACTATTGACCCTGCTAAAAATATATTTTCTGTTAATTGTTTAGGAAAAATGACGTAATCGTTATTTGAAATCAAAGAAGAATCAGTTTTAATAAAATGAATAGACTCACTCCGGGGCGGTAAAGTTAGGTATATGTTACTTGAGTCACTCGTGTGAATAGGAATAACAACGTTCTTGTTATTCAATTGCAAAGTAAGTTTATTTGAATGTAAGTTTATGCTAGCGTTACAATTTCTCAGAAAGTCTAAACCGATAATACCGTCCGTTCTGCATGGCATGTAATCTAATACGTGGAATGTGTGTGAGAACAAAGAAGTATTATGATTTAAATGTAACTTTACAACGTGATTTGAATAAATTCGACCACCTATGCCATTAATAATAGTATTATTTTTAATTAATTTTGAATTTTGGGGTAATTTATTTTTATTTATAGCCGATAAACTAGCACCTGTATCATAACATAAATGTATATTCCTGTCCATTAATGAATAAAATTATATGATTAAGTCCATTACATGTAAATATTTTATGCACGAAAAAACTCTGCCAAATTAATCTCCTCCTCGTTGCTCTCCTTCTGCTCCTGTCCTGGAAGCTGTTCACAATGACAATAAGTCAATGCTCGTTGGGTCGAGGTTCGGCGTGCGTAAGCTCGACCTCTACTACTACGCGTATCCTGACGTCGTTGGAGAGGACTCCAAGTAGCTCTCTGTCCTCTACAATTAGCTCTCTGCCCTCGATATGCTGAGTTTTCGTACTGCATTCCTCGAAACCTAGTATTATAATAAGAATTATTACCTGGCTGATAATAATTTTGGTAGAATCCTCGGTAGTTACCCATGTTAAATGGTCTTGAGTTGGCACGTCCGGCCACCTGTCTGCCTCTGAAATTCCTACCTCTCATGTTCAACACCATTCCTGAAGATGATGGCTGCGACAGGTCCTCGTCTTTGGCTGCTTGTATGGCGTCTTTCAGCTGTTTGTAGTTTCTGGCAGCAATGATGGTGCTGAGGCGCCTATTTCTTAAACCATCTGCAAACTTTTTAATGGCTAAGGTTTCGTTGATTGGTTTCAGGATCTCGCAAACTTCTTTTTTATGATCGGATTGCGCAATCGTGAGACCAGCCAGCAAATTCTCAATTTTTTCTCCATATTCTAAAATAGTTAGTTCTTTCTGTGAAATATTATTCATTTGTAACAACAAAGAATTTGCCGATTCCTTTGCTAATAAGTATTTTTTTATGTCCTCAACAAGCTGTTCTACTGTCTCGTATTTAGATTTTAATTTTAGTCTGGAATTTTTATCTAATCTAGTTTTTAAAATGAAGGCAATCAGCAATTTTTTGTTGTTATTTTCGGTTAAAATGCTATCTACCATCTCGACGCCCTCTATTAACCTTTCAATAGTTTCCTGTTTTCCGTCTAAAACTGGTATAAGGCACGAGGCCTCCTTAATATTAAATTTTTCAGCCATTGGTTCTCTTTTCTCTAAACCTATATCTGAATCACTATATTTTAATATTTCTTTATAAGTCTGCTCGACATATACTGTCAAAGTTTCTATAATATACTGTTGATATTCTTCCGTAACAACATCTAAATTACTAATTAAGTTCTTATACAATAGATATAACCTCTTAGCTTCATCTATTTTATTTTTACCTAACTGAGATTTTCTTCTCTCAGGGCCTAACTTTCGCAAATCGACTCTTATATGCGCTAATTGTTCATATATTTTATTTAATTCTGTTTCCATATCATTTTAATAAGAAAATCTTATACTTTATTTATTTATGTATTTTAATTAGTTATTTAATACTTAAACTCAATATACGAAAGCTATTTTAAAAGGTTTACATAATACATACGTCTTCGTATCGCACTTTCACTTCACTTCACTTTACATTACACTGACAACACTTGTTCTTCTGCACCCTGCTCCAAATTCCTTCCATCAATTGGACGACGGCCAGATAGGCGAAGCTGCACTCTTCTAAACATTTCCTGCCTTATTTCCTTTCTCAGCCATTTTTGGTGGCACTTCTTGTAATTCTTGTAGATAATGAAGACGATTCCCAGGCCAGCAAGTACCAAAATCGTTGTTAATAAAATATTGTTTGTCTCGATCTTTTCTGTAAAAAATCCTGAAGACGGAGTAGCAGCATTGTTGCTACCAGCGGCGTTTTGAGTTATCACCACCTCCTTGCTTTCTTCTTTGGCATAATTTTGTCCCATCTCAATTTCAATCTCTTTATTGCGTTTATTTATTTCGTATAATAAATAGCCCACTGCTAGCGTGAGGCGTTATCGTCCGGCGCGGGAATGTGCTGACGGCGGCGCGACGCGCTCCGTGGCGAGGGTCGCCATGAGGGGAAGCGAAGGTGAACGTGTGAATTAAACAAGCATCAAACTTAGACTGTTTATTGGGTTCCCAACACACATGATATATACGTATAACTAGGTACATCTAACATACACTACTCTACACTACAGGCTCAAGCCAGCGTACATTGCTTCAGAAAATGATGAGGAGCACAGCAACTTGCACAGCCGGCCGGATGTAGGTTCGAAGAAGACGAGAAGTGGTCGATCGGTTCGATTTCCTGCCTATCTAAACAACTATCGACCGTAATCCGGTCTCGGCGGGGGGTAATGTGGTGCAACCTCCTTGCACATGCAGTACATGCTTATTGTTTATGGACAGCTGCTATGGTGACGTTATTGTTATTCTCATTCAAGTACTAAAATAAATGGATAGTACAGAAGAGAATGAAGAAAAAGCTAAACTTGTTCAGTCTAGGAGTCGTAAAAGCTGTGGGTCGACGCAAAGGAGGAAGATAACAAAACGGATCCGAAAAGGTTATATGCAGGGTTCTTCTGAAAGCGACACAGAATCCGACGATAAACCTATTAGCCAATTGAAAGTACCATCAAAGCCTTCCTTTAAAACTGGACAGTTCGTAATAGTCAAATACGAACGAGAATACTTCCCTGGTAAAATAGAAGTTGTTGATGAAAACCAATATGAAATTAGTACAATGGTGTTGTCAATGGGAAATTCTTTTCGATGGCCAGACAAACCGGATAAGATATAGTACAATATGGCTTCTATTGTAGAATCTATAAGTATACCTTCACCTTTGAACAAGAGGAAACCTTTAAAATTAAGGAAATGGAGAAATATTTACCCGATTTGTACCTATTATATTTAAACCTCCTTGAAGTAAAGAGTCTTTAAAGATCTTAAGATAAAGTTCCAATCTTAATAAATAAGCCATATTCCAAATATTAAGATTTCATAAAGATAAAAATTTAATGTTACTGTTTTCTTTTAAATTGTTTGTTATTCTTACGATATTTGATAAGATCTTTTAATGTTGAAAGTTAAATTTTGAAGCTGACTTGTTTTCTCTCAAAATCTTTATTAGTTATAAGAGTTTCTGTTTTAAGTAAATTGTTACAGATAGGCTATTTTAAAAGGCTGTTGATTGAAGACTGCAACTGTTTTTATGTTAAAAGTACGAATAAATCTAACTTGGACGACTTTATTTGGATGTGATTTCAGGCGATCTTTGTACTTTTTAACTTTGTATTTAATTTCTTCACGCACTGTTTTTATATCCAGATCATGGTGGAGTCTCTCATTTGTGATAAACCATGGTGCATCCACTATCATTCTCAGCATCTTTGATTGGAATCTTTGCAGGATTTCCACATTTGAATTGGCCGCCGTACCCCACAGCTGAATACCGTATGTCCATACAGGTTTTATAATGCATTTGTACAATAACAACTTGTTTTCCATGGAGAGCTGGCTGTTTCTGTTGATTAGCCAATACATTTTACGCACTTGTTGTTGAAGATGAAAAAATACTGGCTCTCTCACTTTATAAACCAAGCCCTAAGGCTTATAAAATATTGAGCCAAAGTGTTTTACCACATAGAAGAACATTAGATATGCTTTTATCTACAGTCAATTTAAAATGTGGCATTAACCAAATATTATTGGAACAACTTAGAAAAAGAGTTCAAAAAATGCCTAAGTCGCATCGATACTGCAGCATCGTTTTTGACGAAATGGCGATATCGACACAGTTGTCTTATAACAAATCGGAAGACCTCATTGAAGGTTTTATAGATGATGGCACAAATCGCAGTACACAATTTTGTGACCATATTTTAATTTTCATGATCATGGGCTTATTTATAAAAAAATATAAACAGCCCATTGCCTACAGTTTTTGTAGTGGAACTACTAAAACAAATAATTTAAAAAACCAGATAGAAAAAGTGGTAATGGCTGTACAAAAAACAGGATTACAAGTAATGTCTACAGTCTGCGACCAAGGTGCCACTAATGTAGCAGCCATCAACAAATTAATGCAAGATACAAAAGAAAAATATTTGAGATGCAAAGAAGATTGGAGAGGAGGATTTTATGAAATTAATAATAAAAAAATTTATCATATATATGATCCTTCACACCTCATTAAAGGTATGAGGAATAATTTATTAACAAAAAAATTATATTACAAAATGGAAGGCAAAGAAAAAGTGGCCAAATGGAGCCATTTCCAATTACTATTACAAAGAGGACCAAGTTATAGAGGCGTAAAGATGGTTTATAAACTGACCGACCAGCATGTGATGCCGAGCAGGATACCAAAGATGCGTGTCAAACACGCAACACAAGTATTCAGCAGAAGTGTAGGAGTGGCACTTGGATTTTTGTCTGGTAAATCACATATTTATTACTATTTCAGATGTTGGAAAACTTCCTGAAGAGACTAAAGATACAGCAGATTTATCATTACTGCTAGACCATGTGTTCGACTCCGTCAACGGGAGTCACAGCAAATCTGATGATGGCAAAATATATAGGACAGCGGTGACTCCTAAATCTCCGCATCATCAATTGTGGAAAAAATCTATCCCAATTTTTAAAACTATGTATTTTATGAGTCCTAATGGACAAAAAAGTGTAGTATCATCCATTAACAGTTGGATTAAGACACTTGAGAGTTTCGAAGAACTTTCAAAAGAATTTGAAAAAAAAAGGCATAACGTCTCTGTTGCTGCGCAACTTTAATCAAGACCCCTTAGAGAACTTTTTCGGGACCATACGCGCACATGGGTAGGGTAATATAATGCCAAATGCCAAATGCTAAACAATTTATGTCAAGCTATAAAATTCTATTAACTAATAATTTCGTTTCAAAAAATTCTGTGGGGGCAAATTGTGAAAGTGATAGTTTAGAATATCTACAATCATTAAAATATTTTTTGACGTTGCCCCCTACAGAAAAAAATGGTCCCGAATTAGTGCACGATGAACATTTATTAATAGATTTAATCGAGACGGAAAAATTAATAAAAAGTAAGGGGTTTGATGACCAGGAAAAGTGTGCAGCAGCAGCTTACTGTTGTGGATGGCTTATTAATGTTTCAAAAAGAAACATTTATAAATGCATGAAATGTAAAAATGATTTAGAATGAAGCCATGAGGAAGAATTTCATAAATTTATAAGTTTAAAAAAATATTCAGTATCCTCTTGGCTACATAACCCAACAAGAGAATTTCTTGATTTATTTTTACAAATAGAGTACATTTGCCAATTCTGCTGAATATTAGAAAAATATCCTTTTAAGGAAAATATAGCTAATTATATAAAGGTTATGATAGAAGTTAATTTGAATTTCAATTTCTTAAAATGTGAGGAGCATAAAAACAATCTCCAGAAGTTTCTCTTAGATAAATGTTTATTTTTTTATATAAATAACTACATCAAAGAAATAAATAATATATTGTCGGGTAAACTAATTAGGTGTCAAACTGACAATTTGAAAAATATGGCACATAATCAATATCCAATTCCAATTACTATTACAAAGAGGACCAAGTTATAGAGGCGTAAAGATGGTTTATAAACTGACCGACCAGCATGTGATGCCGAGCAGGATACCAAAGATGCGTGTCAAACACGCAACACAAGTATTCAGCAGAAGTGTAGGAGTGGCACTTGGATTTTTGTCTGGTAAATCACATATTTATTACTATTTCAGATGTTGGAAAACTTCCTGAAGAGACTAAAGATACAGCAGATTTATCATTACTGCTAGACCATGTGTTCGACTCCGTCAATGGGAGTCACAGCAAATCTGATGATGGCAAAATATATAGGACAGCGGTGACTTCTAAATCTCCGCATCATCAATTGTGGAAAAAATCTATCCCAATTTTTAAAACTATGTATTTTATGAGTCCTAATGGACAAAAAAGTGTAGTATCATCCATTAACAGTTGGAATATAATAAAACAGTAAAAATATTTTGTCTGTACATTTAGTATTTTTGACTTAAATGGATAGAGGGACAATTAAAAAGAATAATAGAACGCAAAAAATTTTTTTTGGAATTTCTTGTCTGTCTGTATGTATGATCACGCTAATCTCCGAAAGTACTGAACCGATTTTAATGAAACTTTTTTTGTTGTATAGCTATTAAGCCTGGGCAACATTTAGGCTATAATTTATTTTGAAAACTGGAACACCTGATGAAGAACCTTAACAGAACAGCTAAACTATAAGAAATATGGAAATGGTGCCTTAACAAAAGTCGTTCAACCTGATGAGCATTTTCTGATGACGTATAAAAATTGAAGATCTGGAACATCTGATGAAGAACTGCAAGAGACCAGCTACACTATAACATATATGGAAATGGCGCCTTAGTAAAAGTCGTTCAACCTGATGAGCATTTTCTGCTCACGTATAAAAATTGAAGATCTGGAACATCTGATGAAAAACTCCAAGATAGATTTTCGTCTAAGCGAAACTCACGCGGGCGAAGCCGCGGGCGACAGCTAGTTATTATATAAAACACAAAGGGAGACCAAGCAAGAAGGCTCGCATTAATAATTAATTTTTAATGATTTATTATGTTTTTGGGTTAAGGAAAAAAACGGAACCCTTATAAAATCACTTGTGCGTCGGAATCTACTGAACCAATTGAGTTGATTTTAGTATGAATATGTACCTAATTGTGTACTCTTCAGTTCAGCCTAATGTGGCGTATATATATAATCAAGGTATGGATCCCTCTCCACGCGAGTTCAACACGCGCTTGATTGATTTTATTTTATCTTGCTCGATCTACTAAATAATTAGTAGTCAGTCAAAATTTAAGATTCTTCTTTTGCAGAGGCACCTTGCCTTAATATTTTTCAAATGCAAAATAACACTAGCCAGCAAAATATTGAATTTGAGCTCGGATTCTGAAGTTCGTTGGGTCTGTGATAGAAAAATATGTGTAGAATTCATTTTCATTTAAGAACATTGTTCTTGTCGGTGGAGTGACCGTCTTCCTTCCGTGTGGAATATATTTCCAAATAAAAAATTGAACAGAGTTGAAAATGCTTCTTAGGAATTATTACATAACGTAATCTAATGTAATTGGTTACTCCGAAATGTCTAACGAATTGTAATTTATCTTTTATTTACTATTCAAATTGTTTTAGATGAGTGTCATTCCATGATAATTGCTTTAATAAAGCCAGCTAGCTATAATAAAAAAATCATCTTAAAAAACTGTGTGTGTAATGACAACAATTTAATTTTAGATATGATTTATTTACATATTGCAGTAAGAAACAGCTATATTTTGTGTTTTTTTCAAAACGTTCTTGGCTAGTGTTACTGTAAAGTAAACATTGTATTTCATATTATAGAGAAAATAAGATTTTGTAAGTAGACGACTATTATAACGTTTTGTGTAATAAACGAAAACCACTACATTTGCGTTTGTTTTTATAATAACCTTTTATTCCTAACTATAGATTAATATAGAACGTACATATATTATAAGTATATATAAAAACTACTGGACGGATTTGAATGAAACTTTTTTGTTGTATAGCTATTAAGCCTGGCCAACATATAGGCTATAATTGATTTTGAAAACTGGAACACCTGATGAAGAACCATAACAGAACAGCTAAACCATAAGAAATATGGGAATGGTGCCTTAACAAAAGTCGTTCAACCTGATGAGCATTTTCTGCTGACATATAAAAATCGAAGATCAGGATCATCTGATGAAGAACTCCAAGAGACCAGCTACACTATTACATATATGGAAATGGCGTCTTGGAAAAAGTCGTTCAACCTGATGTGCATTTTCTACTGAGGTATAAATATAGAAGATCTGGAACATCTGTTCCCGTTCATCAACATATATTCACGCGGGACGCGGGATAACCGTTTGGAACACAAAAAGATTTTTCATCTAAGCGAAACTCACGCGGGCGAAGCCGCGGGCGACAGCTAGTACCTATCTATATAGCTATCTTAAGTATTGTTGCCAAAGCATTAGACTAGAAGGCGCTATTCGAATCGACAATGTCAAAGTAGGACTTTCTTATCTATACCCTATATACAATAGTAATCTATGTCCACAGTTCGGGAAAAGGAGTCCCCTACTTCGCGTGACACAAGATTGACGCAAATGCGTGAACACGCATCCACAGTTCGGGAGATGGAGTCCCCTACTTCGCGTGATGTAAGGTTGACGCAAATGCGTGAACTCGCATCCACAATTCGGGAGATGGAGTCCCCTACTTCGCGTGACACAAGACTGACGCAAATGCGTGAACACGCATCCACAGTTCGGGAGATGGAGTCCCCTACTTCGCGTGATGTAAGGTTGATGCAAATGCGTGAACACGCATCCACAGTTTGGGAGATGGAGTCCCCTACTTCGCGTGACACAAGACTGACGCAAATGCGTGAACACGCATCCACAGTTCGGGAGATGAAGTCCCCTACTTCGCGTGATGTAAGGTTGACGCAAATGCGTGAACACGCATCCACAGTTCGGGAGATGGAGTCCCCTACTTCGCGTGATGTAAGGTTGACGCAAATGCGTGAACACGCATCCAAAGTTCGGGAGATGGAGTCCCCTACTTCGCGTGATGTAAGGTTGACGCAAATGCGTGAACACGCATCCACAGTTCGGGAGATGGAGTCCCCTACTTCGCGTGATGTAAGGTTGACGCAAATGTGAGCAATATGAATAAACCATCGGAATAATGGAGGTATGTTTACTCATATTTATGCGACACAAGACTAGTGTTTAAAGGAATACAACTTACGACTTTAAGTTTGAATTTAAGTCGCTAAAAAAAAGGTCGTAAATTTTTACGACTTTTTGAGTGACGTGACTTTACTTCTTAACTATTGATGTCGATAAAAATTTATTCTTCTTAGTATAAATTTAATTAGACGAAAAATATATCCGATTGTTTTGAATTTTTATACGACTGCACAAACAAGTAGTGTACTGTGTATTATGTAAGTGTATATGTGAATTTGAATGTTAAAAAATCAAAATGTGATAATTATTCACGTGTTTGTTATCAAATATCAAATGTGTAGTTTTTAGGGTTGCGATGCCAAATGGAAAAACTGAACCCTTATAGATTCGTCATGTCTGTCTGTCTATCCGTATATCACAGGTACTTTATTTTTTTTTTTTTTTTTTATTAAATATGGGTTTGCTCTTGACCACAATCTTGCCCGAGGACAGAGATGAGGTCTACGATGAAGCGAGCTTACCCAGAAGCAACTATAAGAACTATAAATAAGAGAATGATAAAACTGAAATAAAAACTAAAATATAATGTACATTGCCATGCAAAATTTTACGGAAAATTGGTTTGAACGAAATCTAGTAAGTATTTTTTTAATACGTCACAAATCGTTAACCCCTAAAACATCGATCAAAGTTACAACGAACTACAAGAACGTTTATATATGTTACTTGCTGCTACTGAACTTCTAGAGCTTCATGAGCGAGTCCGACTCGCACTTGGCCCTCTTTTTTGAACGCACACGCGTACACAGGTTATTGAATGGCAAGATTTTTCAACCCTTGTTCTTTTATGAACAATACGATAAAATCCCTAGGGATTTTATCACGATGACCAGAACAGAATATGTAATTTACTTCTAGAAGTAAATTACATATTCTGTTCATCAAAAATGATTCAATTTTATAGGAGAACACCTCGCAAGTGAACATTATTGTCCAAAAAAAAAAAAATCCGCTCGCAAGAATGCTCTACAATAACAGATGAAATTGGGATGGACTATGAAAATTCGGTTTCACTGACGAGTGTTTGTTTTACTTTTGATGCTTTTTGTTTGAAATATTTAAGACAATGTTGAATCTTTGAACATTGACCCAAGGGTCGTTCCACCGGCCAAGAATTTCACGTGTCCGTGACCGAAAAGTACCCGAATATTATAATATTTTAGTAACAAATATTGTTTCCTAATAATATTACTTTGTTTCTTGTTGTTAAACCACAGAGATAGTTAATAATAGATAATTAAGTAATTTAAAAAAAATGTTGAATCGTCGAAAATTGACTACCACGACGTGTCCGCGCTCCAGATTTCAGAACTTTGCTCGTATAAATTAATTCGTTATTATTACCGCTTTTAAAGATTATGTAATCGATTACTGATTAAATAAACATTGATAAATTGTATACCATATAACTATATCACTAAAAAATTTTGTAAAATAACTATTTCAAGTTGTGTCCGAGCGTTAACCGTGATTACCCCGGCACGTCGCTAATGTGCGCGTACGTCCCTAGCTACGCAATCTAGGAACGAGCTCTATCCCCCCGCGAGAACCGTTAGTCGTGCCCCGCGTGCCGAGGTGACCGGTAATGCGACTCGTCGCGGGATTTCGGAGTTCTCGAGGTAAGAATTTGATTACCCTGACTTGGTTCCAGTGCACGATTGATTACTCTATCCTGTTTATTTCGGTTTCTTTTCATGGAAAATTTTTGTGAATGTACAGAAATAATAGTCCATGTAACCGCATTTTGGTGTATTAAAACATTTGTGATTAAACTGACAGATTGGGCAGGGCTCAGCATAAACCTTAATTTTTTGACTACCCCGACCTTGATTACCCCGACTTTTGTGACCGGGTAATCAATAATAGTGTAATTTTACTAATGATTATTATGTACTTAACTAAATAACGTTTAATAAGCAAATTTAAGAACCTTTTACTAAAATAAAATATTATTATATTTTGAAATTAGATACCATTTATTTCAGAATAACATCATGGCGCTCTCTAAAGAAGAAAAATTGAGAAAAAGAAGAGAAGCAGCAAGAAGGAGAATGGAAAAAATTAAAATTGATCCAGACTTATATGCTCAATGGCAACTAAATCAGCATGAAAAATACGAAAAGAAGAAAGAACGCGGTAAAATATTACCTATCAGCCAATTACCACCAAAACTTCAAAAACTAAAAAGAAAAAAAAGCAGGGAAAGTTCAAATAGATACAATAGGAAGAAAAAATTACAAGCTATGACAATGATTAACAATGAACGACAGTTAAATTTTAATATTTCTCCTAACTCAAATGATAATGAGGATCCTTTATCTCTTTCTCGTACTAATGTGGCTGCGTCTAACCCCATACCATCACCTAAGGCAAAAAGCATCACAGTTACACCGCAGCGCATAACAAGATCAAAGAAAAATAAATTACACATGGATGAACGAGACAATGAAAATGCTGACATCTATAGACCAGTAACTAGTTCACCTATAGCAACAAACAGTACAGAACTTTATTATCCTGAAGCTTCTACTAGCACGCCTAGACAAGTTGCCAACATTACTGAAGATATACATACACAAGATACCCTAAATATCCGTGATCCATTTGATTCAGCAACGCCAGTATCTTCTCGTGACTGTTCGAAATCACCCATACCAAGAAGCAGCGATCAGTCTTTTAGTTCATCGCCGGCCAGAATCCTGAGCCCAAAAGCTGCAACTACACGTAAACTTAAAAAAAAAAGATCCCCTTGGAAATACCTTCTAAAGAATTACAAATACAAAACCAATAAAGAATTACAACTAAAGGAACGTCAAATAAATAAACTGAAAAAACTAAACGACAACTACAGAAAGCAAATAAAAAGACTCCAGAAAGATAACAAGGGAAATATATATATTAGAAAGCGTCAAATAGCAGAAAAAATTGATAAAAATGTAACTGAACAACACAAAGAGGATATTACAGATGCTATAAAAAACTCGATACAAGAATTTTATGAAGAAGATGATAATAGCAGGTTATGCCCTGGAAAAAAGGAATTTATTTCAAGGAAAAAGATAAGAAAACAAAAAAGATATTTTACAGACACTATTCAAAATTTGCATACAAAATTTTAAACCCCGATAGAAAAATAAGCTACAGCTTTTTTTGCAAATATCGTCCGTTTTGGGTTGTGACACCAAGTGTAAATGCGCGAGAGACATGCTTATGCAAAGACCATGAAAACATGGAGCTAGTTGTATCTGCAATGAAAAGAAACGGTCTATTTCAGAAAAATCTGCTTTTGAAGTCCTGAAAACATTATGCTGCGATCCTCGAGATTTAGATTGCCTTTCAAGAAAGTGTAATTCGTGCAAAAATAAAAATTTAAACTATCAATTATTTAACAACGACAAAGAGACATACTACTGGAATTGGAAGAGAATGAAAAAAAATTACATAAAAGACGGTAAGGAAAAAGTAACAATGCAGACAGTGAAGGAGAAAGTTGTGTGTAAGCCTAAAGAAATGATAGAATATTTTGATAAAATTTTGAATCCTTATATGAACCATTGCCGAAATATTATTGCTCAAAGTAATTACATAAAAACACTAAAAAGAAATTTTACTCCAGAACAATGCATAGTACATTGCGATTTCAGTGAAAACTACAACACCAAATGTTCATCAGAAGTACAAGCCTATCATTTTGGCAGCTCTAGACAGCAAATCACTTTGCACACTGTAGTGATTTATTTTATTAAAGATGGGAAACTGTGTACACAATCGTTCTGCACCCTGAGTGAATGTTTGAGACATGATGCTGGTTCAATATGGGAGCACTTAATACCCATATTGAAATTTATTGAAGACACAGTTCCAGAAGTTGTTTCTATATACTTTATATCTGATTCACCGAGCGCACAATATAGAAATCGTAAAATGTTTTATGTGATAGCAAAGTTACATTGGCACTATCCAAACTTAAGCTGCGTTGAGTGGAATTATACAGAAACAGGCCACGGAAAAGGAGCCCCCGATGGCGTTGGTGGGGTGATAAAGAGAACGGCAGACCAAATAGTAGCGAGAGGTCATGACATTCAAAATATTGAATCGCTTGCTAGCCATCTCAAAAAGAACGTGCCTGGTGTTCTGATTAAAGTCGTTGAAGAATCTGGCATCTTCGAAAAAGATTTACTAATTCCTTCCGACCTTAAAGAATTTCGAGGCACTATGAGTGTACATCAGGTGGTATGGCGTTCAAGTGACAGTCATAAATTGTCAATGAGACGTCTAAGCTGTGGACTAGATAGCTGCCTTCACCAGTCGTCGGAATGTCTTCATGGTCAACATATCGGATTTTATACTCTAGGAGATAGTTTTGAAAGAAAAGATAATATGAATGTAAATAATTCATCAAAACAGATTCTTAAGGCAAAAAATAAACGAGTAATGAAAAAAACTTACCAGCCACCGATTGTTAGCATTCCGAATGAAGAACAACAACTAGATTCCCCCGTTTTAACACCTAATGATAGTTTTTGGGCTGACGTTCCGTCCATTGATGAGAGAATTATTACGTCAACTTTTACTGATTCTTTTTGAAAGCTTTGCATAAAAATGATGACATGGAAAGTTCCGGGGAAGAATTTAACATTTTTGACTAAAATGAAACAAGAAGTTCCTATTTTGAAGTAACCATTTATAACAATTTACAATTTTTAATACTATATTAGTTTATAAGGCTCTATCGTTGTATAAGAATTTATCTATAATTTTATATTTCGTACAAATTCTAGATAATTGTTATGAGTATATTCTCAATGAAAATGCTATATTGCAATTGAGCAGTAGATGTAGACTGATTGGTTAATACTTTAATATTTTTATGTAAAACATAATAAGTGTTGTGATTTTTTATAACGATTAGCTTTATTTTGACAATATTAAAATTGCGCTGTGAGTTGTTTTTTAAAGTAAGTTTTAAGCTTCTGTAAGAGGCTTTTATAATGTGATTCATAATTATAGATCAAAGAATTATAATAATATGAAAAATATGTAGGGTAGTATTCAAATACTAAACAGCTGTTTTTGAGTCAAAATCGTATATCGGTAGTTTAAGCTAAGTTCCTAATTCCAAGACTTTTAGTAATAATTATGTAAGGCTAGTTTTTTATAACATTTATTTCATCATTACTTAAAAAACACCTTAGAAAATAAAATATTTGTTTTATTTTTGATTACTCTGACTCCCAACTTTGATTACCCCGACCATGAAAATTTTGATGCCACATAACTTTTTATTCCTGCTTGCTACATATTAGCCAATATAAATAGTAAGCTCGCAACAATGTCTATTTTCAAATGTAATACATACCTAAACTTACTCAAAACTCAAAAATAAAAAAGGTCGGGGTAATCAACTAAAGAATCCAGAACCGTGGAATAACCCCCAAATAAGTTAGATTTTTTTTTATACATATTAAAATAATAAATGTAATCTAATATCATGGAATAATCGAGATTTGATGATAAAAGGATGTATATTTTTAATAAAGATATAAATTTGATTTGTTTGAAATTGATTCTTTAAAACTATATTTCAATATTGTAGGAGAACAGATCACAATGGAAAATTAATATCTCAAAAGGACCTGCGTCTTGCGAGATTGAAACCAATTTATCAACAAAAGCAGGTATCAAGATGAATTTCGAAGTTTCCGTTGCTTCCACGAGCAAATTATCGATTAAATCTGAGGAACACCTTCTTCTCTCAGCCGAAAGACGTCCACTGTTGGACAAAGGCCTCCCCCAAGGATTTCATCCATGGAGGGTTTTGCCGTAATCGCCACGCTTGGCAGGCGGGTTGGCGATCGCAGTGTGATGGCATAGTTCGCGGAAAGATGCTGCTGCCCATCATCCGGTGTTTTAAATCCCTTAGTCGCCTCTTACGACACCCACGGGAAGAGATGGGTTGGTGCTATTTTAGGGCAACACCTTACGCCGAGGAAAAAGAAACGGAGGCTAAAAATCGATGCACAGGCAAAAAAAAATTAAACGTTTGCAGGATAAAAGTAGATATTTAAATAAGAAAGTAGCGTCATTAAAGACATTTTAAAGACTTTGAATGACAAGGACTTAATAGATAAACAAAACAAAGTTATACTGGAAAATATAGGAATAACAAACGAACAATTAATTAAGAGATAAATTTCTAATAACACATCAGGCAAAATATCGCGGAAACCATATTCTTCAGAATTAAGACGTTTGCGTTAACTTTGAATTATTATTCGCCTAAAGCCTACAAATATGAAAGAAAGTGGTGTGTAACTCTCAAATCGACCGTTAGTTGAGGTTGGATGCGGTTTTGTGCTTGTGTGTATGCGGTAGGAATACACACAAGTACAAATCACGTGATTTCCGTGTCACGTTCGGCACGAAAGGCACTTGAGAGTGGCCCTCCAGGTATCATTGTCGGTTGACGCGTCAAGTCGCACCAACTAACGCGACCAGTCGTATCATTCGATACGTCGAGTCTTACCACCTGATGCGTCGAGTTGTACCAACTGACACGTCTGGTCGTATCAACTCAGGCATCGAGAAGTATGACCTTATGTATCTAGACGTATCATTCCATACATCATGTTGTATCACTGTACATCACTACGTATATTATCTTGTGTCCTCACACTTAGTTATGACACATAGACTAGACAAACCTAAAACAATGTTTTTCTCTGCTCGACAATGGCGCCTACCTCCTTGGGAGATTTGTGCGACATACTTCCACCACCGGAAGATAAATCTTTTTTTGACCGAGTAGTTCAAATTATAGAAAAATACTACCCAGAAGGATGGAGAACGTGGGAACTTTTCGGAGCATCAATATCTCCGAGAATAGAAGCCAAACTACGGTTTGCAATTCCTACTGAAGATCTGGCTCAGGATAACCTTCAAATGAGATTTTTCGAGAATATGATGACTGCACTTTCTCACCAAACTAAGGCTATCGAAAACGTAGCAGCACAAGTCGCGACCTTGACGGCATCAAGAGAATACTCAGGTGAATCAGATGCCACAGGTTCCATCGCCGAACACGCCTCATCCGACGGGGAGTTTGAAGCACTCCCCCTCCAAATCTTTCGTCGGCTAAATCTACAATAGACAACGAAATGGCCAAAATGGCCCCAAATTTCGATTTTGCGCCTTCTACAACAGAGGCGGAACCGAAACTTTCCAAAGCAAATCCCCAACTAGCGGAGCAAGGCAGGAAATGTCAGCGTCTTGGCGAAGACGGATGGAAAAACATCCGATACTCCGAAGTTCAGAAAATGCACGCAACCCCGGTATTTGGCGCTCTCAAAGTAAATAGCCTACTTGCAGCATCAACGCCACGCTCAACTCATGTATGGAATTTGGAAAAAACGGATCTTACACTAGGAGCAATAACATATGGCCGTTTCCTCCAGCGTAGAGCTTTTGAAGATGCGTGGAAAAAATTAGACCCTGCGTCTCAAAAAGCTGTGCAAAAAAACTTTCTTTCACCGGACAGTGAATTCAAAAAAATATCAGACATTCTAGTACAATATACTTGCGGAAGACGTGCCGAGGTAATCCAGTCACGTAGAGAGACATATAAGCCTCCAAATAAAGTCTTGCACGATATACTGCACGACATCCCCCCTTCCGACACGCACCTATTCCTGGAGGACAAATTAACAGAGACGATAAAAAATCAGGGGGGAGTACATAAATTCTTTCCCAGGAAGATCTTTAACTCCAATAAACCAGGAAAAAAAAGCTCTTCTACCTCTAAGGATCCACGGGGACCTACCAAGAACATTCGTGACTTACACTCGTTCAAAAGCTTGAACAGGAAACAGCCCTTTCGTAACTTTCGCCACACAGAAAAGCAAGACCGTAACGGCAATAAATCAACAAAACCCGCGACAACAACAGGTAAAAAACTAACTCTGAGGTATTTCGAGCAGGTCAACTGGAGTACAAAGTTAACCAGTGGGAATCATTGGATGCCCTGCAAACACTCTTAAACGTAATAAAAGGATACAGAACCTTTTATACGACAACCACCGTCTATGCAATTTAACCATAAAACATGCAAAGCATTTGAGCCCAAAAAATATAATATTATGTCAGAAAAAATCGATGCCCTTTTAGAGTCGGGAGCTATTTCACGAAGTCAATTTAGTAATGGCTTTTTGTCTCCTATCTTCCTTAGGGAAAAAGCCAATGGTTCCCATAGGCTAATAGTCAATTTGAAAAACCTTAACAAATACATCCACTACTCAAAATTCAGACTAGTGAACTTGAGAAAGATATCCCAAATAGTGGAAAAAGACGACTATGCAGTAAAAATCGATATTTCGAACGCCTACTATCACGTTCCATACTTTCACGTTTTACATAAAATATATCTTTCATTTGTTTACGATGGGCAAATCTTTAACATGAATTGCCTTCGTTTCGGTCTGACGAGTGCCCCATCTATCTTTAGTAAAATCTCAAACTGGGTAGCTTCATTGCTTCGTAAAAATGGAATCAGAACTGTAGTCTATTTAGACGACTACTTGCTTCAGAATAAAGACCCGATAGCTTTGAAGCAACAAGCCCAATGGACTTAGGGTAGAAGATTAACACCAATAAGTCCGAGCTCCAACCGAAAAAACACATTGAATATTTAGGACTTTTATGGAACACTGAGGAAAATTGTATAAGGTTTCTTTTGAATTAAGTTTTACACAATATAAGACCAAAAACATATTGTGAAAAAAGAAACGATAAAAAAGACCATTAACTTTATTTAGAAATAAAAAACGAATGCCGGCATATAAATGGATATCTATTATGAGAGAATACATTTGGACTAATACACAAAACCGTTGTACGTGGATATTCAAGAATAATACAGTTAGTGAAATATATTGTGTAAAAATTAATGGCGATTGTAAACAATGTCATGGTAAAATCAGAATAAACACTAAAAAAGGAATTAATGACAAAGTTACTGTTCATTGTGTAACGCGGCGACGCGTTCATCCTCTTTGGATCCATTTATGCGTGCGCTGGCACATACATACTTATTTCACCTGTCATAAATTTTAAACTGTATTCATACACATTCGATTTTGCATTTTGATATCATTCTTGACTCAGTTTATGTAAATCACTTATCGTCTATCATTGTAAAGATAAATAATATATCTAAAATATATTTAATATATATAAAACAACATAGACCCGTCCAGGGTAAGTTTTATTGGTTCTTTCGGAAGTGATTCTAAATTTATAGTGAAGTGTGTTATCTTTTCTAACCGTTATTTATATTTGTTTTAGGTCTTATGTTTTTATCAATAAATTATACTATACAACGACCCTGAAGATTATTATTTGGAGATCACGCTCCAATTGCACTTTTACAAATGTGGATTCACAATTAATACATGATCCCGTAAAGGTGAGAATAACAAAGTTCGAAAAGGGAGAATTAGCATCTAAACTGGAAAATGTTGTTCTAAGGAATCAAATATTATTTTTTTTACTAATGGATAATGATACTGTAGAACCTCCATATATTCCTAGTCTGAAGACATTATAAAATACTTAGCATAGAACTAATAGTTCACAATATTATCACAAAAACGTAGTTTTGGCTTTATGGGTTATGACATATACGCCACGCCGCCTTTTATAAATAATGTTATTCAAAATGTGTCGTTGCATCCATTTTTGTTTATTATTGGATTGAACTACAATGCAAATTCTATCAGGATTATTCAAAAATGTATTATACAACTATAAGTCTCGATGCTACTGGATCATTGTTCAAAAAAATCAAACCACCATCACCGGAGTTAGCTAACGCGAACTATCAGTCGAAACATTTATTTTTATATATTCCAGTTTTAAAATTAACAAATACAGCAATACCCATTTGTCAAATGATTTCTGCCATACAAACACTCGAAAACATCTATTTGTGGTTAAAAACTTGGGTAGATAATTAGATCTAACCCAAAGAAATAATAACAGTGAACAGATTATTCTGAAGCAAAAAGCATATTACAAAATATGGTTATCGTGGCTTCGAACGGATACGATCGACATAGTAAAAACGGAATCAGAACTAAATGCGAAGCAGCTAAGGAAAAATTACTACAAATAAAACGGATAGTTGTTGAAGATGACGAAATTACTACTGCTGGTAATAATGAAGATTTCATGATGGATGATGACAAAGCCAATTTGATTGAAAACGAACCCATTAAATGGTTTGATGCTTTGGTACTAGAAGAAAAGTTATACGCTGATCTATGTGAAGATACGGTTTATGAAAACATTTATTATTTTCCAAGTTTTCTGGATAATTTTAGAAAGCTTTTTCTCCGGCTTTCATTATGGACCAATTTGATGTTGCGTTTTCACAAAAAATCTAACGATACACCAAGCAGCAGTAACTTGGTACCGACTTCACCTCTTTTATTAGGTAGCATGCTAATACATTTTTCTTAATTGTTATTTCATGATTTTAAGATTTATTATGAAAGTCTGTTCAGTTTTTTGGAAAAAAGTTTTATTTTATCATTTTTAGTGCTTTTACACCTATTTTCTTCAATAAAAACTCATTTCTTTCACTGGCCGAAAATAAAGAATAAAGAATTCGAAACTTTTAATGTCAGTTTGATTTTAAATGTCAAAACATGTCAAATTGTCTATTATTTTTGGCACATAAATAGACCAAGAGCCCGCGACGACCAAACCTTCCTTATTTTAAAAATGTTGAATGCTTCACTGCGTGGTATATACGGGTAAAAAATATTAGCGACTAGGTATGAAGTTTGGATCTTAGTTGCTTATGCAGGTAATATGGATAGCAAGGATGATTTTTATAGGTATAAAAAGCACCTTTGGGGCTTCTCAAAGTAACATTTATTCAGATTTTATAATAAAACAAATATAACTTTAGTTAACGTTAATGGTTTTCATTTACCTGATCATTCTTTTTCAAAACCCCGTTCTAATAGAACGGGGTTTTGAAAAAGAATGATCAGGTAAATGAAAACCATTAACGTTAGATCAGGTCATACTAGCAGTCCGCCCCGGCTTCGCCCGTGGTAAATACATAACAAGAGGAGTAACAGATCAAAGTGTATTAACTCCACCTACCGAATTATTCTAATACAGAACGGATTTTTTATCTATTTCAAACCTTGAAACTCATGTCAAATTATGACGCATCAAACTGTATTACTTTTTATTATAAAAAAGAACCAAAAGTAGTCACCGTTTCAAACGATATTAGATCCAGGTTCGTTGCCATATCCAAGTGTATTAAATTTTGTCGCTAGAACAAAGTGTGTTACATCCATAGACATCAAGTACAAGTCATTTCTGAACGCAACAAACTATATTGTTTGTGGTCACTTGTCACTCGATGTCAATATGACAGGAAACATTGGCGGTTATGTTGTCACTGTTGTTGTGTTAATGTTTTTTGAATAATAAAATAGATTTGTTATTATTTTATGGTAATAATCGTATGTAAAGATGGAAGAATCAATATTTGTTGGAGAACATTCGGATGGTTCACGAAAACGGCCACGTAATAAAAACCTAAGAGCTCGGCGTAAAGAAGCAAGGTAAGTGTTGTTCGCACTTGTGTATTTTATCACAGCATTTATAGTAATTTATTTTAATGGGTTATTTGCCTGTTTTTGTTTATGTCATAATGTTTATTGTTTCAGATACCGTGATAGTGATCCGGCTTTGTTAGCCTTTAATCCACCATGTACACATACGACAAAACGGTATTCTTGCTGTTTGATTTCTATGAATTACCTGATTTATGCGAAACAAAAAATGTATGACGCCCATACGAAAATTGAGCAGGATAGGCGATTGTCATACATGTTAAGGGTTTCAGGCACTAAACGATCTAGGCCAGTAGCAAAGCCTAAAACTAAGTCCAGAAATGCTAAGAAATTCTCCGTTAAGTATTACATTCCTGTCAAACAAGGGAAAATGATGCCTGTTTGTGCAAAGTTTTTTCAAAAGTTGTTTAATGTTTCTCAAACCAGAATCAACTCAATTGCAAAGGGTGTTTTTAGTGGTGAAGGAGTTCATGAACGGAGAGGTGGAAATCACAAGGCACATCTGTATGCCCAGAAAAAACAGGCCGTTATTGAATTCATTTCTAAACTTGAGGGTAGTATAAGTCACTATAATCGCCTTAAAAGCAAGCGCATATATTTGCCATCCACGTTGTCAATAAATAAGCTTTACAAAATTTACAACAGTCAAGCCAATGAAAATCTTAAAGTTAAAAAAACTTTCTTTGCCACAATATTTTGTACAAAATTTAATATTGGCTTCGGAACTCCTGCTGTTGATGTTTGTAGTTATTGTAAAAGGATGGCGTCTGCCATGAGAGCAGAAACTGATACACAAAAGAAAAACAGTTTGATGCACAATTTGGGAGCTCATAAGTTACTAAAAGCAGACTATTCTGATAGTGTCAGACTTTGTTTCGATCTTCAACAAATTCATCCTCTTCCTAAACTGAATATTAGTGAAGCTTACTATGCTCGGCAAATAAACTTTTATACTTTTTGTATTGTTGACCTGAATATGCAGGATTCACATTTTTTTACGTGGACAGAAACGGAGGCCGGAAAAGGCTCAGTGGAAATATCCTCTGCTATACTATCATATCTACAAACATACAATTTTGCCGAATCCAAGACCAAATTGAGACTGTTCTGTGACGGTTGCGGAGGGCAGAACAAAAACATGCATGTCGTTCATAGTTTATGTTGGTGGCTTTTTACTAAAGCTCCTGTACATATTGAGGAAGTTGTTTTGTTCTACCCTGTAAGAGGGCATTCTTATATGCCTCCAGATCGTGTCTTTGGAGTGGTAGAAAAAGAATTGAAGAAGAGAGAAGAAATCATCACACGAAAAGAATATACACAAGTTTACTCTGAAAAAGGAAAAGTCCATGAATTGGGAAAGGAATGGAATACGCTGGATATAAAAAGTCTATCAGAATTCATGAAAAAGATGGATGGAATCAGAGATGCTAAAAGGATTTATATAAAAAAGACAATGGTAAGAAACAAAGCAACAAGGCAACTTAAACCAAGAATAGATGTCAAAATGGAAAATTTCTACAATGCTGATACTGGAAAAGACTATGGTCCAATTATGAAAAGGGGTTTTAAAATTGAAAATATACCAGAGCCTGCAATCATCAACAATAATAATTTACTAAATCAGGCAAAGAAAAATGATGTAAACATGTTACTGAAGAAACGTTTTGGAGAGGAATGGCAAGATAATGGGGAGTTAGAATATTACAAAAAAATTATAAACAGTGATGGTGATGGTGTTACCGATTCAGATCAAGAACAGCAGGAAATGTGTGACTGTTTGGAAGAGGAGGATGAAATAAGTAAATTTTAGTTCAGTGTGTAATAGTCTTCACACCCATGTCAAACTGTATTAAATCCCAAATGTGCCACATCAAACAGTATTATTTTATGGTTAATGCATCAATATGTATTAAATCCAAAAAATATGTAAAATTTTATTGATAATTAATAATAAGAAGTATGTGGATTTCAGTTTTATTTGCTGATTTGACTTCCAATAAACCCTATTACAATACAAAGTTGTTTGTTTTTGTCCTCTCTTAAAAATATTATGGATTATGCTTTTATCTCAAAAGTTACATTAACGGAGTTAAAACACTTTGATATGTTGCTCCTATTATAGCTTTCAGGGATAATGTACCTTTCTAACTGTGAAAGAATTTTTCAAATCGGTCCAGATCCTGAGTTTATCGCGTTCAAACAAACAAACTCTTCAGCTTTACAATATTAGTATAGATAAATGTGAAAGTGTGTTTGTATATTTGTTTTTGTCCTTCCATCATGCAAAAACAGAGCGAAGGATTAATGTGATTGTTTGTTTCATTTTCACTATGTTACTCGAAGGTAGTTTTATTGTGTAAATGGTCGCAGTGTTTAATCAAAACACTGCTACTGCACTATAAGAGTCTTTATTTTGTTATAAAAACACGTTGCTAAGTATTATTTAGCAGGCGTTCTTATTAAAAAATGAATTTAGTAAAAAATATGTTTTCCAATTGAATTTAGCAATATATTTACTACCCTTTAAATACAAATTTTATATACATTTATTTAATGATATTGATAGTAAATAAAATAGACCGATAATGGTAAAACAAAAGGGTTCTGCTGGAGAGTATGCTCTCTGGCAGGACCCCAAAATATGTTGAATTCTAGCCAAACTACTTGCATACATATATTGGGAATTCGCTACAAATATATACACTTAATATACATATTAAATCGTAAATATTATTAACTAGCTTTTGCCCGCGGCTTCGCCCGCGTGAATTTCCCACGGGAACAGTGCTTTTTCCCGGGATAAAAAGTAGCCTATGTGCTATTCCAGGTCATTATCTACCTCTGTACCAAATTTCATCGAAATCCGTCCAGTAGATTTTGCGTGATTGAGTAACAAACATCCTCACAAACTCACAAATTCACAAACTCACAAAGTCACATCCAAACTTTCGCATTTATAATATTAGTATGGATTATCTGTGACTGGGTTCTGCCAGGTAGCATCAAATTCTTAAAGCATTATTTAATAATTAACTAAACGCATCTGCTCAGTAAAGTTTTGAAAAGTTTGTTTTGTTTGGCTTACTTTGCTTGCCTTTTCTTGAGTTGAGTGCGCACTATATTGATATTTTTCGAAATCTATTTCTACGACCTGGCACTGAATAACTTCTGTACCTCAAGTGTAACTGTTTCTTTAAAATTCGAATACGCTTCGAACACGTTAACCGAGCTTACTACCTTCGATTCGTTTTTTCATAACATACGAGTGTATCTGCGAACATGACGCTTCACTATTTTTTACGTACGCTCACTTCGTCGAAAGTATAGTTATTTTTTGTAGGTTGGCAATCATGATACAACTTTAAACTTATACGACTTAATCGAAATGACCATTTCAATTATGCTTAGTCCCGTTTTGCTGAAGCTTCTTAATTTATCAGAGTAATACATTTAATTAATAAATATGTTTTGTTTCATTTTATTCTGCAAGAGTAAAGAAGACAACTGCCGTGAAGTGCCGTGCGCGCGGTTTTTACAAAAACACACAAACTAGGTACTTGACTTGAAGTGTTTGCTTTTCGCTCTCCATTCCGCGTCCAAAGTTTTATTTAATTTCAAAATCGGTTGTGTGTTGTGTGAATAAAATAGAAGTTATGTTCAAAGTCTCGTTAGTTAATTTTTACAATGAAAACCAGTGTGTCTCAATTTGAAATGCTTGTTAATTTTATGGAAAAGTAAGTACATGAATGTATGTGATTCAATATCACATACATTCCTATTACCTACCACTAGTTGAGAGAGTACTACCTAGATGAAACTTTACCTATTTTATTTCAGGCATGGTGATATAAACAAACCGACTAAAAACGCTGGTGGAAGGATCCAAACAATCCAAGCTTGGGAACGTTTGACCGGTTTGTTGAATGGTGATGCAACAGGTGAAGCAAAAACAACAGAGAAATGGAAAAAAGTAAGTTTATTCTTAACATAACATAAGTACTTAATATTTTAACATTCCTAACATATTTGAATTTAAATATGTATTAATGCATTTCAAAGGTGTGGAGCGACTTGAAAAATAATACCAAAAAGAAAGCCGCTAAAATTAATAGGGGTGCTAGAGGTACTGGTGGTGGGCCTGCTTTACAAATCCGACTCACTGAGCTGGAGGAGCGAGTCCTCAGTGTAATGGGGCCGCAAGCTGCTACAGGTCTGATGGGAGTGCCTGAAGCTGGTTTTTTTCAGGTTTAACTTTTCTCAATACTCAATATTTTATTGCATCCATAAAGTTGACATATAAATAAAAGTACATTTATGGACCCTGTCGGGCACAGCAACTTGGGTCTTTTTCTTGTACTTTCTTTCTTTACATACATAATACTTATATTATAAAGGTAAAAGTTCTCTGTGTTGCCCATTAGTATTTTAAAAAATTGGATTATTTTTTAACACTTATATGTTATTTTTACAGGAACCAAATCTAACAGGGGATACTGACAGGACGCCAACTTTGCCTGAAACATCACCCCGTGTGGTTATCGAATCGGAGAGCCCTACAATATTTTCCTTTTCAGAAGTTGGGGAAATTTCAAGAGGTTTGTTTATTTATTTATTTTATTTTATTTGGAGAACATTACAGCTTTGGAATATCTATAAGTAAGTTAATAGTTATAATTTGAAGAATTCAATTTGATAGGTACCTAAGTAAATGGAGATTTTTATGTATAAACAATCTTTGTTTCCGTGACTCATGTTCAAATTCCTGAGACTCCTGACCAGCTCCATATCCCTGCTATTGAACTATCAGTTCATGATGATTGGAATGTCGCTGGACCGTCACGCTAGCCTCATGTACCACCACCGACGCAGACGCCACCGCCAGTTCCCGAGGAGGACATTGCACCAGCTCATCGTCAGCCAGCTCAACGAGGGCAGACACCTCGTCGTCGGCATGGTTCACCATTGCGCCGTGCTCGTTCACCGAGAAGGCGCCTTGTCGGACCACATTCCCACATTGAGCAGGCAACGCAGCAATTTCTAACTTCTGATGAGCAATGGCGAAATTTCCTCCAAAAAAAGCATGAGGATGAAGTAGAACTAGAGAGAGAAAAGCTGCGCATTAAGGAAAAAGAAATCGAGGCACAACATCGATGGCAGGATGTAGCTATGAGTGCAATAGCAGCATTGAATAAAATAATAGATTCTAGATTTTTAAGAGATTAGGTCACAGTTTGTTTAAAATTTGTACATAATAGGTAATATTGCATATTTTTTCTGCCATATTTTTTATACTTTGAAAGTGCTATATACCAAACTTTTTAATTTTTTCTTTTATTTTTGTATTATTTTACATATTCTTGCATTGGTTAGATTTTTTAAGTTCTACTGTTGTATTAACATATTAGGTAATATAATAAGCAAAAATAAAAATTTCAACACATGGTATATGATATTTATTTACTTATATTAGGTATTTTAAGGATATTGCTAAAATTAAATCATATTAATTATTAAAACTAATTATTAAAAAGACGTCCACTGCTGGTGTCCACAAAGGTCTCTCCCAAGGATTCCCACATAGAAATCTGATAATATTATTGAAAATTCTGTAGTCTTCTAACTAATTGATCCCTGTAAGCTCTTCCTCGTATTAATTCATTTGAGATTCTTGTTTCTCCTAG
This sequence comes from Ephestia elutella, assembly GCA_018467065.1. NCBI lineage: Eukaryota > Metazoa > Arthropoda > Insecta > Lepidoptera > Pyralidae > Ephestia > Ephestia elutella. The sequence continues at coordinate 7,947,434 of CM031577.1, forward strand.
ATGTTCAATTGGCTGGGGAGGTACACTGCAATCTGAAAAAAAAAATACAATTTATTAATACCCTAGGATAGGCAGGAACTTACTAAAAATATAACCAACAGTCAACTTTCCTACAAGATGAAAACATGAGTGAGACAATTTATTACATTTCATATCATTTAACCAGCTGGGTTAGACAGAGCTTCGAGTAACAAAATATTTTATTCATACAACAAAGGTGGCTGGATGCCAGCAACACCAGAGTAGAGCCACTCACATGTTGCCAACCTAACATTAAATATTATTTATACAACAACAGTTGTTAGCCCATTGCCTGCAGTATGATCTGACCCATTCATTCTATTGCTCACTGACCAAACATTCAACTATTTGGTAACTAGTCCCAAATGCACTAATTACTAACTTATTTATTTTATTACTAACCATAGTTATCTGGTTCTGCTACCCTGTAATCAAGTGCAATATTGTGTAGTACACAACAAGCCTGTATTATTTTTGCACACTTTTCAGGCTTGTAATGTAGGACTCTATCTTTGCATAAGCACCGCCATCGGTTCTTCAATCTTCCAAAGGTATTTTCTATGAGCACTCTAGCTCTCATATGTTTTTGGTTGTAATTTGCTTCTGGTGACCCTGGGTGCACCTCCAGAAATGGAGTCATCAACCATGGACGTTGAGGGTAGCCAGAGTCGCCTGAAATTAAAAATTAGTCTTTGTACAAAAATGTCTTAAAAGTTAATGTCTTTAAACAAAAATCAATACTGTCTTTAAAGTAAATAAATTAATATAAAACATGCATAAAGTAGGTATGGGTTGAATATTATCACCTAAGAGCCAAAAAATTTCACCCCTTTTATGTAGATGTTGCATGTAGGTGTTAACATTACTGTTCTCCCAAATGAACGCATCATGATTTTGCCCTCCAAATTTGGCGTTTACATTTATAATTCTGCAATCACTATCACACACCTTGTTAAGTCAATTAGCTATAATTTGTATATTTGTATAGTGACAGGGGTGAAATTTATTTATAGTTACTCAAGGGTGTTAGTGTATATGTGTAGTACTGTTATGTTATGTTAGCTAGATGACTTAACATGAAATGGTAAGGGAGCTGTAGTCTACCTGAAACAACCCTATTAACTTTACCTACCTACCACAGCCTACCCTAACCATAAACTAAGGAATATATAAATATATAGATAGTGCGGGAAGCCTGTTACCGTGCGACCTAAGATAACAGACGGATAAGTGGAGGGATGAAAGGGTTGTGCACGAGGTGCAATGTGCACAGGATGTAGGTTTTTCCCACTACCAGTCAAGCAGGCTCACAAGACTGATCAGAGTACTGACGGCGTAAGGTGTCTTGGCCGTAGTGGGAGGAATGCTCCGAGGAATATGACAGACAATGAAACTCGTCAAAGCCCAATTCCAAAGAGAATTTATTATAACAGTACAAAACTATTTAAACCTAAATTATCTATACATGTGTGTATGTAAATTTCATTATCTTTATTTGTGTTTATAAAGTAATAGTAGCAAAGCAGCAGATTTTATGCTGATTTGGGCTAGCGCCGGTCAGTGACTGCTCTGCTGACTATTGTTTGCGTGGTTGACGTGAACATTCTGGCGCCTCTCAGGAGAATGTCTTGAGTTCATAGAGTTGTGGTGCAGATGACTTCTTCTTGACCGCTGGCTGCGCGTAGATGTGTCTTGTTGGTTGATTTGAGGGGGCAGACCCGCTGCTGGAGGACTGCATCTCGGCGTTGCTGTTGACAGGCTGTTCGTTGCTGCTGTCCAGAGTGACCGCACGTCTCGCCGGTACCATGCATCGTAGTTTTTGCGCCAACTGTGCACCGAAACAATATATTAATAAACCTAGAAGTGAAAATATTGCTAATGTACTAAAGCTAACTACGTAAGTTTGAGTAGTTATACTACTCCAAATCGTATCATCTAGGGTTGTTTGCAAGGTCTTTTCTTTATTAATTAAATCCTTAAAAATATCCTTAGAACTATCTATAATTTGTTCTTTTGAAATATCCTTAACACTTAATAGTGTATCATTAAGATTTACATTCAACTTAAAGGATGACTTTTTACTATAAGATGCTATGACATTTGATGACACTATTCGTTTGGCTGTCAATATTGTAGTCAATGATTTTATAATACAGTTTTCAGATATTTGTATTATTCCAATGTCATGAATGGAGACTTCTTCTCTTTCACCGTCACATAAAATAGATATAGTTTCTGAGCTCTTTGTCAAATACAACCAAGTATTTGCCATTTGGACTTGTTTCCATACTATATCAGTCGTCAAATTGTAATGTTTATTACTGCACTTTGTATTTGTTGTTGTAGTATTTTCATTGTTAGTTAGTAATTTAACAATGCAATTTTGTTTTAATTGCATGTTTTTCACCGCCACAGGAAAACAAATGAATTTATTGTACCGATGCAGACAATTGTTAAATTCTTCATGAGTTAGCTCAAAGTAACGTTCATTATTATAATCTATCCCTAAAAATGTTTGAGCAGTGTCTATATTAAGAAAAGATCCATCTGGTTGTTTTGCTGGTATTGGAGTCACGTGTACTAATGTATATATGGTTTTCTCGGCTATAGGGAAATAAGATAATACTCTAATATGAGTTTCGTTTTCTGCTAGTTTTGTATCAATTAACTGCGATTGTATAATGTTGATGTTTGAAGGTAGATTTTTGTTAGCGTTTGTGATTATTTTCGATATGTCTTTTGGTGATATAACACTATACACAGTAGCTTTTGCTAAATATATTTCCATCAATCCTGAATAGTAATCCGTTATCTCTTTTAGATAGTTGACTGCTAGTTGATATGACTGCATTACTTGTATTTGAATATAATTACTGTTAGCGCGTTTAAACCATTTATTATTTTCATTTATATATCTCAATGCTTGATTCAACTTTGTTCTAAATTTTTCTAGTTTCTGTTGTATTCTTTCTTCTGATTGGTTTACAGCTGTTATGGTAGAAATCATGAATTTTGTTTGATGATTTGCTGCATCTATAAGTTTTTGTTGATTTTGCTGTAGTGCATCGATATCTCTATAAGCTTCGTCATTTACCCCAAATATAGATGTCATGACTTGTCCCAATAAACCTCTTTTCTTTCTTGTGTCATTAACTTCAGCCAGGTATGTATTAGTTTTCTCAAACTTTTTCTCTTCTTCTTGTAAATGCTCGTAATATTGAGTGCAATGTGTCTGACTGTCAATTGTTATTGCATAATCGCAAAATGACTTAAACTGTTCCGCTACTTCTCTTATTGTTGCTAAGTTGTCATGTATTGTACTTCGCTCATAATCAATTTCAATTCTGAATGTTCCTCTATCTAGTGTAGCATTTCCCATTTGTTCAATATAAAGTCCAGGTTCTAAGTTTTTAATAGTATAAGTTGCTGTAGCAGTAGTGAATATTTGTAATATTGTCAAAAATAACAGCATCCAATATTGTAATTTTCCTGACACTTTTTTGTCTACATTTGTATTGGATTTTCTCACTATACCAATATTACTATACGCGTGCGTATTTGATATCTTTTCTTCCTCTATATTCTCGTTTACAGGTAATGGTATCAATGTATGTACTGCTCGTTTTTGGTCAGCTCCTCGTGACCTTTCAAGAGTTACAACTCTTGTAGCGCCATCGGTTCCGGGATGAATTTGTTTTATCTTTGCTATAGGCCATTTGCTGGGACTTATGTTATCATCTTTAACTATCACCACTGTTCCGACTTTTAAGTTTGTTTCATTAGTTTTCCATTTGTACCGTTGTTGTAACTGGTGGAGATATTCCTTAGTCCAGATGTTCCAAAAATCTTTCTTCATTTTCTGTATGTGCTTCCACCGATTTATAAGATCTGTGTTAATGTTCTCTATTGGATCAGGTATTCCTACTGCCTCACGACCAATAAGAAAGTGGCTCGGGGTTAATACTATATTGTCGTTTATATTTTCAGTTTGAATGCATATTGGTCTTGAATTTAAACATGCCTCAATTTGATGTAGGAATGTTGAAAGCTCTTCATAAGTTAAAGTGCTGTCTCCTATCACTCGTTTCAGATGATGTTTCATTGATTTTACTCCAGCTTCAAAAATTCCTCCGAAATGTGGTGCAGCAGGTGGATTGTAGTGCCATCTTGTGCCAATATTTGTTAATGTATTTTGAAAATGTGGTGATTGAGTTATTTCCAGTAATTCCTTGTAAAGAAAGTTGGCTGCACCTACAAAATTTGTGGCGTTATCGCTATTCATATGAGAAACGTGACCTCGTCTTGCCATGAACCTCCTTAACGCCGCTATGAATGACTCACTTGATAAATCTCCCACTAATTCTAAATGTATAGCTTTTGTAGCAAGACAGACAAAGACTGCTATATATCCTTTATATGATTTGTGTCCTCTACCCTTCATTGTTCGTACTTGAATTGGTCCAGCAAAATCGCATCCTGTGTGACTAAAGGGTTGTGATTGCGTCACCCTTGGTTTAGGTAAGGCTCCCATTTTTTGTTGAGCTGTCTCTGCTTTATACCTTATACATTTTACACATTTGTTTATATAACTTTTTATTTTTCTTTTTCCGCTTAATATCCAGTATTTTTGTCGTATATATGATAATGTAAGCCGATTGCCGCCATGAAGCGTTTTTAAATGTGCATCATGTATTAGAAGTGAAGTTACATGATGTTCATATGGCATTAATATTGGATGTTTTTGATTGTATGATATCTGTGAGTTTTGCAATCTACCGCCGACTCTTATTATTTTATCTTCATCTATAAAGGGGTCCAAGGTTGACAGTTTGTTTCCTTTCTTTAGTGATTGACCAGTTTTTAATACTTGATATTCTTGTGCAAATGCCTCTTTTTGTACTTGGTCTTATAATCAGTTTTGTGGCATTGTTTAATTCTTCACAAGTCAGATATTCAGGTTTGTGTTCTTTCTTAACGAACCTTAAACAATAGGCGATAACTCTGATTAATTTAGTAAAACTCGAAAACCTCTCCCATTCCTCATTTTTCTTTTTTATTTCTATAGATGTTTGATGACAGTTTTTTACTTCTACTTGTGGTTCTGGTATATTTTTACTGACATCCCTAGTTATCTCATCCGTATAGAGCATCTTGGGCCCACTCCACCAGATATCGCATGTTTGTAATTTATGAGGTTCTATTCCTCTTGATATTACGTCAGCTGGGTTATCTGCAGATACTACGTGATTCCATTTTGCTAATGGTAATGCTTTTTGTATTTCAGATACTCTATTTGCTACAAAGGTTTGCCATTTATCCGCCTCTCCTCTTATCCACCCCAGCGTAATCATGGAGTCTGTCCAACAATATATCTTTGCATCATCACAGTCAAGAGCTGTTTTTACTTTCTTGATTAATCTTGTTAATAGTACAGCAGAACACAGTTCAAGTCTTGGTAAGGTTATTTTATGTTTTCTTGGCGCTACTTTTGTTTTTGCTTGTAGTAATGTTACTTGGTAAACATCATTAACTTTTATGCGGCAGTAAACTACTGCTCCGTAAGCTCGTTCCGATGCGTCACTGAACCCATGTAATTCAACTAATATGTTTTGGTGGTAACAAATCCATCTAGGTATTTTGATATATTCAATATTTTTCAATTGGTTTTGGATATCGTGCCACTTTTCTATTAGTTCTGCCGGTAATATATCATTCCATCCTATTCCTGTATTCCAAATGTCTTGCACTAATAATTTTAATGTTATTATGACAGGTTGAAGCCAACCGAGGGGATCAAATAATTTTGCTATCTCTGACAATATAAATCTTTTTGTTGGTTTCTCACTAAATGTCAATGCTATTTTAAACTGAAAGGCGTCTTCCTTTGGTGACCAAATGACTCCTAATGATTTTCTGGTTTCGTCAAAGGGTAGTTTAATCATTGTACTAGCTGAGCTTTCTTCCGGAACGTTTTCCAATAATTCAGTGCTGTTTGATGACCATTTCCTTAAATTAAAACCGCCGGCTCGCATCAATTTAATTAAATCATTTTGTAGTATTTTTGCTCTGTCTATGTCCCTTTCCCCGGACAATAAATCGTCGACATAGAAGTCTCGTAATGCTATTTTACTGGCTATTGGATAGTTATGTTGCTCATCTATTGATAACTGTTGTAAAGTCTTAATTGCTAAATAAGGAGCGGCCGTGGTTCCATAAGTAACTGTGGTTAGTTCATATTCTTCTATACTTTGTTCTGGGGACCATCTCCATAATATTCTCTGATATGGTAAGTCATCATTGTGTACTTTTATAAATCTGTACATTTTTTCTATGTCTGCTAAGAAAACAATTTTATGCTTACGCCATCGTAACAGTATGGTAGACAAATCTTGTTGTAATCGGGGACCTTTATACATATTATCATTAAGGCTTATATTTGTTCCGGTCTTGCTACTTGCATCAAATACACAGCGTAATTTAGTTGTTAATGCGTCCTGTCTTATTACAGGTTGATGTGGTATATAAAATTTTCCTTCGAATTGATCGCTTTTTTCTACTTTTCTCATATGACCCATTTCAAGATATTCACCCATAAACTCGTTGTATTTTTGTCGTAAATCTTGGTTTCTTTCTAATTTCTTTTCTAGCTGTATAAGTCTGGCGGCGGCTTTATGGCGTGTATTCCCATATTCTATAGAATAGTCCTTTAATGGAAGTCTCACTGTATATGTCCCATTAGAGTTTCGTTGAGTCGTTTGTTTATAAAAATTTTCGCATATTTCATCTTCTCTGTTTAACTGATATTCTTCAGTTACTTCCTCGATTTCCCAAAATTTTGTCAACTGTGTTTCTTCAGCGCGAGTGATAAGACTTATTATTTTCAACTGATTTGAACTTTCTGTAGGACAAAACCCTGATAATATCCATCCGAACTCGGTATTTTGAGCAATTATGCCGTTTTCCAATTTTTCAAACCCTTCCAATAATAGTTTGCTATATTCTTCTGCACCCAAAATTATGTCTATTGGCCCTTGTTTATAGTAAGTAGGGTCAGCAACTATTTTGTTTTTCATTAATTCATTATCTATTTGAACTATATTTTGTGTTGGTATTGACCCGGTTAACTTTGGTAATACAATTAGTGACGTCTGTATTTTACAATCACTGGTGAATCTTGGTTTCAGTATTACATCAATCATGTGTTTAGCAATTTTGGGTTTTTCGTCAGCGATACCTTTTATTTCGGCGTTGATTTTTTGCCTAGGAAACCCTAACAATTGAGCTACTTCTTCTGTGCATAAGGACGCCTCTGAGCCCTGGTCACATAAAACTCTTAATAAATGTTGTGTCCCGTCTATTCCTGTCGTTTGTACTATGGCTGTAGCTAAGAGGACGGTCTTCTGTTTTTCGTTATTTTGTGTAATAGTATTTGTACTTATTTCCTTTATATTACTTTCTTTTGTTTGCGCTTGCACCTTGTATGACTTGGATGTACTTGGTTTAGAATTCGAATAGTCAGCATTTACTTTATTCGTCATTGATTGGCCTTGTTGAGATTTAACTGACAAATATTCGTTAAAATTACGATGCAACAGAGTAGAGTGGGCCTTATTGCATATTTCACATTGCTTAAAATTCTGACTCATGCATTCTTTCCTCGAATCATGCATGAGGCATTTAAAACACATTTGATTATCTTGCACATTTTTAATTCGGTCATTTACTGATAGATCTTTAAATGATTGACAATTTTGAATATTATGGTTATTCTTACAATACCAACAGAACCCCTTTTTTTCATACGGGAGTAATGATTTTTCTCGAGTTGAAAATGAATAACTCGTGTTACATGATTCTAAACTTTTGAAACGCTTTTCTAAAAACTTCATCATTTTTGAAAAATCTTGTACTTTGTTTGGCTCTTCAAGTTGATTTTCATACTTCATGTTTGTATCATGGTCCCATTTACGGCTTACAATACGTGTCAACATCGGACCCCAAGTTGATATGTCAATATTTTGGTTTTTAATTGCTTCTAAACTCTCGTTAATACAATCATGCATATTACATAACATTTTTGCGTTAGGATATTGTATTTTTGGTAAATCTAATAATTTATCAATGAAAGTTTGCACTATTAATCTCTCGTCCTTGTATCGATTTTCTAATAATTTTAATGCCGCTTTGTAATTGACCTCATTAACCGTCAAGTGTTTAATTAATTTTTCTGCATCGCCGCGCACGTGTGTTTTTAAATATTGCATTTTCTCAGTAGTCGAAATAGTACAGTCATTGTCAATTATATTTTTAAATAAATCGTAAAATGAACTCCATGACTAATAAGTACCTGTGAAAATTGGTATAGTGATTCTCGGTAGTTTTGATGATTGCGTCTTATTGTTTGATGCTTTTTCGTTGTTTACTTTCTCTTGCAATTTCTCTAAGATTTCGTCTAGCTCTTCCTGTGTAGTTGTAAAGCAGTCGTTTCTGAAGTATTCGTCGTCAAGTGTACTTTGTTCCATCAATAATTGTATATGATTTTCTTCTATTTCCTGAAATTGTTTTTCAAGAGTTCTAATCAATGATTGGAGGTACCATATGGGTTTTTCATCCATTATGGCGGTTATAGATATTGACATCTTATTTTGTAATTGTTTAAGTTTATATTTCTGTGTAAATAACTTGGGTGTCATAGTCTTAGTACAGTTTTCCTCATCGTCAGCAGAATCTATTTTTATATCTGCAATATTACTTAGGTATTGTAATTTTTCTTTACATTTATTTAAATGGTCAATGGCCGCGTCATAGGGTTTTTTAATTTGATTTTCAAAATAATTTAAGGTCAAATATTTGTGAGTTGATAAAATTTCCTGTTCTTCCAATGATTTATGATTTTGAAATGCTCTTTCATAAATACTGTCCAAAATTACCTTTCTATCTTCTATGTATTTTAAAGTTTTTCTCTTAGATGAATCTTTTTTTATGTTTTCCCATATCCTTTTTATTTCATCATAGTCGTTTTCTTGACTCCTGATTAGTTCATTAATTTTTGTGACGTCCATTTTATGTACGACCCTAGCTACCTACCCCTACCCTAATGTTTAGTCTGTCTCACAATATAAAAACTGATTTTTTTTTTTTTTACACCAGATTATTATAAAGGAGACGTCTGTCAGTTCTTGTCAGTTTTGTTCCTTAAGGGAATAGGGAGGACCGCGATTCTATTTGCTGATTCAATTTTTTCGAAGGACCATAATGTTAAGTCAATTAGCTATAATTTGTATATTTGTATAGTGACAGGGGTGAAATTTATTTATAGTTACTCAAGGGTGTTAGTGTATATGTGTAGTACTGTTATGTTATGTTAGCTAGATGACTTAACATGAAATGGTAAGGGAGCTGTAGTCTACCTGAAACAACCCTATTAACTTTACCTACCTACCACAGCCTACCCTAACCATAAACTAAGGAATATATAAATATATAGATAGTGCGGGAAGCCTGTTACCGTGCGACCTAAGATAACAGACGGATAAGTGGAGGGATGAAAGGGTTGTGCACGAGGTGCAATGTGCACAGGATGTAGGTTTTTCCCACTACCAGTCAAGCAGGCTCACAAGACTGATCAGAGTACTGACGGCGTAAGGTGTCTTGGCCGTAGTGGGAGGAATGCTCCGAGGAATATGACAGACAATGAAACTCGTCAAAGCCCAATTCCAAAGAGAATTTATTATAACAGTACAAAACTATTTAAACCTAAATTATCTATACATGTGTGTATGTAAATTTCATTATCTTTATTTGTGTTTATAAAGTAATAGTAGCAAAGCAGCAGATTTTATGCTGATTTGGGCTAGCGCCGGTCAGTGACTGCTCTGCTGACTATTGTTTGCGTGGTTGACGTGAACACACCTAAAAAGACATAAAGTAAGTACTTGTAGTTATTTTTGATTGAACAACTTAATTAAAAATAGTTTCATATTTCAATTTAACATACCATCTGCACATTTATTGAATGGTAAAGTTTTCGACAATAATATAAATGTTCCTCTGCACTTGGAGGTCCAAATATTTTAAAATGACTGCCATCAATAAATCCAACCACACCGGGCAATCCATACTTTGTAAAAAACCTGTAATATAATAGATACAAATAGTCAGAGTTAGAATTACATGATGTAATATTTTAAGATATAAGTATTGCTGCTAGCGAGTATTTATTATTATTTACTTGTAGTTCATACACCACACACCATCACAACTATATTTTGAGAAAAACAACCAAAATTAACAAAAATAAAAATCACCCGGCAGCAATGTCCCTGCACTACAGGGCCTGTAGCATCCTAAACTCTGTACACTTTACATACATCTTTGAATTACTTCTCGAGTGTATACACAAGAGTTGGTGGATCTGTGGTTGAGATGACAGATACCTAATTTGGGAGGTCCCGGTTTGACCCCAGGCCGACCATGTATATATACAGCAAATTATTTGGTACTTACTTGTGACTGACTGCTTGTCTGTCTGCAAGTGTCTTTGGAAAAGATATGTATTTTTCAAGCATCGCAGGATGGTTAAGGGCCTGTGTTACCTCCTTAATGTAAACGCTACACATCTTTTGGCATAGACTTTTAGCCACTCCTACAGGACGCTGGTAAGACCCGGTTGCATAGAAAAATAATGCAACCAGAACCTAAAATAAAATAAAAAGTAAACATTATCTAAGTTTATTTATGTAAGAATAAAAGTAGTGTTAACAAGTAAAACCTGCCCAAGATAACTCTCTGACTATGTACCTTTTCCTGAAGACTAATTTGCGTTTTCTTTAGGGTAGTTAAGCGTTCCAGCTCTTCACAAAGAAATAGAAATGCTTCCTTTGATAAACGATATCTATTTCTAAACTCCACTTCACTAATATCCCATAGTGGATTAAAAGACGACCGGCAAGCTCGTCGTTTTTGACGGAGTTGGTTTCTCCTGTCTTGAGTTTCTGCAGCCACTAATAACTTCCAGGCAAAAAAATTACGTGCTGCCATATTCTTGATCTAAATTAACAAATTATTACCACAGTAAACCACGTAAACATATGATTTCACTAGCCAAACGCCAAGTGACTTACTTTACTAACGCGTTTCGGTTGTGAAACCATTAAAACTGTCACATTTGTGATTTACACTCGCAAAAACACACGAAACTTGACTTCGAGTGAGAACGCAGTCGATACGTTCAGAAACTTATCGTCAATAGTAAACGTTTGTACAAATACACTCGTTATTTTATTTCTAGTACTTTCCGCTAGAGGCGCTGTTCAAGTTTACATACAAAATAGAAACTTAACGCAAACGTAATAGTTACGTTTTTGACGAATGAAAACTTACACTCGGGGTTCTGAACTGGAATTTCCTGCGAGTCAAACTACTTGGGCTGTGAATTCAGACACCGACAAATTATAACACACACGAAAATTTTGGCTATTCACATCGGACTCTGACATCTTCCACGCACTGATATTTAGGCTTTTCATACTGGACTCTTGTAACTACCACTACTGTAGACCTTTGGCTTGCTTACTGAACCTGAGAACGAAGTTTAGTACCTTTATAACATACCCCAACCAGGGCGAAGACTGAAAGACACAAATTGCCATCAAACTGTGCTTATTATTTGTGCAAAAACTCTTGGATTAAAAAAAACAATGTTCAGATTTCCAACAGGAGATCCTGTACGACTCCAAGTTTGGTTAAATAATTGCGGTAAGTACCTACCTACATATTTATAATACTACTACTAGCTGAGCCCCGCTGTTGGAATTAAAAGTATTCTATGTAAATAAAACTTTTTTCTAAAAAAATGAATCGACTTGGTTCCATCATAAAACTTAAAACCATGAAATAACAATAAAGGAAAATTTATTAGCATGCTACCTACTGAATGAGGTGAAGTCGGTGACAAGTGCCAAGTGTACTGCCAAGTGCAGGAGTAAGGGTGTTATGTTGTGTTATATTAATTGTTTAGCAAGGCATTATACATGGTTCTAATGTTAATTTAGATTAATTAATTTTCAATTTGGCACCAACTTCACCTCATTTAAAAGGTAGCATGCTAATACATTTTTCTTTATTGTTATTTCATGATTTTAATTTTTATGGTGGAAGTCGGTTATTTTTTTTGGAAAAAATTTTTGTTTTATCATTTTTAGTGCTTCTACACCTATTTTCTTCAATAAAAATTTAAACTTTTCTTTCACTGGCCGAAAATAAAGAATTCGAAACTTTTTATGTCAGTTTGATTTGAAATGTCAGAACATGTCAAATTGCTGTTAACATGGCAGTTCCATATGAACAACGAACATATGGAACTGCCGTAATTGCTCTATTTGACACGGAAATAATAATGAAATACCCGTCTCTTTCTCACAACAGTGGTTTTACATTAAGAAAAAGCATCTACACTCTTTTATCAACGCCCTCTTCATTGGCTTCGATGTACTTTTACTGTCACGCGCAGGGTGACCATTTGTGGGAGATTTCTGCCATTTGGGCAGATTTGACACCTAAATTTTAACCCTGGCAGACTAAGCTGACGATTTAAAAAAGTGCAGAATTTGGCAGATTTCAAAAGAATGTTTTTTTTATACCTAGATCTCTTTTAGGTATAAAAAAATGTAATGTTTTTAAAGACTTACAATTTTTAGACCCACAAAAGGATTTTACAAGGATTTTGTATCAACAGTAAACATTGCAAATAAATTTCCTAATGTAGTAGATGAAAATAACCTTTAAAAAGTTGACGACGAATTACGACAAATCAAATTTGACAAAAATGTAAGCGATTTGTTGGAATCTGGTGGGAGTAGCATCAGTACAATTTTAATTGTGGACAAATTCTGGGGAGCGATTGGGAAAATGCGTGATACAAATGGAGCTCCAAAATATACTAATCTAATATTGCAAATTTTGCAAAAGCTCTTTTAATTTTGCCTATGTCAAATGCCTCTTATGAGAGGATATTCTCCCAAGTAAACCTAAACAAAACAAAAATAAGGAACAGGTTCCTAAATAAACATGTATCCGCGTTGATAACTACAAAAGAAGGTATAAAGGAAAATGGAGACTGTGTCAACTTTAAACCAAGAAAAATATGATTAAAAAATTATTATTTTTATTTATTAATAATTATTTAATTTATTTATTAATTACTTTTATCGATAATTCCATGTTTCTGTAACTATTATAATTATTACTTTTGACCTTATCCAATATTATAGGCACTATTTTTTCTCTTTCAGGCAGACCATTCATCCCAATTTAGTGTAATTGACAGAGCGAACACTATTGATCAACCATCGTGCTCGGGTTATTCACATCCACAAGATGCAAAGGATCTTGGATTGGTAAGGGTAGTTTAAATAAAGAACCTACATGAAAAAAAAGGGAAACTTCATACATGAGTTTTTTTTTTTTTTATTTAACTTGATTAGCAAGTGATTCATGTGTATAATCATACTTCAGTAGTACTTTCATATATTAATTTCTTTAATGTTCCAGGCTTCAGCACTCGAAGAATTAAAAAAATTGAACAAAAAGTGGAGAAACAGAAAAAGAAAATTAAATGTTTAAATGAAGTAGTCCGTCAGCAAAAGTTGAAACTTGACACCTTTAAAAACATCATAATTGAATTGAAGGAGAAGAATTTAATAAATGTGGAGACATCCATATTATTACAGCAATGTGCTGGGTCAAAGGATTTTTTACAGAGGCAGATTTTAAAATGTAAAGGGTCGCCTTTGCCAAAACAGTACTCGGAAGAAATCAGAAAGTTTGCTCTGATTCTGCATTTTTATTCGCCAAAGGCTTATGACTTCATCCGAAGAGCGTATGATTCCTGTCTCCCGCATCCACGTACTCTCAAGTCTCAGCAAGTGATACCAAAATATTGATGCTGCACCTGGACTTTGCCAAGAAGACTTTTGTACCCTTGAAGCAAAGGTTAAGGCAAGTAAAGAGCCTGTCATCTGTGCTCTCGTGATAGATGAAATATCCATCAGAAAATCAATTGTTTGGGATCTACAGTCAAAACAATACTACGGTCGAGTAAACATCGGGTCTGACGTCGATAGTGACAGTGCTGAAGTTTGCAAGCCAAAGTTTGGTATTTCTACCAAACTGTGTTAATGGAAAATGGAAACTGCCTCTCACATCACTAGTTTAAGTGGTGAACTAAAGGCTGGTCTGTTGCTTTCATGTTTACACAAATGTGCCATCGACTTCCGGTGGTCAGTGGAGAAAGACGTGTTATCGGTTCCCTTAAGATTATATCAAATTTAATGCGAACTTACCAAGTTTTGCATACAAGAAGACTGTGCATTCTAACCTCAACATCACTTTATCAAGGTACGACATTGTATATTATCTCATAACGCTGATATTTCCACATAAAACACTTATATATTTTCGGCCACAACAAACAACCGATTTTTTTTTAAATATGACACCTTGTTTTTGGAGTAAATTAGCCAATTAGATCAAAATAAACAAAGAAGCCACAACCCACGACCATTTCGTCACAACCGGCTATCGCCCGATCCCTAATGTCAAATACCTACAATGATAAGTGACTTTGACGTACCAAGATGAAATTGACATTTGAAGTGACACGTTGAGATTAAGAAAAAAATTCAGACAATTAAATAAATGATATACAGCCAAGTGTAACAGAAGTTGACTAACTTTATATTTTTTTCAATTATTTTATGTGGAAAAAGAAACGATATTAAAATTGCATTAAAAATGATTCCGGTTACCAGAAGGACGAAATGTGGAAAATGTAACCGTCTTATACAGAGTAGGGAAAATATACCATGTTCGAATTGCAAACTTACATATGATTTGGATTGTGCAAATATTACTATCCAGCGTTTTCTCAATACTATGACCTCAGAGCATAAAAAATGTTGGACTTGTCAAACTTGCATAGAGAAACAACGTAAAGCAAAGACACTGGAAAGACAAACGGATAAATGCGAATCTAAAATCCTCCACTCCACAACTGAAAAATCTTGCTCTGAACATAGTACACCTAGAGAATCTTTTCGACCATCAGAAGATACAAGCACAAGTATTACTGAATCAGAAAAAAACCTAAATATTCCCATTGAAAATTCTTTTGATTCCCTATCTATTGATCAAGAAGAAGAGGATACTATCAATTCATCTCCAGAGTTAAACAAAAAACTTAATAGAAGTCTTCCAGAAACTAAAACAATTAGTGATCCAGATAAAATTTTAGATATGGAAAATCAAATAACACAGCTTAAGGAAAAGTTAGCCTCAGCAGATCAAGAAATAGCAAGTTTGGTACAAGAAAATAATCAACTTAAGAATACAATTGCATGCAAAGACCGGAAAATAACACAATTAACTAAAATTTGTGGATCTACAAGGAAGACCCCACAAGCTAAACCTCGCAGGAAGACAAATGCCGGTGACACATCTATTAACGCAATTGACAACTCTATATTGAACTTATATGAAAATGGAAGTAATTACATAAATGGTGAAATTAAATCTGATGAAGTGAATGATGTACAACTTACATGCCCTGATAAAGATAAAAATACATCTGCAACTGGACGAAAAATACACATTTTGGGTGATGAATATCTTTCCGGACTAGCACCTTCCATCATCAAAACAAGAATGAATAAATGGAACGATAGGTATCACCCTTCTGCACATATTGTCAGAGAAGGTCCAGGATCACAGATAATTAGATGTTGTAATGATGAATTTATGGATTCATTGGCTGACAATGACGTAGTAGTCCTTGGTATTGGAGCACACGATGAAGACCTAATAGGACTAGAGTCGGCATTTCATGTCATACTTAATAAACTGAACCACGTGCAGGTATACGTTGCTCCTGTTTACCATAGTAGATATTTTGATACCAAATTATTAAATAATGGAATTTCTTTGTGCACAAAAATATTTCCAAAATGTAAATTCTTAAATATAAACCCTTATTATTGTTATGATGAAAATGATTTCTTGAAAAAAATTTGTAGACAAATAAATGCATATATTGATGAAAACACTGGCAAATAAGACGGAATTCCAACAATATACTAAACTACTTTAAAAATGCGTACACAAATCACAGCATCTACAAAATAGCAAATATATCGCTAATGCTAAAAATACAGGAAAGGCTACTTGGGATATTATTAAGGGCAAAGCGGACAATATTAAGGAATATGAAGAAATTGACAATATTACTTATAATAATACTAAAATTTCAAACCCCACTGACATTGCAAATTTATTTAATGAACATTTCATCAATCTAAATTCTTCTGAAGGACATGTAGTATACAATAATAATAATAATAAATATAAAATTAAATCCGTAAAAGACACTCTCTTTCTTACTCCTTGCACCGAGACCGAGATTATACAGATAGTAAAATCCCTAAACAACACTAAGTCTTTTGGTTTTGACTCGTTACCAACATTTGTAATTAAATCTTGTATAGACATACTTGCCCCTGTTCTGACTTTTCTCGTAAATCTATCGTTTAATTATGGTATTTTTCCTGACGCACTAAAAATGTCCATTGTGAAACCAATACACAAAAAAAATGACAAACATGATATGAAAAATTATCGCCCAATAACCCTTGGTTCTATTTTTACAAAATTTTTTGAAAAACCAATGGCAAATAGAATTACGGCATTTCTTAACAAACATCAAATAATAGCTGAAGAACAAAACGGATTTCAGAAGAACAAGTCCACTACTCTTGCAACATACTCGTTAATAAAATCTGTAACTAAGTATATTGATGAGAGGGTACCGGTAGTGACCATATTTTTCGATATGAGTAGCGCGTTCGATTTAGTTAGACATGACATATTATTGTCAAAATGTGAGAAATATGGGGTCAGAGGTCTAGTTTTTGACTGGCTATCAAGCTATCTTTCAAATCGCAAACAATGCGTCGAAATTAGCAAAATAAATTCTAGAAAAGAAGTAATGACCTACAGATCTTCGGTCAGGCAAAATGGATCGGGTGTACCCCAGGGAAGTATATTGGGTCCATTGCTTTTTCTCATATACATTAACGATTTGCCAAGTTCATTAAAAGACCAGACAATCTTATTTGCTGACGATATTTCTGTAATTATTCCTAAAGAAAAAAATATTTTGAATTATAATAATTATTTAAATAAAACTGTGGAAGATGTTGACAAATGGCTATCCCAAAACGGTCTAAAGTTTAATGTGAATAAAACTAAATTCATACAATTTTCTAATTATAAAAGTGAAAGGTTGAACCCGGAAATCATATGTCAAGGTCAAAGATTAACAGAGGCCTGCGAAACAAAATTCTTAGGGATATTGTTAGACCAATACTGTAATTGGAAGTCGCACATAGCAAATATTCGTGGTAGACTTAATAGTTTCGTTTACGCGCTTAGGAGACTTCGCAATATTGCCGGTGAAAAAACTGCACTCACGGCATATTATGGTTATGTGGCGTCCATACTCAGATACGGAATCATACTATGGGGAAACTCTACTGATATTAATGACATTTTTATTGCGCAAAAGAAATGTGTAAGGGCTATATGCGGTGCAGGGCCATTTGACACTTGTCGCTCTCTGTTCAAGAAAATGAACATATTATCGTTAACTGGACTGTACATACTAGAGATTGGGTGCTTTGTGAGAGATCATCCCAATTTCTTTCAAAAATTGGTTAGAGACCCAAGACTCCGCCCATTAGATATATACCGTCTAAAAGCCCCTGTACATCATAGTGCTCTATTTGACAAAAATTGCTATATGATGACTATAAAAACATATAATAATATTCCTATTAATATAAGGGCGTTGCCAACAAAATTATTTAAACAACAACTTAAAAACTGGCTACTGGAAAATTGTTTTTATAATATGGATGAGTTTATGGCATTTGGAAAATAATCTTATTATAAAATATATTTAAAAAAAAAAACAATATATGCATTTATATTATGTATGTGAATTGACATTATTATTGTTTGACATTTTAATTTATATCTATCATTTTATTTTTAAATTGTATAATTAATTTTTGCATGCCAGTGATGGTGCAACGTGCTGGACTATTTTTAATCATGTACATCATGTAACAATTTACCATGTTGCTGCAAATAAATCATCATTCATTCATTCATTCATTCATTCATTCATTCAATGTTTTGAGGTAGGTATTAATGTTGTCAGCGTGACGTGTGATGGATTTCAATGCATGGGATGCAATCTCATGCAAATAAATGAGACCTTCTTTTGTTTCAAAGATCATAAAATATATGCATTTATTGACCCTTGTCATGCACTGAAACTAGTTAGAAACACGTTTAGAGATAAAAAGGTTTTATATGACTCGTTTGGAGAAAAAATGGATTACAATTTATTAGTAAAACTTGTCGAATTACAAGAGAGCGAAAGCTTACATCTGGCCACTAAAATGACTAAAGCTCATATGTTTTTCAACAAATAAAAAATGAAAGTCCGTTTAGCGACGCAGTTGCTAAGCGAGTCAGTTGCCGACGCGCTTGAATATTGCAGCAAAGAGTTAAAAATCGAAGGTTTCAAAGATTGTGACGGGACTATTCTTTTTATCAGGATTCTGAATAATTTATTTGATGTGCTGAACAGCTATTCAGTGAGATCTCTAGGGTGGAAAAAAGCGATTTGCTCTAATAACTTTGGACTTGTGGAAGCACTTTTTGAAAAAGCCGAAAAGTACATTAGTACATTAAGATTTTCCGACGGAACACTAGTGATAGAGTCCCAGAGGAAGACCGGTTTCATTGATCTAATCGTCGATATGAAAAAAAGTGCTTTACAATTATTTGTGAAGTTAGTACTTGAAAATTCCATCCTGGTGTACTTACCGATTTATAAATTCAGCCAAGACAACATCGAGTTGTTTTTCGGCAATCAGAGCCCGCGAAGGCTTTAATAATAATCCAAACGCTGTGCAATTCAGATATGCATTTAAGCGGCTTTTAATACGTGCTGAGATACGCGATAGTGGGGTTGGAAACTGCATACCGTTAAAGCAGATAAATATTTTAAACTGCTCTAGCACTACAAATCCAGTTCCCACCATAAATAAGCTTACAGAAAAAAAATCGTTTGTAGAGGTTGAAAAGGACGACAGCGAGTTATTCGATGAATATTTAGACTGTCTCATAATAGCAATATCTCAAAAAATGCTGAGTCTGTTGTCACATATATTGCAGGGTTTGTTGCAAGAAAACTCACGAAATTTAAAATGTTCAGGTTGTGAGTCATTGTTGCAGGGAGACTCAAATTTATTCAAAATCGTTAATTACTTACAAAACACACGGAGAACTAGAGAAAATTTGTCTTAAAACCGAGAAGATACTAAAAAGCAATTTCAGAAAAACTAACAATGAAAAATATTATCTCTACATATATTCATTCCTATTAGAGAACATTGAAGAATGTTCGAAAATATTTTCTTCCGACTCCAGCGAACATGATTCAAAGCATAAATTTTTATTAAATAAATCAGTTGTACAAACTTACCTTGACATAAGATTCAGATATTTCGGTAAAAAAACAACAGAAAAAAAATATTTTAGGAACTATTTTAATAAGATTATTTTATTTCGCAATGAATAACATTTGTAATCTTTTAATTTGGTTATAGTAGGTTTGCAAAACAGGGTTGAGGTTACTTTTCGTTCAAGTCATCTCAGTTATGGGTGAATTTGGTATCAGTGCATTCAGAAAAAAATCCTGAACACAAATATATAAGATGACAAGCGCGAAAGTGGTGGGGTAGCAACTGTGACGAAGTATTACTCTACAGTCGCACAGCGTGTGGTTGCGTAATTATAAGGTACGTGAAGAGACCCGAAGTAGTGTGAGAACTAATTGCAGCCCTGTGTTCTATGTGTGTAGTTTGCGTCTTTGTGTCGTTTATTGTGTTATTTATGTAGTGAATTGGCGACACTGGTTTTCCTCCTCATTTATCTAATCCGTGGGTTGCACATATCTTAAAGTAAAAATAATTTTCAGTTTTCCAAAATAACTGATCAGCTGATCTTCTCTACGGAAGGCCAAAAATTTTTGCGCTACTAATTGAGGCATCTTTTCGTTTGCTGAGCTCTGATAGGGTCGGCTTGCTTGCTTACGTCACAAACTCCAAGCCGAACCGAAAAGTGGGCGGGTAAGCGTTGTCTGTGGTAGTCGTCAAAGTTTGTTGTATTCTTTGACAACCATTTTTATTCTTCTTTATTTTGGCATCATTTTATGACATCCTGACAGGTGACAGCTATCCTAACAGTCACAAAACAACTCGAGAGGAGGTTAGCGGGTTAGGACTGCCTCAAGGGTTCTTAATCTGAGGTTAGGACGCTATCATGCTATCTTGGCTAGCTCTGTGATGTAACAAGCTGAAGCGAAAAGTGTGCTGCTAGCGCTGCTGGCTAGCGGTGGATAGCGAAACGAAAAGATGCCTCTGATTTTTTAAATGTTTATAGTCTTGACCACGCATAACTTTTTACTGAGTAGTCTGATTTTCCAAACGAGGCTAAAATTGTTTACGTAACAGTTTAAGCAAACGATTCACCAGATTATACAGAACGTTAACTAAATTGCGCGACAGATAAAGATGGCTTTGAAATCAATAAAAGTCTTTATAATATAACTAAATTTCAAAAATAAAATTAATAAAATTTTCGTGTTGAACTCGTTTCGCCCGCAAATATTAGTACGTCGTAAATTCGTAACTCGTCTTTTGATGCGAGCTCTTGAGACGCGTTGTCCGACACTATCTATAATATTATTGCGTAATATTTATATTACGCTACCATTAATTTGTGCAATTCGATTAACATCCTGTTTTGCCTGAAGCTCTTCCTCAGATACTGAAGAACCAGGACTAGACATTAGTATGCAATGGAGTGGAGAACTGACCACCCATCAAAGCATTGAAATAACACCTTCGACTAGTGGACTGCAAAGTAGCACCATGGAACTGGATGTTGCGGCCGGTACTGATCCTCGTTTCCAGGACTCTGATGGAGGTGAAGAACCAGTAGCTCCGGACGGTTACGTTAAAGATAGTGGCGATGTTGTTTCCGCCTATAACTTTAGGGCTACAGAGGAGGACGCACCAATGGACGTCTGCCCTTACAGGACACATTTTGAACCGCCCATCAACCAGACTGCTGAACAGTATGTGCAGGAGAGGCGGATACTACAAAACAGGCAAGAAAGAATGGAACTGTTTCTTTATTCCCTAGCCGCTACAAACCAACATGAGGTTTATGAAGTGGATGATATTAGGATGGCCCTTGAAGCAGAACTTGCCGACAACAACGTTGATGAAATATCAATACTTCCTGACAGTGACGATATAACCATCGAGTACACTCAAAGACGACTTATAGTTTTTATTTTAGGTTAATTTAGTTTATATTAATTAGTTTTTAGGTTTTTATTCTACCTGTATTAATTCTAGTATATCTGTTGACTTCATGTAAGTATACTCGTAATAATATAATATATAATAATAATATAATAATAATATAATAATAGTAAGTACTTGATATAGTGGACAGAATACAATTTGAAAGAAAAACTGCTGAACAACCTACAGTTACAGCCGTACGTTGTGCAGCTCACACTCTGCAGCTCGCTGTTCATGATGCCTGCAAACAAAGTCAGTCCCTTTTTGAGTCGTGTCGTCGTGCAGTGAGAATTCTTCGTACACCTAATGTGACACTCGAGTTAAAGGAAAAAAATTGCTTCAGGCAATTCTGGATTGTCCAACACGATGGGACTCCACCGCTGACATGTTAAGGCTTAAAAGAATTCTGTGAAGAGCGTTATCCAGATTTCATTGAAAATGAAACCTTCCCAAAAGCCAAAGAGACCTTGGATGGAAGCACTTCAACCATGCAGAATTCTTTATCAGAAGTATCTAAAATAAATAATCACAAGCATGATTAAGAATCTATCTATTCTTCTACCCTTATAATGTCCCGCCTTTAAACCGGTATGGCGGGATCCCTGTATTGAGAAAAAAATGTTCAGTATTAATACCGGTATTTGGAAATCCTATCCCAATAAATAACTTTTACTACTAGCCTAAGCACATATAAAAAATTGGTCTAAGCGACATTTTAATAAAAAAATATTAAAATTACGAATAATTTTTTTACATACCCTACTTTGACGGACAATAGGTCCAATAAAAGGAAAAAGAACTTAATTTCCTTTTCGTACACTCTCAAAGACGAGTCATTGCAGCGAAATACATGTGTAAGGGATCTGGGCATTTATCACGACGATAAATTATTATTTGAGGACCACGTTGACAAGGTGGTGGCAAAAGCATCCAAAGCACTTGGTTTCGTATTGCGCTGCGCTTCTTCTTTTCGCTCTGTTAAAACCCTAAAAATACTGTAATGCGCTTTTGTGAGAAGTAACGTTGAGTACGCCTCACAGGTTTGGAATCCTAGGTACCAAGTTCATATTGATCGAATTGAAAGGATCCAAATGAAATTTATTAAACATTTGTGTTACCGTCTTAAGATTAATTATAATTCATTAGATTATGTTCCACTGTGTAAGCAGCATCATCTCGTTCCCCTAAATTTACGCCGTGAAGTTGCGGATATCACCTATCTGTTAAAGTTGACGACAGGATTGGTAGATTCCCCAGAGCTATTGTCTAAGCTTAATTTCTCAGTTCCCGCCAAATCTCTTCGGCATTATCAGTCTTTCGGTAGTTTCGACCAATTATAGACAAAACTCATTCCTTTGGCGAGCAGGTAGACTGTTCAACACTGTTTCCAAACCCTTAGATTTTGATATTTTTAAGCCACACACTGCGATCGCCAACCCGCCTGCCAAGCGTGGCGATTACGGCAAAACCCTCCATGGATGAAATCGCTTGGGGGAAGCCTTTGTCCAACAGTGGACGTCTTTCGGCTGAGAGAAGAATACAACTCCAGCCAGGGCTAAACGTTTATTGTATGGCGAATTCTTTGAACATTAGTTTTTTATTTTTTTTATTTTTATTGAACTTATTTTTCTTGAGGTTTTATTAAGTTTGTATAGTATTCTGCACTCAAATCCAGGACCTTTGTTTATAATGTTCATTTCAAATCATTTAATATCTTCATGTTATATAATGTTACTTGTAGCCTGTAAATACTTACATAGGCATTCCTGATGATGTTCTGCGATTATCTGAATGTGTTGTTGGCGTTCCCGAAAATTCAAAATTTCTAGTGTGCTATTATTTGTGAAGACCTATAATTGGCTTTGAAACTTGTATTTTGTCACTATCATGTTAATCTAGCTGTTGATTTTCCGAATGTATAAAATAAAATAAATAAATAATAAATAATTTTTAAAAAAATAATAATAATTTTATAAAACTTTCATGCAACTTACTTAATTTAATTTTTAACATTTAATGTTATATAAGTAGGTAACTTATATACCATTAAATGTTAAAAATTAAATTAAGTAAGTTGTATGAAAGTTTAGATTGAGAGCTCTCAATCTAAACTTTCATGCAAGTATACACACACACTCACACATTCTATTTTCTTTTATTATACAGGGTGTTTTTTAAATCATTGGCATCCTTTCTACTGGTGAAAGTGCTCATGAATATGAGCAACATTTTGTATGGGACTGACTCAATCCGACCAAAAATCAGCTGTTCCATACTATTTTACAATACATAGAAACCCAAAATGTATGAAACAATACACAATTCTCCCTTTAACCTATTCCTTAATAGTTTCAAAAAGAGGCCGAACAGACGAGTGCTCAGGTAAAATACTTCTCTCGTTTGACTACTAGGGCAAGGCGGCCTCAGCTCTCAACTATCAACGCCCTCCGCTGTCGATCCATCATAAACAATTTGTCAAACAGTAGTAAAAATCAAAACATTTAAGTACTTTAATGTAATAGTTGCTACTCACCTGAAGTTGAATGATCCATGTTTAATATTCCTTTTTCTACTCTCACACATCAAAACCGCATGGCTGCGATCGCGCGAATGAATGACCGAAGAATAATATTTTTTTGTTCAATACATACATATAAACTATCGAGGAAATGGGAAAAACCGGTTAAAAACGTTTTAAGGAACAAAATAAAAAAAAATCATAACGTTCTTAAAAAACGTTTCGCATAGCGTTCCGTTCCTAACGAAATCAAAATATAACGTTCCGTACCGTAAAACGGGGAAAATAGGAATGGCGGGGTAAATTGGAATAAAAATCAGCTTTTCTAAACGTTTCTTTTATTGTTACTTCTATTTATTAGAGATTATCACCTTCTTGTTTTTGAACGAGCTTATATGTTTTTGCTACTGGCCACACTGAGTATTTAAGCCAGCCAATCAGGATTCATTTAGAAAAGTCACGTTTTTCTGAGGTTGTCGTAGCCACGTAAAATTACATAGTACAAGAAATATATATTGAGAGTGATTACTCAAAGAAAAGTGCTGAAATCCGAGTTATTATTATTGAGACACCTGTCTGTTATTTGGAAAAACTTTAAGGTAAGTGATTTATTACGTAATTTCATTGAAAATCTAACTTTGAATAATATACTCTTATTTAGGTTATTTAGGTGTTAATAGGAACGTGAAAGGGGGAAATAGGCATATAAAGTGGGTATAATAGGAATGACGCGGGGGTTACATGGAACAACACGGGGGTTATTTGGTTTGAGAAAGAGGTAAATTGGAATACCTGTATAGGGTTGTCCAAATCCAAAACATTTACTCTAGGTATTAATTTAATTTTTTTACTACCTAACCTTGGTTTGGTATCTGTACTTTAAATATTTACTGCTTGGATACGTAGCTCATAACCATGAGGAAGGTAGGTACTCTTCACTAGGGATTGCAATTGCTGGATCCAGCATACAGCAATCCAGCTGGATCCAGCGCCTTTTTAAACATGCTGGATCCAGCATACATCTTGATCCAGCGATGCGGATCCGCAAACGTATCAATTTCTATTGTTTAGTTTTGAGTTGCCGCCATTTTCGAATCGGCGCGGCAACGTTGCCGATCTGTCACCATAGCACGTGCCGCATGAAAGGCAACGCCGCCCGCCCCCTTTCCCCCTTACCAACTGTACCGCTTATGTTTGTTTATTTTATAAATCAAAAACAGTTGATGAGTTGAATAACTGCTCCAATCAAAATCCAAAATCCAAAAAAGTATGAAGAAGCAGTAAAAAAACCTGGCTATTTTCCATTGCCAAAAAAGAATGCGATGCGGCAGGAGATAAAAACATTGTTAAAACGAGTAAATAAACAATATATTGTAGAGCCGGTGCAAGAAGATACCATGGAGATAGAAGAAGATCGTGTAGATGATGACGCAGAACCCGTTAAAATGACTTTAGAGCTAGAGCTTGAGATAGAACTTAAAAGAGAGAAGGAGAACTTTAATAAACAAAAGCCAAGTGGTCAATTAGATTACGAAAAGATCCTGAAAAAAGAAATGAGCGTTTATAAGAGCGAAGGAGTGCGAGGTGAACATTTATCAATGGTTTATGAGTATTTAATGACCTTAAAACCGACCAGTGTAGAGGCCGAAAGGGCATTCTCAGCAGCCGGCTACATATGCAGTTCTGTGCGAAGCAGGTTGGGAGATAAAATTTGTTTTCTAAGGTCTTACTTTCAGAGAATTCAAAAAAAGAAGTAGTCTCTTATCGTCAGATTTTAAACTGCTTAATTATTAAGGATTAACGAGCGGAGAGAAGATTATTTCAAAGCTTTTTTTGTTTGATACAAAAATACTATTGAAAATTAAAATAGTGTTATTGTTACGGTCCTTTTTTAAAAGAATGTTAATTAAGTTAATTTTAAAAGAATTTGTGAGACTGATTGCTACTGATTAGCCGTCCTATCATTAAACATAAGCGTAATTAATAAGATAGTGCTTACTTAGAAACATTATCTTAAATGTTATATGAATATATGGTTATATGTTTGTTATTTAATTTTATGTTGATTATTTTGATCTCAAATTATTAAAAAACCAAAGCAAATTAATATAAATATCACCAAATGAGTGGAAGATTTCAAAGATTATCGTAAGAAGTACAAATTAATAAAAAAAGTCTTAAAAATGTCGTCTTTTTATTTTCGTTCCACGTTTTGCTGGATCCGCGCTGGATCCAGCTGGATTCAGGTCAATCCAGCAAAAATTCCGCTGGATTGAAAACGCCGCTGGATTGCAATCCCTACTCTTCACCCAACCCGGTGAAAAGTAAGTACCTACCTACTAACTTTGGATATATGGAGTGACAGCCCTAGTTATATTTCCGATTTACCTCTGCCACGTACCTATTATCCCCTCCAGGGGTAAATTGGAATTCTCTAGGGTTTTTATTAAATTTCTGAAAACAATACAATAATTTTGGAATTTTAACCTTGTTAACACATAACAGAGCATAGCATGCATTTTTTACTATACCATAAAGGACCCTAACCGTTGTGGGACAAGGTTTAAATTGTCTTTGACAGTGAAGACTGGACCTATTTACCCCGTTTTACGGTAGGTATTTAAGGCGATAACGTTTCGAAAAATATAACGTTTTTCGAGCCCTGGCCCCAGGTGTTCTATACATTGCCTAGGTATTGTATAGAACACCTGAATTATAAAGCTTGCCGGTTACATTTATATCAAATCCAGCCGATTTGCTTGCAATACAATACAATTTCAGATGATAGTGTCTTAAAGTCGCGGGCATCAGCTAGTCAATACAAGATTAAAGTGAGTTATCAGTTGACTACTTACTAACAGTAGGTAATATTAACAAAAAAAAACTTGAGTGGCCGGTGGAAGAGGTTTGGGTAAAGTTGGCGTCATTTTCAATTTTCGCGGCCACTCACCAAACTTGGTTATTTTGAAAGAACATCCAAGGGGATCGAACTTTATTATGGAGTACATATAGCTAAACTATATCGGAGCTGAGATATAAGGCATTTTATTTTTCATATTTTTGACTAACAAATTCAATCGATTTTAACATTAATGCTAATAAAATGTAAAAACCGGCTTTGTTTATGTTGGTTTTAAACATGCGGCACGATTAGAATGAAACAAGTCTAGTTTCGAACGATATTCAGATGTTTTTACACCTGCCGGGTGTCCCATAACGGCAACGGCATACTGTTTTGTTTGTTATGAATCTACAATTCTTCAATTCGTTACACTTTTTTTACGTCATAGCCATGATTCATACGGAGACCTGTGCCCAAAATGAGACGTATAGAGACCTTCAAGGGCGGATCCAGCATTCGCGTCAGGGGAGGGAGGGTCACATGGTCGAGTGCGTTTGTTAGCCCGGCACTGTTCCCAAGGTTTATTTTTGTATCGAAAAATTATGTATACATCCAATTTATTTGTCGATCCAATTTATGTTGTTGTCAATTGTGTGGTGTATATTCCACGTTGTTCACCTGGGTGAAAAGAGTGGAATCTTCATTTCTTATCTGGCTCATTTCACTTAGATGATTTTACCAGGTGAATTGATTTGACAAAATTGGTGTCATTTGTTCACCTTGGACTTAATTCACCCAGGTGATAATGGGCCAAATTTTATGTGAGTGAGACCAAAGTGAACCTTTTCACCCAGGTAAACAAAGTTGAATATACCATTGTATAGGGTGATTTCAAACATTTCAAATACTTTAATATAATATGTACATAGGTAGTTTGATTTGAAACATGTAGTAACTTAAATATAGTTAACTAGCTTTTGCCCGCGGCTTCGCCCGCGTGAATTTCCCACGGGAACAGTGCTTTTTCCCGGGATAAAAAAGTAGCCTATGTGCTATTCCAGGTCATTATCTACCTCTGTACCAAATTTCATCGAAATCCGTCCAGTAGATTTTGCGTGATTGAGTAACAAACATCCTCACAAACTCACAAACTCACATCCAAACTTTCGCATTTATAATATTAGTATGGATGTACTTATCTATATAGGTATGTAAGTAGTTTGTTCCACGAGAGCTGCCGACCAACTGTTTTACAGTTTGGCAGAATATGTGAAAATTAATTGTACAATTTTGTGTAATAAATAAAAAATAAAAAAAGCATATCCGAACTTACGCATTTATTTTAGGATGTGATAAATAAATCGCAGCCTTCAGAGTTCGGAGTACTGCGAGAATAAGCGTAGCGGGAAAGCTGTATTCATAAGCTAATCAAACGCAATCTTACATTGAGCCAAATGCGTGAAATGATGACTTGAAATACTTATCCGTACGATAATGATACTGCGCGTTAAGTCTAGGCAATAATTTTGGACTGCTTTGCCTTGGTGCTCCCTGAGGCGCAACTCAGTTCAGTTCATCAAGTCAGTTAAGCTTAAAATTGTCATGATTTATCCCAACTAACAAAAAATTGCTGTTAAAGAGCTGGTTAATAGATTTTCCATTCCTTAAGGCTGGTTTAAAATACTGGTTAAAGTCTGGTTAAGCGCTTCTGCAGCTCTCTTAAGTGCGAAAGAGGACCATTTTAAACAGTTAAAACCCTTCAAAAGGCTGGTTAAAGGCTTTATGAGAGCTGTTTATTAGCTGGACTCAGGCTGGTTAATGGCTTTTTACAAAGCTTTAATTCTAAAATTGTGCCATATTACATCTCTTATACTGGTTTTAGTTTAAAATCTAACTTATATTAGTTTATTTAAAAGTACAAAGGATTACAAAAGACATTGACATGTAAATTATTTCCAACGAAAAGTGAAAGTGCAAATATCTTTGTTCCATGAGTGCAAGTGTTTTATTTATCAATATTGGTGAGTGTTTTTTGTTTAATTAAGAAGTAAGACGGATGCGAGGATCAGTTTACTGTAAAATATGTATGTATTTTAGTATAAAATTTTTAAGCGCCCGTGATTAGATCATTATATAGGAGAAAAATTTAATAAAACAATTCTAGGTTATATTATGATTGCTAGTATTTACTTAATGTTTGGGTTATTTATAGGTATTCGTAACATACAATAACTGGTGGGATATTAATTAGTCATTTTAAAAGCAATTATTATACTAAATTTTCGTTAAAATAGGATTTATGAATCAACTATTAAGAAATTAATGGCGTCAAATTATTATACAGCCTTAATATTAGAAAACAGTTCTTTAAAAGCTTCAAGCTTGTAAAAGCCTTTACTAAAATCTGTTAGTAGGGTTATGTTTGGTGTAGGGCTGGAAGAGAGATTTTAGTAAGATTTTAGCTGTATGAAAATCTTCCAAGAATACGTATTATTGCTTGATTGCGCAGCGTTTTAGGGTTTAATAAACAAAATAGAAAAACGCTAAGTACTTAGGTCTGGGTATGCAGTACACATTAATATGCACTGTTAAAACGTAGCATAATAAAAAATAAATATATATTAGAATAGACAATAAAAATAATAATATTTAAATATGAGAAACTTTGTGTCGTTACAATAGAAAGCCCAACAAACAATAATTAACTTAATTTGGTATGATATCAACATAAAAATTAAGATAAATTTAATCACAGTACTAAAAAGCGTGCGCTTGTTGTAAAAAAGTTGATCAAATGTTTTTATGTTGTTGAAAGTTAAAATATTCGTTAGTTGCATAAAAATCAATCTAGTAAATGCTTTCCGTAATGAACTTTTACTAATTTAACGTAATTTAATAATCTGACCTACACCTTTTTCAAAATGCGAGTTGGCAACACTGATACGCGGCATTTTGTATTGTACGTAGCTTAGTTATTTTTTTTTGCCTTAGGCCCGTACCGTATCGTATCGTACCGTACCCCGCTCGCAGTCTAGAAGCGTTGCAGGACTATCGATAGTTTGACTATCAAGGTCAACTATCAATAGTTTGTCTATCGATAGTTAACCTTGAAAAATAGTCATACTATCGATAGTAGTGACACGTGGGTATCGATAGCCAATAGTTTGCAATACTATTGATGATACCCAAAACTATCGATACTATCGATAGTATTGCTTTTCAATACTATCGATAGTATCGATACTATTGAATTACAATACTATTGAATCTTTACAAGCTATCGATAATGCAATGGTATCGATTGTTTGTTGAAATATAAGTGTCAATCAATGCTATCGATAGTATCGATAGTTTTGGGTATCATCAACAGTATTGCAAACTATTGGCTATCGATACTATCGATAGTATTGACACGTGTCAATACTATCGATAGGCCTATCGATAATCACTATTGCTGCGACACTAGTCTAGCTACGTCTGTCGCGTCGTGTCAGTCAGTTCAGTCCAGCCAGTTCAGTCGCTCGTTCGCTCCGTACATTCCTATTACTTTGTGTTCCTCCTGCGAACAAAATAGTAGGTAGGACAGGTAGGAAGGTACTAACTACGCTACTACTTGTCTTACTGCCTACATAGTCATATGTAAAATATGGTTATTTAATTTTTTGTGTGCTATATTAAAAAATATCCGTGTGTTTGAGATAGGTACCATTTGTATTGAACAAATTTAATGTGACAATCAAATAAAACATTGTTAGAAATTATCAAATTTCTAAATATACCTAAATGTATGTTGTGTAGTGATCTTTGGTAGTGATACGCCAGTGGAATAGGGTACCAAACAACGTATTTTCAACCGAAAAGGAGGTTCTCACTCGTCCGCATGTTTTTTGTGTGCGATTACTCCGCCAGTTGCTAACCGATTTTGATGGTTCTTTTTCGCTTTGGTATGTAGTGTAGTGATTTGGCTGTCGCATATTAATTTACTCGAAATTGAAATTAACACTTTTTAAATCAACGAAATCGGGAAAAAATCTTTAATTAAGAACATAAGACAAGAATGCAATACAAAATGTACTACTCGTCACAGACCTACCTACCCGGCCCGGTAAGACCGCCCGGTCAGAATTACCTGACCGACATTGCTTCGCGTAACAAAGACCACCGATATGTGTGCGTGACGATGAGCCGGGTTCAATTCTTTTCTTTGCTGTGGTAGAAAAGACAATAAACCGGACCTCGTAGGTCTGTGACCAGCCTCAGGGGCGGCCGGGGCGGGGCACACGGGTTTGTAGGTATTTCACCGATTTGCTTATCGCGTCGTACTCGTCTTAACGTCAATGCCCCTATCTATGAGCTGAGCTATTTGTTTGTACCTACTTCTTGTTCGCTTCGAGTTGGCCGCTTCCTACTCTCGCGCGCCATGCCCCGGACCCACAGAGTACATCGGACCCGTGTCAGTGGGAGCATGCCGTGCGCGCGACGAGGTAGCGGCCAACTCGAAGCAAACGCGTAGGTAAGTATTGTGCCTGCGTGTACAGTACATACGTCTGCGCTCGCAGTTAATATCCGAGTGATTATGTGCTGAATATATTTTAAATGTATTACAATATTATTAATAAGGTACTTTCTTATTTTCAGATTACTACAGGTATACTTATAGGTATAAAGTTAATTATGCCGTTCAAAATAGTTCAAACAACTGAAAAAGGTCGACCGCAACTATGCGTTGTTCCAAACTTGTGGGAATACAAAGGACTATTACGTTACCCAAAAAAATATCAGATAATAAATTAGCCAGAATAGAAGATTCAAAACCCCAATCAGACTGGCGATGCATGGCCTGCACTTTAAAGCGTGATTCACTGACGACGTACGA
Organism: Ephestia elutella; assembly: GCA_018467065.1. Lineage (NCBI taxonomy): Eukaryota > Metazoa > Arthropoda > Insecta > Lepidoptera > Pyralidae > Ephestia > Ephestia elutella. The sequence goes on from CM031577.1 coordinate 7,979,191, forward strand.
AGAAGCAGAGTTTGAACTTGCAGTTATGCTTAATAACAGCGACACTGACGTAGCAGAGGAACGTGAAAAAAGTGCAATCGTTACAAGAAAATCAAATAGACTTCAACGCCATAGCAGATTGCTTGGTAATATATGTATATATTTTTTAATTTATGGTAGGTTAGATGTTAGCCGTCCTTGTTGACTTCACAAAATCCCCAGCAGTTTACCAATCACAAGGGGCCCACCACGGCTTTGCCCGGGATACATACATAGTTTATGTCACCCGCAGGTAATCCACCTTTCTAACGGTGAAAGAATTTTCATTACCAGATCAGTAGTTCCGAAGACTACCCCTACAGGCAAATAAACAAAGTCATAAACTTTGCCTCTTTATAAAGTTAGTATAGATTGCGCGTCATGGCAGCAGGTTGCAGTGATCACGCTGAAATACATTTCTCAGAATGCTTTGTCATCCTTTGCAGTAATGTAAATTGTTATTCCTTACTAGAATACTGACTATTGATCTTAGGCCTAAATTTTACTTTACATGTTAAAAACTCTTTTAAGATGACATTTTTGTAAGTAATTTACTTACCTATGCTTTGCTTTATTTTTAGGTAATAAATCAACAGCATGGTCCAAATGAAGAAGAAGAATTTGCAAATGTTGAAATTAATATACAAAATAATATTGAGCAGACTTTACTCCATCAAAATCATCAAATAGAACAGCTTCTGAGCAACCAACAAAAAATAATCGATTCACTAAACACAGTTTCAGCAAACCAAAAGAAAGTTATCAATCGTGTCGCTAGCTTATCAGTACAGATTGATGAACTGTATAAAAATACTACCAACAACATGGTTGTTACACTAAATGAGGTCCAAGACTTTGAGAAAGAGAATTTTAGGATAGACCCTATAGATAACATTACTATGTTAGAGGAATTTGAGGCGACACTATCGGATAATACAGCTCAATCAAAACTCATAAAAAAGTATTCAATATTTTGCTCTTCCTCACCCGGCAATGGCGGTACATGTGCATATAAACCGCTGGATCTGTTATTTACTCGTGATTTCATGTGCAGCTGCTCTTGGTCTGGCGGGAGCCGTGGAGAAGCTATAAAAATTGGATTAAAAAGGATACAAAAATATCCTGAGTTTCTTTTTTGAGTTGGTGCATTATTGGGATCCTTCATATACAATGGATGACAACACATCATTTTTTAAAACTGTTCTAAAAAACGCCAATTCCAGGAAAAACACAATGAATGCTAGAACTTCGACAAAAAGAAAGCGCACTGGGGAGGACGTCCGAGGTAAAAAAACCGAAAAATGAAAATACAAACAACGATAAAGACAATCAGGTCTCATCACAGGTTGACAGCGAACAAAATAAAGACTCTGACGACTTGCCAAGAGTTGAAATCTGTTTCTGAAATTACTGCAAACTTGTCTAGAGGTGAAAATATCAATGCTAATAAATGAAAAAGCGTGCAATTTTAATTAATATTTTGTTATAATCTGGATTCTCTGTTCATTGCAATCATGTTTAATTATTATTTACTGTCTATTGCTATTAAGATTTTTAAGGAATTTTATATAAATTCTCATATGACGTTTGGCAAATATTCCTAATCATGCAGGAGAAAATAAAAATTGAAAATGAAAATCAAAATTCTAAAATAATATCAAAAATAACCTTATTATTTGATATTATTTTAGAATTTTTTTACACAATTTGGATCCCTACACTGTTGTTTTTAGCAACCTACCTTGTTAATTCGTTTTGTCGCTCAAATTAATATTTAATTTACATTGTAAGTCTTGTTAGCTAATAAGTCAACAAAATTAATGAACGTATAACTAAACATAGTAGTTCCGTCTTTGTACACTCATGCCGCATCTCTTTGTGAAAAAATATTTTGACAAAAGAGATTTTAATTAGATTACAATGTATACGAATAAGGGCTCGTGCAGCGTGCCGGCGGCGATGTCGCGCGACTTCGGTTGCTCCGACTCGCGGCGACTCGATTGACAGTATGTAACTAAATGGCGCAGTGCAGCGTGCCCGCGACTTGTTGTCGCGCGATACAAGTAGCGGGCACGCTGCACTGCGCCATTTATTTATTTAGTTATACAGGTTCAACCGAGTTGGTACGACTGAAGTCGCACGACATCACCGGGACACTACACGAGCCCTAACAAGTTCCGTTGCTAAAATAACTTTTCTCATTTTTACATTAGTATTAAAGCGAATGTGACAATTTTACTGCCTCAGTTACTTGAACGATATATAAATCTAATTTTCAGTATGAAAATACTGGTCTATTTTAAAGTACAAACTAGTTTAATTAAGCATTGATATACTTAACTTAAACAAAATGTTATTAATTACTTATGTTAATAAATTGATCTTTAAAACTAAAAACAGTTTTTTACTTATTCACATGAACACCATGCCTGAATGTTTTATTTTATACATCTAATTAAATATCTATAACGTGTGCAACAGAGGCATAAAATATAGTTGATTTTTATATTCAGAGCATACTAATTTAAACTTTACATCGTGAGGACCAAGGACTACTTCAGTACGAACACCGCTAGGCAAATAACACTTGAATAAATTTAATGTTGATGATTTTACAGGGCACATGAAAATATCTGACAAGCCAGTAATTTTGTAGCCATGAATATGAACAACACCGTTTGATGTATTCGATATTTTATTAATTTCAATAACATCATGATTTTTTGACATAAAATATTTGTCTTGAAGTTTAGTCGACAGTTTAAATGTATTAAACTCTATTGCTGTATGGTATTTTTTTAAACGTTTTATAACAAAGGAATTCATTTTATCATTACTAGGAATTATTATTTTTTTAGTTGTGTCCTCGCTTAGTCTTTTTGCTACTTGTGTTAATGGTTTATTACCATTTCTTAACATGTTTTTAATTAAATATAATTTGTTTTCAAAGGGATAGGCGTTAAACGACTGAAGTGGTCCAAATCTTTTAACTTCATCAACAACATGAAGTATGTTATGCACGTTACTTGTAACATAATCTGCTCCGTAAAAGATTTTGTAACGTTCTACAAAAGATTGCAACAGTTCTTTGGCTAAAGGTAGTAAATGTTTGTAACTGTCATGAGAACAAATTGTTATACCACAATATAGCGTTGAAAAATGTATAAAAGCATCTTGAGATAGTACTTCAGGTAGTATAATGATGCTCAAATAATATAAAAAATGTCCTATATTCGGAAGCTTTCCAGTGTGCGAGACAGTCTAACCCTCTCACACTTCTGTGTATTTCGGAAGGCATTTTTCGTTGCTTCAGGAAAGACGTAACAGTCTCTATATCCTTTGCACACCACTTGGTAATATATTTTCCAAAATTGCCATCACGCCATCCTACTAGAAGTCTCTTCATTACACCCAAATCTATTAAGTGCAAGGAATCTGCAACTGGTACATCTAGGACTATGTCTATGGGAAGCTGAAGTAGTGGTGAATCGAGTTTGTGATGTAGTCCATATAATTTCTGTCGGAATTTCTCATCAGTCCTTTCAGGACATTTCATTTCAGGATATACTACTGTGTGGGATTTATGTGAATATTCTCCTGTAGTCACGCATTTTAAACATCCGTGTTTACCATTAAAGTTGCACACTCCTGGAAATCAAATAATAAAATAAGTCATAGGAGACCAATTAAATATTCATCAAGGTCACTTTAGAACAAAAAAAAATACAAAGTAAAATTGTTTTGTGTTTTATTGTCACTTTGCACTTCATATTTTGCGTATTCGAGTGTTAGTATTTAATAATATTAGTAATTACATATAACTAAAATAAGGAAAACGACACAAAACATACCTTTTATATAAGCCCGAGCGGGAGAATCACAGATAATACATCTGATTTTTACTTTAACACCTTTGATACCTTCTTCTAGTGCTTTTCTCATTTCTTTAATAAATTCTTCCAGAAAGCCATTTAGATCTGGTTTTCCCACACCACAATAAATACCAACTATAATTGGTGGAGCAGAAAGTTCATAAACTTGGCATAAAATTGGCCAGAACTCTTTTTTAGAGCTTTTAAAGATGGGTAGACCATCGAAATTTATATTTAAAGATATACAATTTGGCACCTCGACACAATTCTCAAGTAATATTTCTAATTGGTGTATGAGACCATTATGCCAATATTCACCTTTTTCAAAAAGTTTTAAATTTATTTGTCGAGGTGGACGCATAATAGTTCTAGGATCATTAGGTAAAATATCCGGAAATCTTTTGTTTAAAATTGCTGCTAAATTTTTCAGCGCCGCCTGTGAAATATTTTTTTCTATAGCCCATTCTTTAATTTCTTCACGGAAAGTAACATTTTTCATGAATTCGCTAGTAAGAACGGACTCTGATTCACTTGAGCTTTCAGAATTGAGGGATTCTAAATATACGGAACCCTCGTCATTTAACGCCAACGCTTGACCGGATTCTGGTTGGTCCACAGCGGCAACAGCGGTTTGTTTATTCACTTTATTCGAGTTTTCTTCGTCAATTGTCTGGTTTGTGATGTCTAGATACTTTTTTAACACTTTTTTCTTAAATGCACCACTTCTTTTTCTGTATTTCCATGATTTACGATCCATAATTGATGAAAATAGACAGACAATGATGTAAACTTGTACTCGTATTCTGTATTAGGATTTTACAATTCACCCTATTTACAGCCTAGATATTAATAACGTTCTTCATTGTCCCACTAATACAGTAAAAAACTGTTATATAGTTTTACTCTAGGGTTTTATAAAACTGTATTTATTACGGTTTTGAAAATTTCCACTAAACAGCTTAATGTTTATTGAAAGTCGATTTACAATCTCGTAGTTTTTAAAAGAATTATATTTATTCTTTTTTACATCTTCAGCCTTATTTTAATACACTATAAAGCTATAATTATACAATAAGAGTTTTGGCTGTAAAAGATACAGCTTTAATCTGTGTATTTGATTTTTTTAAAACTTTTGTAGAGCTTATAGCTTGAAATTATTAATGTAAAGTCTGTAATTCAGCTAAACACTTTTATAAGTCTGAAAAATTCCATAGAACAGTAAGAACATGTCGTGAAAACCATTATATAACCTTAATGTGACTTTAGGCTGTAATTCGATTAAAATTATTCTGATATACTGCTACTGTGTTCGTTGGGATAAATATACAGAAATATTTTGGTTCATTCTGTTCTAATAGAACTAATTGTTTCAGAACTTGAAACTATATTTTATTCTGCTCTAGCTCAAGAACCGGACCGGAATTGAAGGTGATACCTTCACAAAGGGTTTATCCTGGTATGAAAAATAGGAAAATTTATATGGAGGAAGTGGAGCGTAGCGACACACCGACAACTCCAACAAAGCCTTGGAGACAACCTGTTGTGGATAAGGATACACCAAAGTGTAAAAAAACTAAAGAGGAGAGGAGGAGTGTAAAACTAAGTCACACAAATAAAATTTTAAAACGTTACAGAGAGAAAAATGTTAGATTAACAAAAAAAAAATCGTAATAACAAAATTGTTGATTTAAGTAAAACGAAATTCAAAGGTAAATTGGCCCAAACTTTAACAATAATGCAATTCAAGAAACAACTAAAACAATGGACCGAATCTGAAAAAAAACTGTGCATGTCTCTTTACTATAAGTCTCCTGCTACATACAAATATTTAAGAAAAGGAGGCTTAGTGCTCGCTGCTTCCACTACCATTCAAAATGGGCTACAGCCAACTTATTGTTTGCCGGGATTAAATGAAGATATTTTTGAAAATATTAATCAAAAATTTGCTTAACAATCAATTCAATTTAAATCATGTGCGTATGTTACGATGAAATGAGCATAAAAACTGATTTAGAGTATACAAAAAATTTACTTTGGTGGAGGGATTCGAAGATTTTGTTGGAGGTGATCGTTTCCCTATTGAAGCCAAATATGCATTAGTATTTGTAGCCAGAGGAATTTACAATATCTGGAAAATGCCTCTGGCATACTTTTTATCTAATAAAAATGTTAATGCAGATAAGTTAATTAATTTGATTAAATCTTTAATTAATAAATTATTTAGGTGGATTATTACCCAAAGTTATTATTTGTGATCAGGCAACAACGAATGTAAAGGCGATCAAGTCCATGGAAGCAACGAAAGAAGATCCTATTATGTTTATAAAAAATCATAAAATATTTACAATTTTTGACGTCCCCACATTTGATTAAAAATATTAGGAATAATTTGATTGATAACAATTTTGATTTAAATGGTAATTAAATTTCCTTTGATGACATAATTAATGTTGGAGCAACATCGGCGCGCTTCGGCTACGTTTGGCCCGTACGAGCGAGACAGCTGACCAGCAGGGCCGCCATACTTCCCAGCGAGACGGCAACGCGATCGCGCGCGTCCACTTATTTATATATTTTGTTTGCTCCGGGCCGTTACATATTTTATTGTACTTTTTATAGAAATATTAATTATTTCAAAGAATTATCTTTTATTTTGCGAGTCCCTAGTTAGGGCCTCGACAATTAACATATATAATATTGACAAGAAAAATAAAAGCTGTAGTGATAACTACAGAATTATTTTGAACTTCTAACTGGTCAACTTTGCATGTCATATTTTAGGTGAAATAGTTGATATATTGGGATACTATTCCTGTGGCGTATTACCTGCATGATAGGCTCTCGACTCATCACAATAGCAGGCATTCAAATCCATTAGTTTCCAGACAAATTGAATTGGAAAGTGACACACCGGTACACAAACTTCATATGTTGTTTTTACAATACTTATTAAGAAAATAGGGAGACCCGCACATTAAAACGTTCTTTGAGTCACGCCGAAACCATTGGTAGCAATAACTCGACGCGATTTTGCGTACTTACGGAATTATATCGAGAATTAAACATTCATAACAAAACATTCTATGATTAAATTAGACTGTCAACAAGATTTGCAGAGTTGGACGTCTGACATTGACAGCTGGTGACACACGTTCCGTCTCGGGTCCTAACAAACCTTTCTTATCATAAACAAATAAGAAATCATGGCTGGATTGTTGCAGAATTTTGATTATTCTCCTTTAATATCGTCGACTTAGAATATTATAATATTCAAGGAATAAATACCTTATTTAAACATTAGTTCTTTTAAAGAATATTAAAAGTTGGTTTGACGTGCGTCCGAATTAAGCGAAATGGAGCGCGACGAGGCGGAATGTCAAATCAAGTGGAGGGATCTTTCTCTTCCTGGGTGGCCGCTACGACATGTAACATGGCTTGAGCAATTATTAATTTTTTTGGGGTTTTTTCGCTTTCGCCGCCCCCGGTTCCCCGCCATGGGTATATAGTTTAACCTTTAGTTTTTAAATCCGCGATACGCGCAAGGACACAGGGGATATTCGCCGCCATGAAGTTGCCGGGAACATGAGCTGTTGTGGTCCACGTGCCCGTCCGGCCATATGAGTTGACGTTTCCTGGAGTGTACCGCAGGCCACGGCGCAGGCCCCGTCGTCGGCGACCCCAAGGCGCAACACACGGATCCTAACCTTATTTCCAAAGGCCACATCGCCGCCCCCGATGCCCATGTACCAGGCATTGTCTGTTTCCGGTGTGGTCAGAAAGGCGTGCTAACAAGCACTTGCTCTAGATGTAATGATGGAGATAGGGATGTATCATCACCGGAAACAAACAATTGTAAAAAAAAACTAGTTAGACCAGGAGCCACACAAAAAATATCAAATATTCCATACTTAGGCGCTGTGACTCCTGGTATAGAAAGTCGACAGTGACAATAGAATTTTTATAGATTTTAAAATTAAAGGAAAACCTTACACAGGTTTAATGGATTCTGGTGCTAATTTTAGTATAATAGGAAACAATTATCATAAACATTTTTTGAGCCTAGGATTTAAATTATTGGATTATTCTTCCACGGCAACTTGTGCAAATCGTTCTGTTGTTGAGGTAAAAGGTAAAATCCTGCTACCAGTCAATTTCAGAGGTAATACTTATAATATTATGTTTATGGTAATTCCAGCAATTTCTAATAATTTTATTTTTGGCATGGATTCTATTATAACGTTAGATTTAATACAATTACCAAGTTTAGAAGATTTAAATATTTCATATGGACAACCAGTTGTCAGGCCGGAACCGAATTCAATATAAATCATGTGCGGTATGTTACGATGAAATGAGCATAAAAACTGATTTAGAGTATACAAAAAATTTACTTTGGTGGAGGGATTCGAAGATTTTGTTGGAGGTGATCGTTTCCCTATTGAAGCCAAATATGCATTAGTATTTGTAGCCAGAGGAATTTACAATATCTGGAAAATTCCTCTGGCATACTTTTTATCTAATAAAAATGTTAATGCAGATAAGTTAATTAATTTGATTAAATCTTTAATTAATAAATTATTTAGGTGGATTATTACCCAAAGTTATTATTTGTGATCAGGCAACAACGAATGTAAAGGCGATCAAGTCCATGGAAGCAACGAAAGAAGATCCTATTATGTTTATAAAAAATCATAAAATATTTACAATTTTTGACGTCCCACATTTGATTAAAAATATTAGGAATAATTTGATTGATAACAATTTTGATTTAAATGGTAATTAAATTTCCTTTGATGACATAATTAATGTTGGAGCAACATCGGCGCGCTTCGGCTACGTTTGGCCCGTACGAGCGAGACAGCTGACCAGCAGGGCCGCCATACTTCCCAGCGAGACGGCAACGCGATCGCGCGCGTCCACTTATTTATATATTTTGTTTGCTCCGGGCCGTTACATATTTTATTGTACTTTTTATAGAAATATTAATTATTTCAAAGAATTATCTTTTATTTTGCGAGTCCCTAGTTAGGGCCTCGACAATTAACATATATAATATTGACAAGAAAAATAAAAGCTGTAGTGATAACTACAGAATTATTTTGAACTTCTAACTGGACAACTTTGCATGTCATATTTTAGGTGAAATAGTTGATATATTGGGATACTATTCCTGTGGCGTATTACCTGCATGATAGGCTCTCGACTCATCACAATAGCAGGCATTCAAATCCATTAGTTTCCAGACAAATTGAATTGGAAAGTGACACACCGGTACACAAACTTCATATGTTGTTTTTACAATACTTATTAAGAAAATAGGGAGACCCGCACATTAAAACGTTCTTTGAGTCACGCCGAAACCATTGGTAGCAATAACTCGACGCGATTTTGCGTACTTACGGAATTATATCGAGAATTAAACATTCATAACAAAACATTCTATGATTAAATTAGACTGTCAACAAGATTTGCAGAGTTGGACGTCTGACATTGACAGCTGGTGACACACGTTCCGTCTCGGGTCCTAACAAACCTTTCTTATCATAAACAAATAAGAAATCATGGCTGGATTGTTGCAGAATTTTGATTATTCTCCTTTAATATCGTCGACTTAGAATATTATAATATTCAAGGAATAAATACCTTATTTAAACATTAGTTCTTTTAAAGAATATTAAAAGTTGGTTTGACGTGCGTCCGAATTAAGCGAAATGGAGCGCGACGAGGCGGAATGTCAAATCAAGTGGAGGGATCTTTCTCTTCCTGGGTGGCCGCTACGACATGTAACATGGCTTGAGCAATTATTAATTTTTTTGGGGTTTTTTTCGCTTTCGCCGCCCCCGGTTCCCCGCCATGGGTATATAGTTTAACCTTTAGTTTTTAAATCCGCGATACGCGCAAGGACACAGGGGATATTCGCCGCCATGAAGTTGCCGGGAACATGAGCTGTTGAGGTCCACGTGCCCGTCCGGCCATATGAGTTGACGTTTCCTGGAGTGTACCGCAGGCCACGGCGCAGGCCCCGTCGTCGGCGACCCCAAGGCGCAACACACGGATCCTAACCTTATTTCCAAAGGCCACATCGCCGCCCCCGATGCCCATGTACCAGGCATTGTCTGTTTCCGGTGTGGTCAGAAAGGCGTGCTAACAAGCACTTGCTCTAGATGTAATGATGGAGATAGGGATGTATCATCACCGGAAACAAACAATTGTAAAAAAAAACTAGTTAGACCAGGAGCCACACAAAAAATATCAAATATTCCATACTTAGGCGCTGTGACTCCTGGTATAGAAACAGTCGACAGTGACAATAGAATTTTTATAGATTTTAAAATTAAAGGAAAACCTTACACAGGTTTAATGGATTCTGGTGCTAATTTTAGTATAATAGGAAACAATTATCATAAACATTTTTTGAGCCTAGGATTTAAATTATTGGATTATTCTTCCACGGCAACTTGTGCAAATCGTTCTGTTGTTGAGGTAAAAGGTAAAATCCTGCTACCAGTCAATTTCAGAGGTAATACTTATAATATTATGTTTATGGTAATTCCAGCAATTTCTAATAATTTTATTTTTGGCATGGATTCTATTATAACGTTAGATTTAATACAATTACCAAGTTTAGAAGATTTAAATATTTCATATGGACAACCAGTTGTCAGGCCGGAACCGAACAAAACAATATGCACCATAGTACCAAAACATGACCTCTCTCCCCTAGAGTCAGTCCAACTAGACAAAGTTATACAAAAGTTTAAATCTATTAGTACAGAGGAGCGAGGCCTAGGTAGGACATCTCTAGTTGAGCATAGGATCAAAACAACGGGGCAAACCAATAAAACAAAGGTATTACCCTCTGTCACCGGTCAAATTAAAAGCCTTAAATGAAGAAGTAGACCGGATGCTTCAACTTGGTGTTATAGCACCATCTAAATCCCCATGGTCAAACCCCGTTGTCATGACCCCAAAAAAAGATGGTTCATGGAGATTTTGCTTAGACGCCAGGAAACTTAATGACGTCACAATTAAAGACTCATATCCTGTGCCATATATTAGTTCAATTTTAGATAATTTGCGTGGTACTCGTTATTTAAGTTCCATTGATTTATCAGCTGCCTACTGGCAAATGTCATTATGCGATACTGATAATGAAGACGGTTCCGGCACATCATGCCAAAAATCCGCATTCGTGGTACCCAATCGTGGTTTGTTTGAATTTAAACGTGTCCCGTTCGGCATATCGAACGCTGGCTGCGAATTACAGCGATTGGTTGATTCTCTTTTCCATCACAAATTTGGTGAGAAGATATTCGCTTACTGTGATGACCTTCTCATAGCCACTAGCTCGTTCGAAGAGCATATCGCCATTTTAAATGAGGTTTTTGAAGCTTTAAGCAAGGCAGGTTTAACTATAAATTTTAGCAAATGTGAGTTTTGTAAGTCTGAACTCAAATATTTAGGCTACGTAGTCGGCTCACAAGGTTTATTGACTGATCCACAAAAACTAGAATGTATAAGAAATTTTCCACGTCCCACAACCGCTAAGCAATTGCGAGCGTTTATAGGGCTTTGTTCGTATTACCGAAGATTTGTAGCAAATTTTTCAACTATTATAGCACCAATGACGGTTCTGATAGGCAAGAAAAAAGGCAGAGATACGGTGGACTGGTCAGAAGAAGCAGAAAGGTCTTTCCTAGCGCTCAAAGAAGCTCTGACTCAGGCTCCCGTGCTCGCTTGCCCCGATTTTTCCAAACCGTTTCAAATTCATTCAGACGCATCAAGCGTCGGTATTGGTAGCGTGCTTGTCCAAGAAATCGACGGTATAGAACACCCCATAGCTTTTTATTCCAGGTTGCTTTCGAAAACAGAACGAAATTACAGCACAACCGAACGCGAATTACTCGCCCTAGTGGATTCAATAAACCATTTTAGACCTTATATAGAAGGGAGTCGTTTTATAGTAGTGACAGATCATATGTCTTTGAAATGGCTCAAGACACTAACCAACCCATCAGGTCGATTAGCACGATGGGCAATGCAATTATCTTGTTTTGATTTTGAAATTAGGCATAAAAAAGGTTCTATGCACGTAGTACCAGACGTACTGTCCCGTATTGAGGCAGTTATATTTGATGGCGGTTGCAATTCTAAAGATGATTGGTATAATACGTTGTTTAGAAACGTTCAGTTAAACCCGACGTATCATAGAAATTATCAAATTAAAGATAAAGTGTTATTCAGATATTCCAAACCAAATTCAAATCTACAATCGGATAACGATTGGAAAATTGTATTACCTAGAGAACTAGTACAGGAATGCATCAAAGAGAATCATGAAAAACATGCAGTCCATCCCGGTACATTTAAAACTTTGTCTAAAATTAAAGAAAATTATTATTGGAAAGGCATGTATGAAGATGTGAGGAATTATGTGGCCACGTGTGAGAAGTGTAAAGCTTATAAACACTCCAACCAACCTCCACATGGACACATGACAAACCAGAAATGTGTCAACAAACCTATGCATACTTTGTCCATTGACCTAATTGGTCCATTAGTAAAATCTTATTCTGGTCACATCTACATACTGTCCATAGTTGATATATTTACTAAATATTGTTGGATTCACCCACTTAGAACCGCTACTGCCAAAACAATAACATCATTTATTGAACAGGAAATCCTATATAAGGAGGGAATTCCATGTGTTATAATTTGCGACAATGCAACTGTATTTCAGAGCAAACAATTTAAAGATTTTTGTGCGAGCCATTCGATACCAAAAATATTTTACAATGCGTACTACGCGCCTCAGTCCAACACTGTGGAACGTTTTAACCAAACTATAGAAACCTGCCTAGCTATTTTAGTAGGAGAAGATCAAAGAAACTGGTCTAAGTACCTACCTCAAATCCAGCTATCTTTGAATAGCACTATCAATGTTGCCACTGGGCACACACCATTTTTATTGGCTAAAGGTCGGGAGATGATGACGGATGGCATGTTGCATTCAGTAAGAGGCGGCATTCCAAATTCGTTAGATGACCTTCAAATGTCCAGTCGTTCCGAAAAAGCCACGGCTCTCAATGAGATGGCAGACATCTTTCCAAAAAGTTACCGATGCATTGACCAAAGCGTACAAACACAACGCGGGACGATACAACCTACGCCGTAAACAACTTCGGTTAAGCGTAGGTGATATCGTATGGAGGCGTAACTTTGTGCAGTCAAACGCAGCTCACTTTTTCTCCGCTAAACTAGCACCGCGCTTTGTGAAATGTAAAGTTGTCAGGAAGCATTCGGATGTTGTTTACGACCTTCAGGAGATAGAAACCGGTAAAGTTGGAAAATATCATGTCAAGGACATAATAAAAGTCTCACAAGGTGTGTCCCCTAGCTAGCAACTTTCTTATCTTGAACTTTGTTATTCTGGATTGGTATAACCAATCAGAGGCCTCATTTTTCACATATGACATGACTCACATGTGAAATTTTTTTGTCAAGCGTTTTCATGAAAACCAATTTCTTTTGTAACTACACACTCTAGGCGCCAGAGTAAACATAAGGATATGGATTAATACTCCTTAATTTTTGAGAAAAAAAGGAAAATAAGTTTTTTCCCTTATACAATGTCAGCCCAACGGCTATACATTTTAAATGTCTATTTATGTGAGATCTCTCCATTAGTTTAAAGACTTTATTAGGTTTACAATTTAATTACTAACTAGTAAATTATGTAGGAATGCTAGATTACATATATTTTAATTAAATCTCAAATAGTTTTTCTTATTATACATAAGTAAGAACTATATTACTTTAGATAATTCTTTATTATTAGTATGCTACTTGCGATTATCTCATTAGAAATCCAAGTATGATTTTTTTAATGCAGGGGAATTGCAGCGGTCTGGCCAGACGCTGTATTCCTGACACTCAACATAAATTGAGTTAGTTTTAGAACTCTAGAACATACATTTTAGTTTAATATATGAAATAGCATGAGTTAGTTTCATATATAGCTGATAGTTTTATATTTAGAAATATATTGCCGTAGGATAGGTGAATGTTTTCTCCGGTTACCCCGGCTGTTTCGGCTAAGTACGACTTAACCTCTTTGCCGAAAAGGGGGGTATTGTAGTGATAACTACAGAATTATTTTGAACTTCTAACTGGTCAACTTTGCATGTCATATTTTAGGTGAAATAGTTGATATATTGGGATACTATTCCTGTGGCGTATTACCTGCATGATAGGCTCTCGACTCATCACAATAGCAGGCATTCAAATCCATTAGTTTCCAGACAAATTGAATTGGAAAGTGACACACCGGTACACAAACTTCATATGTTGTTTTTACAATACTTATTAAGAAAATAGGGAGACCCGCACATTAAAACGTTCTTTGAGTCACGCCGAAACCATTGGTAGCAATAACTCGACGCGATTTTGCGTACTTACGGAATTATATCGAGAATTAAACATTCATAACAAAACATTCTATGATTAAATTAGACTGTCAACAAGATTTGCAGAGTTGGACGTCTGACATTGACAGCTGGTGACACACGTTCCGTCTCGGGTCCTAACAAACCTTTCTTATCATAAACAAATAAGAAATCATGGCTGGATTGTTGCAGAATTTTGATTATTCTCCTTTAATATCGTCGACTTAGAATATTATAATATTCAAGGAATAAATACCTTATTTAAACATTAGTTCTTTTTAAAGAATATTAAAAGTTGGTTTGACGTGCGTCCGAATTAAGCGAAATGGAGCGCGACGAGGCGGAATGTCAAATCAAGTGGAGGGATCTTTCTCTTCCTGGGTGGCCGCTACGACATGTAACATGGCTTGAGCAATTATTAATTTTTTTGGGGTTTTTTCGCTTTCGCCGCCCCCGGTTCCCCGCCATGGGTATATAGTTTAACCTTTAGTTTTTAAATCCGCGATACGCGCAAGGACACAGGGGATATTCGCCGCCATGAAGTTGCCGGGAACATGAGCTGTTGAGGTCCACGTGCCCGTCCGGCCATATGAGTTGACGTTTCCTGGAGTGTACCGCAGGCCACGGCGCAGGCCCCGTCGTCGGCGACCCCAAGGCGCAACACACGGATCCTAACCTTATTTCCAAAGGCCACATCGCCGCCCCCGATCCGATGTCCCTGTAGTGGCTCAGCGCAAATCTCGGAAGGTCCAGCCAGCGTCTACTATCTCGCATACAACGGAGCGTTGCAGGAGCGCCGTGCCTCTTTGATGACGCGACCAGCACCAGTGCTCGAACCCAACGGATCGTGATGGTGAACGGGACAACGTTCTAAGTGCGCACAGACGTTTTGTGTACGGACCTGGCCAGGTACCTTATATTTGGTTTATGTTAATTTTAACTTTTAATTGCGACAAAGACTTATCAGATTTTGGTATTAGTATAACATGTGCCCGCCCTCAGCGGCTAGTGTGTTTATGGAATAAAATGCTATATTCTATCCCAACCATATTGTATCAATGATATCACCCTGCCCATGACTCCCAGGACCTAAGGCTTACTAGACAAGAGGTCCTTGTACTTCAAAAGTACGAGGCTCTATCCTGAGCACTACATCCGGCTCTCTCTAAAGTAATTGTTCGTGTATAATCGCACTGCGCAGGGATATTGCCCGTCTTCGCTTCAAATAGTTGGGGACCCCTGCGCACACCGCCCAACAATACACTTTTTATTTTTTTTTTATTTTTTATACACGACAAAGCAAATCAGTTAAAAAACTAACTGTGGTGCACCGGGCACCTCAAACCAAATAACTTCCAAAAAATGCGCGCGAAATATGCTGTTCAAGTATTAAGCCATTCAGTGGCAGCGGCTATACAAACGGCAATTGACACTGGAGAACTGAAAAGTAAAACAGCGAAAAATACAGCTGATCTTGCAAACAATGAATGATTTATTTGATTCTCTACATTCTAAAAATAAATTTGATCAAAATCTCTATAATCTCTATACCAAAAATCAAAACTCCTACGTACATCAAGCCTTAATAAAAGGTAAATTATTGCTTGCTGATTTAAAGAAAAAGATGATTCTTAAAAATAATTCAGTTAAATTGACATGTCCTCCTTGTTTTGACGGCATGCAACAAACAATTAACGCTGTTTTACAGTTCTCCAGTGAAGAATTCTCAAAGGGCACCGAAGTTAAATTTATAAGGACTTATAGATTAAATCAAGATGTGATTGAAAATTTATTTAGCCTATGTGCTATTCCAGGTCATTATCTACCTCTGTACCAAATTTCATCGAAATCCGTCCAGTAGATTTTGCGTGATTGAGTAACAAACATCCTCACAAACTCACATCCAAACTTTCGCATTTATAATATTAGTATGGATGTACTTATCTATATAGGTATGTAAGTAGTTTGTTCCACGAGAGCTGCCGACCAACTGTTTTACAGTTTGGCAGAATATGTGAAAATTAATTGTACAATTTTGTGTAATAAATAAAAAATAAAAAAAGCATATCCGAACTTACGCATTTATTTTAGGATGTGATAAATAAATCGCAGCCTTCAGAGTTCGGAGTACTGCGAGAATAAGCGTAGCGGGAAAGCTGTATTCATAAGCTAATCAAACGCAATCTTACATTGAGCCAAATGCGTGAAATGATGACTTGAAATACTTATCCGTACGATAATGATACTGCGCGTTAAGTCTAGGCAATAATTTTGGACTGCTTTGCCTTGGTGCTCCCTGAGGCGCAACTCAGTTCAGTTCATCAAGTCAGTTAAGCTTAAAATTGTCATGATTTATAAATATACAGAAATATTTTGGTTCATTCTGTTCTAATAGAACTAATTGTTTCAGAACTTGAAACTATATTTTATTCTGTTCTAGCTCAAGAACCGGACCGGAATTGAAGGTGATACCTTCACAAAGGGTTTATCCTGGTATGAAAAATAGGAAAATTTATATGGAGGAAGTGGAGCGTAGCGACACACCGACAACTCCAACAAAGCCTTGGAGACAACCTGTTGTGGATAAGGATACACCAAAGTGTAAAAAAACTAAAGAGGAGAGGAGGAGTGTAAAACTAAGTCACACAAATAAAATTTTAAAACGTTACAGAGAGAAAAATGTTAGATTAACAAAAAAAAAAATCGTAATAACAAAATTGTTGATTTAAGTAAAACGAAATTCAAAGGTAAATTGGCCCAAACTTTAACAATAATGCAATTCAAGAAACAACTAAAACAATGGACCGAATCTGAAAAAAACTGTGCATGTCTCTTTACTATAAGTCTCCTGCTACATACAAATATTTAAGAAAAGGAGGCTTAGTGCTCGCTGCTTCCACTACCATTCAAAATAGGCTACAGCCAACTTATTGTTTGCCGGGATTAAATGAAGATATTTTTGAAAATATTAATCAAAAATTTGCTTAACAATCAATTCAATATAAATCATGTGCGGTATGTTACGATGAAATGAGCATAAAAACTGATTTAGAGTATACAAAAAATTTACTTTGGTGGAGGGATTCGAAGATTTTGTTGGAGGTGATCGTTTCCCTATTGAAGCCAAATATGCATTAGTATTTGTAGCCAGAGGAATTTACAATATCTGGAAAATTCCTCTGGCATACTTTTTATCTAATAAAAATGTTAATGCAGATAAGTTAATTAATTTGATTAAATCTTTAATTAATAAATTATTTAGGTGGATTATTACCCAAAGTTATTATTTGTGATCAGGCAACAACGAATGTAAAGGCGATCAAGTCCATGGAAGCAACGAAAGAAGATCCTATTATGTTTATAAAAAATCATAAAATATTTACAATTTTTGACGTCCCACATTTGATTAAAAATATTAGGAATAATTTGATTGATAACAATTTTGATTTAAATGGTAATTAAATTTCCTTTGATGACATAATTAATGTTGGAGCAACATCGGCGCGCTTCGGCTACGTTTGGCCCGTACGAGCGAGACAGCTGACCAGCAGGGCCGCCATACTTCCCAGCGAGACGGCAACGCGATCGCGCGCGTCCACTTATTCATATATTTTGTTTGCTCCGGGCCGTTACATATTTTATTGTACTTTTTATAGAAATATTAATTATTTCAAAGAATTATCTTTTATTTTGCGAGTCCCTAGTTAGGGCCTCGACAATTAACATATATAATATTGACAAGAAAAATAAAAGCAAATCAGTTAAAAAACTAACTGTGGTGCACCGGGCACCTCAAACCAAATAACTTCCAAAAAATGCGCGCGAAATATGCTGTTCAAGTATTAAGCCATTCAGTGGCAGCGGCTATACAAACGGCAATTGACACTGGAGAACTGAAAAGTAAAACAGCGAAAAATACAGCTGATCTTGCAAACAATGAATGATTTATTTGATTCTCTACATTCTAAAAATAAATTTGGTCAAAATCTCTATAATCTCTATACCAAAAATCAAAACTCCTACGTACATCAAGCCTTAATAAAAGGTAAATTATTGCTTGCTGATTTAGAGAAAAAGATGATTCTTAAAAATAATTCAGTTAAATTGACATGTCCTCCTTGTTTTGACGGCATGCAACAAACAATTAATGCTGTTTTACAGTTCTCCAGTGAAAAATTCTCAAAGGGCACCGAAGTTAAATTTATAAGGACTTATAGATTAAATCAAGATGTGATTGAAAATTTATTTGGTATTTTTAGAATGGGGAATAATATGCAATATTATAGAATAATATGCAATAGGATGATAGAAGAATATGCAATAGGAATCCGACTGCAAAAAATTTAAGGGCTATATTTAGATCTAATTTACTGAATAATTTAATCAAATTAGAAAATACTAATTGTGAATTGCTTTTTTTTTTTGACACTTTTTTTTCTTCCACGAAAAGCAATCCGCAAAATACGCAACCGATATAGGCATCGTGTTCATATTCGACTACCCAAGTTGAACATGAATACGATGCTATCGTAGCGAATACCGGTAATAATGAATCCGATAATTAAGAAGAATTTTCTGAGCCCGGAATTGGCTTAGAAACTTGTTCGGTTGTGTATTTTGCTGGATGGTTAGGTAAAGTGTGTACTGAAAAGTTTGATTGCTTAGAATGTAAAAAACAATTAATTAATGAAGGAGTTGATTTATTAGATAAGAAGCAATTATTGTAAAACATATTCTAATTTGGTAGTCCCAACGTTAAAATCACCTTCCGACTTTCTTTTCAATTTGATTGATCAGACACTTGATTTATTTAAAAGGAGAATCAATATTATTCACCACATTAATTTAACATCAAATTTACAGTCAATCTGGGTAACTTAAACTTTCAATATAACTTTAGCTCACTTTTAATTTTTTTAGATTTATTTATTTTTATAATTTTTGAACGCATCTTAGCCTGCAAAAGGAGTTTTAAATGGAAGCGTATTAGTTTCTGAACGTATCGTTAACGTCAAAGTAACTGACATCTGCCAAAAATATTTTCACTGTATGTCAAAATTGCCAGTTCAAAATTTGCGAGATTTTGTTGCCGTTTTAAAGTGGTCTGATAACATAGATCAAGGATATATTAAGTGATAAGTCGTACATTTTTTTATAGAGTATGAACTTTTTTAATACTTGTAACTGAAATATACTGTAATATCTGTATAATATTGTTTAAATTCGTTGTTTTGTTAAACTAAGAAAATTTAACGACCAATCGGGGTAATTTTGGCTCGGGCTAAAGTTACCCAAATAGTTTTGATTAGTAATAAATTGTTGCCATTTATCATCGAAATACAACTACTACGTATAGAAGCGAAAACGTGAACAAAATGTATGTGACATCAGTAAATGTCTCGAGTCAGAAACTCCTTCAGTCACTCGCCAACGTACATCGCGATTGCATCCGATTTTGTGTCAATCATAATGCCGTCTTACATATTAAAATAATCTAAAAATAAATCGAGTAAGCAGAAAAAAGATAGTGGAGTCACCTATCATCTATAAGTAACCAAAATATCAACTAAAACTATGACTAAAATTAATTTTTATAATAATTATATAAATATTATAAATTATTTTCTAATATTCAAAATTTTCAATTGTTTTTTCCATTTTGTATGAAAATTATAGAATCCTCTTTAGTCGCATTTCCTCATGACTGAGGGTCGTGGTCATTATATGGAATGAAACACACACAACGACTCTCTTGGCAATGTTAATGGAGTGGTTTGCCATTGCCTTCTCCATTTCACACACTAGCTGATGATAATCATCAACCAGAGTGCAGGTTTCCTCACGATGTTTTCCTTCACCGGAAGCAAGTGGTGGTCGATGAAAACTAGCATAGGTACATGAGTCAGATTGGTATACAAACTCATGTAGCACGGGCAGGATTCGAACCTGGGAACTTTGCAGCCACAGGCGGGTGCCTTAACCACTCGGCCACCACCGCTTCTTGAACTGTTTGTCTCTGTGTACTTTACAACTGATTTTTTTTCGTTTAGGGTTTCGAAGAAAACATATAACCCTTATAGTTTCGTCATGTCTATCCGTCCGAATGTCTGTCTGTACGCGGCTTAGCATAGAAACCATTAGTAGGTACTAGAAAATTGTAATTTTGTATAGATATACCTAAAGTTCATATTATAAACTAGCTTTTTCACGCGGCTTCCCCCGCATGTTTTATTTTTTTAGATTTTTTAATTTTCACTACTGATCCCTAAATATTTCCGAGATAAAAACTATGTTAATCTATAACTCCCCAGCGAAAATTCCATCAAAATCGGATTAGCCGTTTCAATGATTACCCTGAAAAAACAGACAAAAAAATGTTTGGGTACTAGTAACGACAAAATAACACTATGAAATTAAAAATTTCCAGTTAATTTGAAATTACAGATAGACACTCCAATTTTATTTATATGTACTGTATTGTATTTGTATGTATGTATTGTATAGATTAGCTAAGGATGTGTTGGAGGGCATTACCTCACAGGACTTCACATATCTTAACAATGTCCTTATATTAGTATTTTTATGCAGTCGGGTTTTTTAGTTTTTTTTTTTATTTATTACTTGTTTTATTAATTTATTCGTTAATGCTATGAGAAAATCCTAACTAATATCATAAATGCGAAAGTGAGTTTGTTTGTTATCATCTACCTCTTTACGCTTTATCTACTGAACCAATCTTCCTGAATTTCGCATACACATAGAAGTACTGAGAAGGACATAGAGTACCTTTCATCCCGGAAAAAACACTGATTTCGTGGGAAACACATGCGGGCGAAGCCGTGGGCAAAAGCTAGTAAAGACATAAGTAGAATCGAAACCATTCACTTTCTTTTATTTTTTACTTAACCTATGTCCATTCTGTACTGTATAATCTTCGTCGCTGATCGTGACAGCTCTGCATCGAACATATTTGAATTTACGAAATTTGGAACAAAAATTTTCCTTGGGGTAGCTCCTCTAGTGCGTAGTACATTATATCTCGATGCCATTTATCTATTTCAGAATATAAATATGCCTAGAAAGCGACTATGTCCAGCACCGGGTACCCGGAAATATGAAAAAAAAACTCGCTACGAAGAAAAGACACTGGTAAAGGCGTTAGAAGAGATAAAATCGTGCTTGATCTCACAACGAAAAGCAGCAGAAGTTTATAATAAAATATAAACTTAAAGACAAACACACGGGACAAGTCGGAAAACCGACGGTTCTTTCAGAAATTGAAGAAACATCAATAGACGCCCATATCATTGGATTATCCGATCTTGGGATTCCTGTCGGTATGCAGGATGTGAGGGTAATTGTAAAAAAAATATTTAGACGATAGCAAAAGAAATGTAAAGCAGTTCAAAAACAATTATCCGGGTTGGGAGTGGGGCAAACTTTTTTTAGAGAGGCATCCATGCATTAAGGAAAAGGTAGCTCATAACATTAGCCCGTGTGCTAGAACAAATTTGCTAAAGTTTGCCCCCATGTCACGAGCTATAAGGATTGTTAACGTTATCGCTAATGAAGTAGATATTTTTAATGTTAGTTTGCCGAAGGTCATGGTAGTCGTTCAGAAATACCTAGAAACGCATTGATTTATGTACGTACCTGTACCTACCCATTGAATTTTTCTGTATTACATAATAGTTTTTATAGAATGCTAATAACATTGCTTTGGTGTGTACTGTAATAATGTTATTATGTTTTTTAAATAAATAAAAATAAATAAATAAAATTAGCAGAAAGAGAGCTCAAGTAAAAAAGGATATGATTGACGAATTCT
Organism: Ephestia elutella; assembly: GCA_018467065.1. Classification (NCBI taxonomy): domain Eukaryota; kingdom Metazoa; phylum Arthropoda; class Insecta; order Lepidoptera; family Pyralidae; genus Ephestia; species Ephestia elutella. Next base: position 8,001,357 of record CM031577.1, read on the forward strand.
TCGACAATTTGACCCTTGAACTCGAAAATGTGCCACCGGGAAATATTTGTAACTTTGATGAAACTGGGTTCCACGACGACCCAAAGAACCAAAAACTCTTATTTAGGAGGGTTTGCCGTAATCCAGAAATAATCAGAAACTCTAAAAAGTCGTGCTATACCGTTATGTTTTGCGGTAATGCTGCCGGTGAATTAGTGCCACTTTACATTATATATAAAGCAACTCAAAAGTGGTCTAACTGGCTATTGGGAGCTCCTCCTGGTACTCGCATGGCAGTGGCCAACTGGATGGATTGATGCGAATACTTTCGATGATTGGTTTGAGATGACCTTGTTACCAGTTTTGAAAAAAAAAGAAGGCAAAAAGTAGTCATTGGTGACAATTTAAGCTCGCATATCACTGCAAAATCGTTAAGACTCTGCGCGGAATATAATATTAAATTTATATGCCTCGTTCCCAATTCTACACATCTAATCAACTATTAGATGTGTCATATTTTAGTGGTCTAAAAAGTGATTGGCGGTCAGTTCTAAAAGACTGGAGAAACACCAAAAGAGGCAAAATAGTGAATGTTTTGCCAAAACCTATCTTCGGAACTTTGCTTTCTAAAACTATGGAAAAAGGCAAAGAAAATGCTGGTCAAAATCTAATTGCAGGTTTCAAAGCCTGTGGAATATATCCTTTAGATAGGAGTGTAGTTTTGGAAAGGATTAAGGATTATTCAAAGCCTGAAGTGTGCGAAGAGGTGCGAGAGTCAATTGGTGTGAGTTTTAAAAATTATTTAGCTGAAATTCGCGATGAAGACCTAGAAAAGCAAAACGCCCGAAAATTTCAAATACCCGTGGTGGCAGGAAAAAGTGTGTCCCTCGAAGAAGTCGAAAAGTATTACGAAGAAAGAGAAAAAAAGAAATCTGAAAAAGGTAAAAACAAAGAAAAAGGAGATAGCCAGACTAAGACTAAAAAAAGAGGACGCCCGTTAGGGTCAAAATCTAAAGGTAAAAAAGCACAACTTCCACGTCAAAGAACTCCCTCACCAATTGCTGGTCCATCTGGATCACAATCCTTGCAAACTTCATCATCAGTTATTCCTCCTTAAGCGTCATCTCTTATTCAAGATACAAACAACAGTGCCCTGTTGTTAATTTCTAACCCTCCTTCGCCTATTGACCAGGACATTGAGATAGAAGACTCAAATAAACTTCCAGCTCCAGTTGACACACCAGTGCCATTTTGTTCATCGCCGTTTGATGATAACTTAGTGCAAGGTCATCCAGGTATCGATTCTGAAGCTCTGGATTCGGATAATGAGTTAGTAGGAGAATATGAAGTCCAAAATGATTGCGTACTACATAAGACGCATAAAGCACAGGCTTCTCTGAGCTTTTGTATTTCCTCGTATGAAGGGATCCTTTTCCCTGGAAAAATAATAGTCGAAAACAATCACACCGTGACTATATCTGTCATGCAGAAGAGTCAAGAATGCTGGAAATGGCCATCTAAGCCAGAAAGAGTGGCTTGCTCTATAAATAATGTTGTAAGTCGTTTAAAGGACTCAAAAATATCAAAAAAGGGTAGTTCTTTTATCATAGATAACGATTTTTTGTCAATGGAATGGGGCGATTAAAGTGCTAAGTTTGAGGATTTTTTTTGGTCCATTTTTGTTTCAAATGTTTGAATTTATGTCTGTTGATTATTTTTGATTGTTTTTATTATGTTTTTCTTAATGTATAAGTCTAAAGTCTGATTAGAAATTAAAATATAATAATTAAAACTTAAGAGTACATTTTAACTAGGTAGTTTTATTTCTTTGATCTAGTAACCCCACCAAACTAGCTATTTTGTATTAAAAAGTGTTTGGTTATGGCAATATCTGAGATTAAAGAAGTCAAAAAACGAGTGTTATGTTACCAAGCTAAAATAAAACGTAATATAAGGAAAATCATAACGATTTCGGCATGTCCGTAATGTTACACAAATATCCTTCTAACTTTGACCCACTAAGATTTTGGCGATGTCTACTTGTTAAGCTAACTAGGAGCCCACGGATAATATAATTTGTTTCGTAATACAATATACAACCACGGAAAATAAAAAAGTGAGGCAAAATTACCCTGATTGACTGTAATAGATGACGTTAAAAATATTGTTACGGTACCTGTTGATTATCACAATATAGAACATTTTGATTTTTTATTCATGTTGACTACGACGATGATATGGATATTGATTCTGTGGAAGATAGCTCAAGCGAGCAAGATAGTGATGATGGAGTTGCTTCAAGTAGCACGAATGTCTCATCGTCATCTGGTTTTCAAGTGATTCAAGACGATTTAATGGAAGGCGTATCTCCTTTAGCTTGAACTTTTATTAATTACTCCTTTTTCTTTTGTTATTCTTGAATAAAAAAACACTTAATTTAAAGTATTGTTTTAATTCTTGCCTGTAACGTGTCGTCATATGTACCTACTAATAGGTACCTACTACCTACCTACTTTTTTAGTTCGAATCACTTTCAGTTTAAGTTAAAATAATTATTACCCTAATAAAAATAATCAAATACTTTTGGACGCGATTGTATCCATGCGCAAACTCATCCCCGCCACTGTCGCTCAGCGGCCTTTTCACATGATTTCATCTGTACTTTTTGTTGAATTAAGTATGCCGAAAATAAGTTGTCCGGTCGGACCTCTATTTGATAAGTACCTACCTAAATAGTTTAGAAGGGAGCAGGCAGGTAGGCTCGTAGGTATATGTATATAATATATACATATGTATATGTATATTTCTACGCTGTCGTTAACATCGCAGCCAACAGGAGCCGCTGGAGACAGTCCGTTCCAGAATTTCATCCCACCATGATCACGATCTTCAGTCATGAAAGTCCGACCGGAGAGAGAGAGAGATGTAAGGTACCTGATATAAATATGGCCTATGCTCGAATAACGCCTAAAGTCCCAAAACTGTGTTAAAGAATAGTTACACCGCTAATAGTTCTCTCACGCGCAGACTACAGCGCCATGGAACGGAACACAGGGTGCAAGCGGCTCGCTTGCGTTCACAGCGACATTGCTAGCCGGTTGTTTGTGCCGGACGGACCTTAGCATGCCGCGTTATTATTTTGTCACATTTTCATATGAGTGTTGTTGAGTGTGTTTTGCTGTTTGGATTCAAGTAAGTGTTACGGATAACAATATAACTCTTTAAGAAGGTCAATGCACCATCTAAAACATCTCTTACTGTGCTCTTTACGTTCGGTGCTGATGGCAGAGATACTCCACCTCTTGTCATTTTTCCATTGAAACGTTTGCCAAGTGAATTGCGGTCTAAAATACCTCCCGATTGGGAAGTAGGGCTTTCAGATAACGGATGGATGAAGAGTGAAATCTTTAAAGTCCTATTTCATCCATATTTAATTGCAAATGGCATAGAGCTTCCTATTATATTTTATGTTGTTGGACACAAAACACATTTAACGTACGAAGTCAGTGAAATCTGCTCTAAGTCAAATATCATTTATATAGCTTTATATCCAAATTGTACGAGGATTCTGCAACCAGCAGATGTATCGGCTTTCAAGCCTTTAAAATTGGGTTGGCAAAAAACTGTTCTTGAATGGCGTCGAAATCATTCGTCGCAAGCACTGACAAAACAAGAGTTCGTGCCACTATTGACGAAAGCATTAGCTCTACTACAATAATAAATGGGTTTAGAGCCACAGGACTGTATCCTTTTGACAAAGATGCTGATCGCGCCGCTTATTTGAATTTCCCGCAATGTTCCTATCCTTCCTACGATCCTGCATCTCTTTGCGTGCACAACGAAGGAGAAAGGCAGAAGATTCTCCGAGCGCATCCGAAACGTCACGATGACAAAACTCGGGAATTTAAGTTCGAAAAAAGATGGATTGACGTTAATATTCATTTCCGCCGGCTCCGCATATATTCTCAGCATTTTTAGCTGTAATCCCGCTGATTACTATATACTTTCTCGTGCTACATAAACAATATACTTTTAATTACGTTTAGGTAGTGTTCTAGTGCGTACTGTGCCATATTTTGAAGAAAGTGACATGGGGCCCAATTCTGTAACTAACAAACGTGCGTTATCGTGATTCAGTTGTGTCTCAAATGCCAAATTTACGCCATTTGGTATTCTACTCCTTATTTAACGTCCGAGGACATAATACAGACATACTGTTGGCCCATTTCGGTATTCTGCACGATAACTAAAGTGTTATTGGCACGTCGATTGTTGAAGTATTGCTATTCTCTTCGCTATTTGACAGGAGTTTGTCAGGCAGATCTGTCGGATCTCAATAGCTTTTCGGCCATTGAACAACGACACCTTTTAAAATCAAATTGTGAAAAGTAGTATGGTTTAAATTGCTTCATTTAGTGATGAATCCCTCAATTTTACCTCTTCATTGGTGGCTCTTGTTCATTACAAATGTCGTATATCGCCGACGTATTAAGTATTATGTATTAAGTATTATGTGATTATGAATATAAGAACACCATAATATTCCACCACCGAAATGAATTATAGCGACGTTCTATTATCACGACAGCGAAGTTTTGATGTGGCCAAGCACTTCGTCGTAGATCGAACATGAAGATTTCATCACGACAACGCGACACGAATCTTCGCGCGACAATGTAGCCGCAGCAATACAGAGTTCCAAAAAAATTGCCGCATATCAAAGCCCATGGCATTGTATGTTATCGAACGTGTACAGTCCGATTTTGGAACCAAAAAGTATGGACGGACGGCCTGTTCATTTAAAGGTAAGCATACCTACTTATACAAACATATTACCTACTTAACTAGCTGATTACCCGCGACTTCGCCCGCGTAAATTATAGCCTATGTCACCCGCTGATAAATTATCTTTCTATAGTTGTAAGAATTTATAAAATCGGTCCAGTACGTGAAAATAGCGCGTTCAACCAAAACGCATTTAATTCATGGGCCACATAAATAATTTCTTTCAAATAAACAAACTGTGGCGCTCTTGTCACACAACATTTTCTCATCCGGCTGGCAACACTGCCACCAGGCTGCCAGTACCGCCACCGGATGAGGATATGTGAGTGAAAATTTCTGACAGATCAGATTTGAGACTTTTCTAAAACGGTGGATTGTTTTGGGTTTTACCTAATGTTTTGTATAATTAAACCATATTTGTGGTGTGCTGTGCACTAGTGGTATATGGGTCAATCAACTTTTTTTTGGTCAAGGGCTGTCCCCATTAGCTATGTGAATGTCATCTCAAGAATCGTAATAATTTTATTATTTTAATTCATTAATTAATTACTCAGATTAATTGGTAATAACACTGATATTTCAGTAAAGGCATATTATTTATATATTTTAGAAAAAAGCCGGTTACCCAGGGGACGATAACTTGCTTCCCATACAAATCGGTAATGTCCCTGACGTACGACGTTCAATTGTTTTCTCACAGTGCCACAAAAAAGCAATAAAAAGCGCTAAATAAGTATTAGTAAATGAATGCGAATATCACTGAGTCACTATTATGACATTTAGTTTATTAATTATTTGTATAGAAATTGTCAATTTTACAAAATATGTTTACGCCCAACTGTGTCCCTAGAAATTTTATTAATTGGGTGTCCGCTGGCTAACCATCTAAAGTGTAGGCGAGTGTAAATGAGACAGCGATAGAAGTAGGCTCGACCAATTACGAAACAGTCTAGGAATCATACGATCGACTCCAAGGTTGTCGTGTCATTCATTGCACTCGGCCATTTCGTCCGCGGCTGAGTTGAGGTTCAGGTGTATTTATTGTGTGTCTGCTGGGAGACCGTTCAAAAACACGTAAGTTTTAAGTATTTTTTTGTAATTTATCCTTTAATTCAAGGCTACAAAGTCTGAAATAATAGTGAGCTGTTTATTTTTGTTTACATCCTCAAATTTCTGTCTTTTTTCTCTATTTTAGTACCAAATGTCCCCCGGGTAACCCGTCCACTGAGTCACTCGAGCGGTGACCCAAGAGACTTTTTTGGTTACCCAAGATACTTTTGATTACTTTTATTTTTTTAACGCATTTCTAACTTGATTTTATACTAACAAATAATCACTGAATATACATTAATGTAGGTAAAAAGTTAAACAATGTTTGTTCGAGAAAATGTCGTGTGCATAAATAAATCTAACACAGTGCATGTACATGTATGCATGTAGTGCATGTACTCATTAATTATTTTGTTTTAGAAATTGGTAATGCCTCTAAGCAACAAAGAAAAACAAAAAAATTATAAAGAAAAGTTAAAACAAGATCCTGTTAAATATGAAGAGTATAAAAGGAAAAAAAGGGAAAATTACCACGCGAAAAAAAGACTGGTTAAAGATCTGACTTCTAAAGAAAAACAAAACGCGAGAGTGATTTGGAAGCTAAAAAACAAAATCAAAGATCTAGAAATAGAAATCTAAACAGGATTTTGAATTTTACCCCCCCTAGCTCGCCAATAACACAACAGGAAAATATCGCGCACGTCGGGGACGAAAATGGCCTAATAGTAGACAACAACGATCCAGTGCCTCAGCGACCACTTCAATGTGATTCTCCTGCATCATTGAGAGGAAGAAAGAAAATAAGAAGAGATCGATCCAAATTATACAAAGAAAACCAGCAGCTAAAATTAGAAAACGAAAAATTAAGAAAAAAATATGAGAAGTATAAAAAGAAACAGCACAGATACGCTAAAAAGTTAGCCGAGACCAAAAATAAGACACAGACGAAGATAACAATAAACGAAAAGTACAAAACGTTAAGTAATGCAATAAAAGATAGATATAAGTCACTAAAACAAAGAAAAGAAAAAGGATAGTGAAGAGTGTTTTTGAAAAAATTGACCAATTTGCTCAAAAAGAGATAGCCAAAGATGCTTTAGGCTCGTCAAGAAAATTGCGAACAATGTCCAATTTGAGAGCAAGTGGAACGGCGTTAAGAAAAATAATTCAGGAGTTTTTACAAAAGAGACGACATCTCAAGAGCTACTGCAGGTAGAAAAGAAACAGTTACAAAGAAACAGGTAAAAGAGCAAAAGAGATTTCTTTTAGATACTATACAAAATCTTTATCGTACGTTCAAACGGGAAAATCCGCATACGAAATGTTCCTATTTCTATTTTGCAAAAATAGACCGTTTTATGTTGTTAAACCATCTGTAGATGGTCGCGATATGTGCTTGTGCAAACCACACATTAATCCGGTATACAAGGCCCTTGAACTTAAGAAAAGCGAATCATACATACAGCTGACTTAAATAGTCTCATGCTCTCTACAGTTTGTGATCCAGAAAGGCAGGCATGTATGTACGGAATTTGTAAAGATTGTTGTGACAAGAAAATAATGCAGGACACGAAAAGAAATACAGAGGAAATTTCCTGGGCTGAGTGGGGAAGAAGAGAAGAGGTTTATGAGAAAGAAGGAAAATCTATGAAAGCTGTTAAGAATGTCAAGGAAACTAAGAAAGGGACTGTAGAAGAATTGATGGAAGCATTTAACAAAGAAGTAAAAGTATTGAAAAGGCATGTTTTCAATATGAAAATGCAATACCGATGTTTCAGACAAGCTGTCGATAACCTTAAAGAAACCGAAGTGGTTCTTGTGGCTGATTTTAGCGAAAATTATAACGGAAAACATCATGAAGAAGTTCAGGCCCATCATTTTGGTGGATCTAGAGAACAAGTCTCACTTCATACAGTTGTAAGTTACGTTATCGACAGCAATGGTAAAGTTCAAACAGAATCTTTTTGCACTATATCATCATGCACGAATCATCAACCAGCGGCTATCTGGGCCCACTTAAAGCCAGTATTAAGTGAGATTCGGTACAAATACCCAAAAATTGCCGCTATCCATTTCTTTACTGATGGCCCTTTCAGTCAATATCGTCAAAAGCAAAATTTTTATCTTTGCTCAACCAAGTCTTTTGATCACGGATTTTCATTGGTGACCTGGACCTTTTTCGAGGCAGGCCACGGAAAGGGGCCAGCTGACGGTATAGGAGGATTTCTGAAGAGAACCGCTGACAACATAGTGGCTACTGGTAAAGATATTCCAAACGCTGAAAAGTTTTTGAAATATTAGATGGCCAAAGCAAAATCAAACTTTTTATGATTTCCGTAGAAGATATAGAGTCTGTTGCTAAACAATTGCCGAAAAACATCAAGCCTTTGATCGGAACCCTACATGTGCACCAAATTTATACAAATGTCCGTGGAGAGTTAATGTACAGAGACTTAGGATGTTTTTGCAATAGAGGGTTTTGCGACTGTTTTCAGCCAAAAAAATATAAACCTATCAACGTCATCGATAATAAAAGAAGCAAGAACGCAACTGGTGATAGTCAAGAAGAAAAAGATGAATCCGACTGTACTTCTGAAGACGATTTGCCACTCAGCAGTTTTCAAAGTGATCCAAAAGAAGACATCGATTTTAAGGATTTGTGTACGAATCGTGGGAAAGGAGTATACGATATAGTATATTCCCAAAATTCAGACGATGAACAGCCTGGCCCATCAGGAAATAAATCAGCTTTATGTGTAGGGGATTTTTTACTGGTAAAAGTTCCTAGTACCAAAGGTAAACTCTACAGATACTTGTGCGTTATTGATGATTTAGATGAGGATGGTGAGATAAGGGTAATATTCATGCAGTGTATCAAAAAAGGTATGATGTTTCGTCTGAACTCCAGGGACATAGCGGATATCGATTACACAGATATAATTGCTGTTATAAAGGATAAACCAGTGACTGAGACCAAACATGGTCAAATTTACTATACATTCAAGGAATTCATTGATGTTTTTGAAAAATAATGAAGACACAATAATAATAGGTTTACTTGTTGTGATTATTTTTATAACAATTTGTGATACTGCAACGATGTGATCTCAATCAATACGAATTAATAAGTGTTTTTTTATTTTGTTACTAGTTTGTATAAGGTCTTAGTTAGATACCTTCCTAGCGTAATAAGACATTTTAAAGACTGTTTGATTTTCAAGACTGTTTATATGTCAAAAAAGTTAGCTAAACGCAGTTGTAGACTGTATTTTTGATACTTACCTAGAGTTATTTGAATAAAGCATTTTCTAATATATTTGTTTTACTTTTTTAATTAATCTATCTGTTATTTCAACGTCAGTCAATTTCAACTTTCCGGTTCAGTCAGTTCAGTTCAGTTCTTTAGACAACGATTCTAGGAAGCTGTTAATTTTGTCTCTTGAGTCACTTTCTTAGTCTCTTGGGTCACCAAGTGTCCCTAAGTTTTAGGATAGAAATTTTTTGAATTTCGTTCATTTTATAAAAGAAATATATTTTTCTTTTAATAAATACCAGTTATATATGTAATGACGTTTAAGATATTAAAACTTTTTCTATGTACAACAACGGACTAGAAAATTATTGAAAAAAATAACTCGTTTTTGATTCTGAGTTACCCAAGAGACACTTTAACATAAAATTCTAAAAAGTATATTAGCTTTTTTTACTATTTTATTTCTGTATAATTTATTTTAAGGTACAGTTAATATATTAAATGCATTTTTTTTATATACTCGCGTTAATACAGAAGAATATTGTTGTTTAAAAAGTGGTTAGCCAATGGACATAATTCGAAGAGATTATTTATTTATACCTAGAAAAACAACATTTATTTATTATTTACTTCACTGCAAGGCATAGCATGATAAAATTTGGTATATTTATTAGTAGATTCCTACAAAAAAGTTATTATTTTTTATAAAATATATATTTAGTGCGTTTTGGTGGTTTTGGACAAAAAAAAGTTGATTGACCCATATAACGACATCGCCGTCAGGCTGTGATCAGTGCGCTTTTAACCCGGCCCACACAAGTGTGTTGTATTTCCAAATATTCAGTACTGGTGGTGGTCTATCCCAGTCTATCCACACATAAACCGGCATTGCCGTCAAGCTGTGATCAGTGTGCTTTTAACCCGGCCCACACAAGTGTGTTGTTCTCCATATATTCTGTACTGGTGGTGTTCTATTCACACATTTGGTTTTATGTTACCAACCAAACCAGTAATTTTTTTTTTATTAAACAGATACTGAAGTATTACCGCCTTTAATTGGCCTCTGCGTCAACACCAACACCTAGCATCTACGTACCAGCATAGCGGCATTCAAGAAAGAAGCCAAACATTGGGATCATGTAAATGAGTGATTCTTTGTTTACGGTAACAAAAAACAAAAGAAGGCTCAAAGACGTTAATTAACGCACAAAAACGGAGCTTTTTATTTTTGGTTTGTTGATTTTTATTATAATCAACTGACAGAAACAAAGCTGTTAATTAGTTTCTTTTTGTGGATTTTTATTAATTTAACGGACAAATACGAGGTTTTTAATTTCTGTTTCGTAGATTTTTATTATAATCAACGGACAGAAACGAAGTGTCTTAATTTCTTTTTTGTTGATTTTTATACTTTTTAGATTATAAATGTATAATTAATGGACAGAGCGTGGCTTAAAATTTTTGTTTTCGATGATTTTTATTACAATCAACGGTGTGAAACAAAGTCTTTAATTTCATTATTGTTGATTATTTTACTTTGTATAAATGTATAAGTAACGGACATAACGTAGCTTTTAATTTCTATTTTAGATAATTTTTGTATAATTATCAGATAGATAGGAAGCCTTTAATTTCTATTTTAGATATTTTTTTATATAATATATATAATAACATGAAAATTTTTTTATATAATAACATGAAAAGTATATTTCATGTTATTCATACTTTATATGTTATTATCTGATTTAACGTATAATTTGACTACTCATTTAATATCTCAAGCATCGGTAGACAATATGTGATAAGTGGCCAGGGTTTGGTTGGTCAAAGTTGATGAATATTATATATAAATTCTGCCAATATATAATTCTGCGAACGCTGGACATTTTGCAAATTGGACATTTTGCGGATTGGATATTCTGCGAATGGGGCATTCTGCGAATTGGACATTATGCGACTAAACGCTAAAAATGCAAAAAAAAAATACTCTATATGATCCTCACTAAATTAACATTAATCTGAATGCATAATCAACACTTTCTGACGGAAATATAAATATTTTCTAAGAGGTTTTTTGTAGCGTATTGCTTAAAGTGCCAATAATTGGGTGGTTGTAATAAATAATATGTATGTAAAACATAATTCTTCCTTCTGAAACAAGATTTATTTTTGCTAAAGTGCTGATTTTTAGTAAACTTTGACACACCATAGATAGCTTTGAAACTATGACTCGTATCAAAATTAATATAAGAACTTATTTGTGGGTAACTTATTGATAAATAATATAGCCTTTAATCATTTTATCCTAACTTGTATAGTTTTCCTAAGGATTTAGAAAATTTGTAAAACGGGACACCTTTCAAGGCGGGAAGGGGAGACGCCGAAGATTTAAAATACACTACCCTTCCTCGACCCCCCGTCGGGGGAGGGTAGTGTATTTTAATGTACTCATATATAGACATAACACAGATACCATAAAACATAATAAATAATTTTGCCAAATTTTCCATACATTGAAATCTAGAATGAATATACTATTGGTACGAACATGTAAATGCTGAGCCCGGATTTTGTAAAGAGGCTTTTGATACACTTAAAGTCAAGGTACAATCTAATGAGAGACCAGTCATATGCGCACTATTTATAGACGAAATGATGATTAGGAAATCGCTCATTTGGGATCCTCGATCACAAAAATATTATGGTCGTGTTAATATGGGGGTTGACATCGAAAGTGATTCGGTTGACGTTGCTAGTCAAAGTCTGGTTTTTATAATAAATTGCATAAATGGAAAGTGGAAATTACCAGTTGCTTATTTTTTAATCACCACTTTTAACGGTGAACAAAAAGCTGCACTTTTGCAAATATGTTTGAAAAAATGTAAAGAGGTTGGTGTAGAAATCATCAGCATTACTTGTGATGGACCTGCTGCCAACTTCAGCATGGTCAACCATCTCGGTTGTAACTTAATGCAGGACAATAATCGAACTTACTTTGAATTTGATAGTGAAAAAGTTTATTGTTTTATAGATCCATGCCATGCAGTGAAACTTATTAGAAATACCTTCGGAGAACTTTAAATATTTTACGATATGTTTGGGCGTAAAATAGATTTTTGTTTCATAGAATTGTTATTAAAATTACAAGAAAGCGAGGGTTTACATATAGGTATGTGGGCTCCTGTAGTTAGTCCTAATACCTAATCCTAACTACTCCACATAAATTTCGATGTTGATGTCACTAAACTGATTTGAATAGAATTAAAGGTAGCACTGAATTTAGTATGAATAGTATAGAAGAAATGAAGGAAGAATAGACTAAGAATGAATGATTTTATGAAATGAAGAAATAGATTTAATGATAGAGAAAAGCAAATTACATACAATAATGCAACACAAAGCTAGCGTAGGTATACAAAGCAAGGCGCGCGCGCGATCTACCCGAGTGCCGTAAGCAGAGTGTGAGGAGAGGGGCGCGCAGGCGGCGAACGGTGGCGGCGGCGTCTACGTCACGGATCGTATGATGTTGAGGCGCGGTCCAAGCGGCATAAGCGGAAGCGTTTTTTACTTCTTGGTACAAGTAGTGGCGGATTGTAGTAGTGATACGCCACAGGTACAAAAATTACTAATGCTCACGTATATTTTGCTAAACAAAAAATGAAAGTGCGTTTGGCAACTCAAATGCTCAGTAGTTCGGTAGCAGATGCGTTACATTTTTGTAGCAAAGAGTTTAAGCTTGAGGGGTTTGAAGAATGTGAAGGCACCATTCAGTTCTTACGTATTAATGACGTATTTGAAGTTTTGAACAGCTGCTCCATTAGGCCACCAGGATGGAAAAAGGCTATGTGCCCCGACAATATCGGGTTAATACAGGCTCTTTTTGAAGGAGCTACCAGTTATATAAATAATTTAAAATTTCCATCGGGCGAATTTATTGTGGATTCGAAGCGGAAGACTGGGTTCATTGGCTTTATAATAAATATGAAAAGTAGGGTGGTCCTTAAAATCGAAGATTGGAAATTTCAACCGGACACCCTGTAATATTGTTCTTATTACACAAAAAAATGAACCCGTGTTTTTTTTTTAATGATATTTAGGGGTCGCTACTGGAATTTGAAAAATCAATATTTTGTCATTTTACGCCTGTATTACTTACTACTCAGATTAAAAAACATTGTAATACCTCTACGATCACAATAACAACATAAAAAACGTTTAAAGAGAACTACCTATGCACTCATTATCCTTCCCCTCTCCCCCTCCCCCCTTCCCAATATCGCATTCATATAAAGAATATTATAAAGAATTCATATTATAAAGAACTATTGCAGCTGATTGTGATATTCCTGGGAGGTACGTTTGAAAAACCAATGACATACAGAGCACCTGCCGGTTTACATAGAGCTCGATGGATGGCGAAATCAATTTATTCATTAAAAATTTTCTTATTTAGAGATCAATTCAGAATGTCCAAGAAAGAGCTGCAAGGTATAAAAGATATTTGCTTATTCACCGTAAGAATTTATTGGTACACGGCACCTTCTGCGGCATCTGCACCTGGGAATGATCTGCAGCTTTTAAAAGATCTCAAAATGTATGAGAGGATCAATGAAAAAATATCAAAAGCTGCATTGAAAAAAATGATGGGCCAGTTATGGTATTTATCGGAAGAACTTGTAGGATTCGCATTTTTCGACGACAAAATAGACATACAAACCAAAAAGAATATGGTAAAAGCACTGAACAATGAAAGTTTAGAGTACTGCCTTAAGCGAATAACCTTAGAGAGTGATTTGGTTCTCAACAAAAACCTTGAAGATTTCGTGTCAAGTAACACATACAGATTTTTTCGCATAACTGGATTGTCGCCCGATTTTTTAAAGAATGAGGTGGAAACATGGAATAACGACGATGGTTATATCATAAATAAGGCAATAGTTCAGAACATGCGTGTTGTTAACTACATCGCAGAGCGAGGTGTGGCGCTCATGGAGGAGTATAATAAGTTACACACCACAAATGAAGACCAAAAACAATACCTGTTGTTATTGGTTAAAGACTATCGGAAGAAGTTTCCCGATACTAAGAAATCCACTTTATTGTCAACTTAATTATTAATTTTAATGTTGTTTAAGTTACTTGACGCCATTTTATGACTTTTTAACAATTTCTAGATTGATTTTGGTATTAATAAAAAAAATGCTAGAAAGTATTTTATTTGTTTTTATACAGGATTTTTCTGTATATAAAGTAAGTCAGGATCATGTGGAATTGTTTTTTCTTCTATTAGAGCACGTGGTGAATTTAATAATAATCCTAACGCTGTTTAATTTAGAGCAGCGTTCAAACGTCTCTTAATAAGAGCGGAAATACGCGATAGCGGATCAAATTATACAGAAAGTGTTGTGTGTTTTGTATCTAGAAAATTGTCACGCTATCTTAAATGTATAATTTGTACATCTATATTATTTGGCAATAATAAGGCAGAATATTTTAAAAATTCATTAATAAGTTGCAAAACTCGAGGCGGCCTCGTGTACCCATCAAAAGACGTCGAAGATCTATGTAAGAAGACAGAATTACTAATTTAAAAAAAGAAAATGTTGAAAAATATTATTTATATATTTTTACGTTTCTTGTAGAAAATTATGCTGATAATAATGGTTGTTTTAAGTCTTATTGTAAAGATCATGATGCTAATCATAAATATTTGCTAATGAAAAGTATTGTTAAAACATATACGGACATACGTTTCAAATATTTTGGCAAAAAATTAACTAAAAAATTGCGTTTAGAAATTATCTAAACAAAATTGTATGAGTAACATGTACATACTTATACAATTCAATAAATAAATAAATGATTATGTATTAATACTAGTTTTTTTGCACGTTAAGCCGTGGGTCCCGTCCGTCATGATTTCATTGGTCTGGTTCCCCTATTTGGGGGTTTCGGAGGGCACTCCAGACTGGAGTACTCCGTTACTATATCCCGCTTGCGAAGAGGCCGCGGGATCAAGGGACGGAGTGTTATTTTTTAAATATTATTCTTCCATCACTTGATCCCAATGCCAAATGAAGTACAGTTAAACATAAAATTAATCGACATTATTTGTTTTTGCTATAGATTTTACTCGCTAAATTCGAATATGAGATATCAAATATAGTATGGTATTGAGTGATTCAAATTGGCACGAAACGTCGAGCGATTTGAGCGAAGCGACGGGATTTAGCGAATGCCGTTTTAAGTCATAAAAAATGAAGTTTCTGTAATCCTTTAAGAATAATAGAATACGCAGGTGTTCAAACTAGCTATTTTTATGTGTATTTTTAGATTTTTTTTCTAGGAAAGAAACATTTTTACAGTTGGTATCAAACTTTTGGCCGACCGTGTATATGTACTACACATGTACAGTACATATGCTGTGAATTAAAAAAAAAATAATATTTTTTTCATAAAATACTGTAGAATTTTGATGACAACTGTACAATTTAGCTTGAACAATAGATTTTTGAGAGTGGGATCAATGGCGGAAGAATTTTGTTTAAAAAATAACATTCCGGCACTAGATCCCGCGGACTCTTTGCAAGCGGGATCTAGTAACGGATTACGCCAGACTGCAGCTGCTCCATTGTTATTACCCATGGCCGCCAAATCTGGGATCATGACTGAAAGCGTACCTCTAAAAGATTTGTTAGATGAATTCCGTGAACGCACTATTCAGTTGGAGCGAACTTTAGAATAGCATTATTTAGCGAAAGCGGTACAGCTAAAGATGCAATCGGGAAAAATGCATTCAGATGATGACTCGTTTTATTTTGCAAATTCACCTAAAATGATAGGTAGCTTATTCTACATTGTTAATAGTTGTTCGCCGCGAACGTAGACCTCGCGATTATATGTATTTTCATAAAAATGCTGATATTTCCAAAACTGCTGAACCGATTTGACCAACGAACTTAAAATTCTTCTTCTAGTTTCATCAAAATCGGATTAATACTTCAAGAGTTATCGCGGCACATACTACACTACATAAAAAAACAGACAAAATATGTTTTTTCGCCCCAACTCAAATTGTACGTATGTTACGTCTTCAAAAGCGCAGTTAATTCGCTCCGATGTAATCCTTACTGTACATCAGTAAATAGAAGTAGTATATTTAAATTAAATTCTGTGAGAACGTGAATTTAGACCCCTAATTAGGTAAGTGTTGAACAGTTCTTTGTAGTTGTATTTTACTAGTATAGAACAAGTGTGTATATTAATCATCTTTATATCATCACTGGCTATAGTCATCGATAAATCGTAATGATTTGTGCTGATCTGATTTTGCATTTCATAAAGAAACAATGTAATAATTTCATGTCACTAAATCCACACTATGTGGGTAGTATAAAATATGTACCTACTTTCTTCCTTCCTGCTACTGCCTAAAACTGATCTGATTGTCTACACTGCATTGCACTGCACCTTCTACATTTCATAAGGTACTCCCGATTAGGTTTTCGCCGCCAGCCATCAGTGTTGCCAATTGGAGCGGGATGGAAACAGGAACATATTCCTTACCTATACCTATTATTTATAGGGTTCGACGTTACCCTTCAACGTTCCTTCGAAGTTGGGCTTTTAAAGTCACACACCAAACATAGTAACACCTGAGGTTAAACGGCCTGCACCTTACGCCGAGCTACCGACTACCAGGGGCTTTCACCATCCTCGCCCGGGAAGTACCGTATCAGGCAAAAAGAAACAGACCAGCCTTCCGCCCACGACCTTTCTTAGTGTTACCTATTTTAACAATAAAATTGTAAGCTAGATATAATGTTCGTCGAGGTGGTGACTTAAGTAAAACACACTCGTTGATGGTTCGTAAGTAACTCTGCTTTATTGTTGATTAAAACAGGGTTTATATATATATTAGAAATAGATCAATAGACGTCATAAGGTGTCGTTATCTAGATCTAGGATGAGTAATCAAGGTGTTCTACATATAAGGTTACAACTGAGTTAATAATGAGGGCGTGTTTCGTACTCTGTCACACACTACACCTTCCCCTTTTTTTTCAGAGTCAAATACAGTAAAAGTGCTATTTATACCTTTTATAGTTACCACTCTCCCCTGGTTTTTTCCTACTTTTATATTTCGGTTACATGATACATATGATTATGAAAGGATACAATGATTTTTTTTTTTTTACATTTCCTTATAGCTAAAGTTATACAATAAAAAATATTAGAATCTAATTACACATATAGGCTCGCTTTGTCGATTACATGATAAAGTATAAGTAAGTAGGTTACATGATGATTACAAAATTAAATAAATAATATCTTATTTCTATTGTATGGTGAGTTATTTATGCACCTTGATCCATATGAGATATTGCCTACGTGGTAAATTGATCATCAGTCTGTCTTTTTCATTTATTCTTAATTCGATCTGGTATTTGTAATATGAAGATGTTGTTCCTTTTTAGGAGTAGGTGATCTAATTTAATAATGTTGAATTTTAGCCATTACTTTACGATCTTTGACTCTAAGAGGAGTCTATAATTTAAATAGTGATAATTTAAAGTATTGTAATAAATTAAAATGAATCCAGTATTGATCAGCTGAATCCTACGGGACTTGGCCAAGGAGTTTTGCAGGCGACATGGCCTTAATTAAACCTCGTGTTAGTGGTGGTGTTAGTGGAGCCGGATAGGCTAACGTACAGGGCGTGCATTGATGCGCCACCCCCTGATGTGCCCTAGGCGGGGCCTGTCCATTGAAAACTACATTCAAATTATGTTAGAACTGCAATTTTCCCTTCCTGAAGAGTACCAGTTCTGTGTAACGGTCACCCGATCGCCGCACGATGTGTTTTGGCTCCTTGAATGGGAGCCGAAACCATTCGCGGAGGAGTTCGGCGAAATACTGGGATTATAGGTGTAGTGTTGTCAAATGGAGACGGCTTGCCAGTAGCTTATTGCAAGTCGTCCTCTTAATAAAGCAGAAAAAAATTACCCTACAATTGAAAAAGAGTTGTTAGCAATCGTATGGGCGGTTAAATACTTTCGACCATACTTATACGGACGAAAACTTAAAATCATAACGGATCATCGTCCACTAGTTTATTTATTCAACATGAGAAATCCATCTAGTACCTAGATTGACTAAATGTAGACTATGCTTAGAGGAGTACGATTTCACTGTAACTTATCTGAAAGGAAAATATAACGTAGCTGCAGACGCGTTATCTAGGGTTGAAATTACAGGGAAAGAATTAAGAAAATGAATAAGCATATCTCGATAATGACAAGAGCTCAAAAGAGACGACTAGAAGAACAAAAAACATCAGGAACCTCAGTTGATGACAACTCTAGCTATGATTGGACTGGCAATCCAAATATAGTGGAGATACTCAAAAAACCCAAGGAACTACCGGAATTGAGTTTCAATAATCGAGACTATAATAGGATATTAAAATTAGGAAGTCATAGAAAAGTGAAAATAAAATCTTGTAACACGACCACCAGCCCCGCGTCACCCGGCGCGCGTACATAAAAGGCACGCCGCTGTTCAAGCAGTCAGTCGTTCGCTAGACAGCTCCGAGTACGATTGCTCCCGTAGTCTGCTCAGAGTTCAGTGCTTGGCTTGATCGATGCTCCGCGTCATCAAGTTACAGCTAGCTAGGAGGATATTAGGGTGGCGATGCTCCGCGTCCTACCCAGGATCCTAAATAGTTTACCGTATGAAATACTATTTGTACGCGAATGTATGCCATAAGTATTATATATATACACATGTACTAAGCTAAGTGAGACACAATAAACACTACTTTCATACATCGTGGGTATCATTTCATACGCCAACCCTATAATCTTCATTTATTCGCCTAAAACATTGACAATAGGTGTCAACCCTAGTACAGGATCATGTACGAAACGAGCTTTCTTCGTGAATGAATTAGATGCATTTTGCAAGCCCTACAAATAAATGAAGTATGCATAATACGTAATAAAGACACCGAAAATATTATTAAAGAGTTAACACAGTATATAAATAAATGTGTAAAAAGGTCCGGACCCCGTTTATGCATAATAAAAGGTGTCACTAAAATAAACAATAAAGATGATAGGCGCGTAATATTAAATGGCTTCCATATCTTGCCAACTAGTGGTCATGCAGGCATACGCAGAATGACGAATAATATAGTATTATAGTATTATAATATAGTATTTATGTTTTGTTAAAAAGTCTTGACCTATTATTCCATCAATGTTTAGAGGTAATGTGTCAAATACGTGGAAGTCATGCGTGAAATATGAATCCTCCTTGATACAGATTTAAACGTATGCACCCTTGTGACGTAATTGTACCTCCTATGCCATTTATATGTGTGACTTTTGGTATAATGAACTCGCCGGTGGCTAATGCTACGTCATGTTTAATTGCACTTAATGACGCACCTGTGTCTATGAGCCATGTATATAGCTTACCGTTTACAGTTAAATTTGCCGAGTTCAGATTACCGTATGATAATATATAATTTTTATTCACGAAAAAAAAATTAACTATTTCACCCGAATCGTTATTAAGGATGTCCTCTTCTTGTGCCATGTTTACATGATGTCTTGTATTTTTGTTAGAAAAATTTGGATTTCTTCCCCTGTTACCGCGTTGATAGCGCGAATTTGATGTTCCCCTTGCGTTAGTTTCTTGAAACTGTTTGTTTGGCATATGTCTTGGTTTTCCGCGATTCCTAAATTTTCCTCTAAAATACCTTCTATTACTATTACCATATCTCTGAGCATAAAACATTTGCTCTGAAGACGATGTGGATGGAGTCATTGTGACTTACTCATCCTTGGACACCTTGAATTGTCAGATTCACAAAAATTTCTCAAAACTTATCTGAATTTCAGACATTAGGAATGTCCTAAAATATTTAGAATTTACACTGAATACTTCACAAAAATGTTTTTAAGACTTACATAGTTATTACGAGGCACCGTTTGTTGTCTTGTTTTGCTGGCTGAGTTTTCTTCATAGAAACAGCTTGACTTCCTAGTTAAACTTGATGACAAACACATTGAATGCTGAACAGATGAATGCTGCTTGATATTCAATTTTTCTTGTAACGCATTTATGAATCTTCTTCCAAACGAAGTAGCAAAGTACCTGCTTTGTTGTTGCTGGCTACAATAACCAGTACTGTCGTAGTAATTATTGTCATTCTTTGATGTTGATACCTGTTCTTGTTCGAATTATTGAAGCATTACCCTAAAGCTTTTGCCCTTTTGGACAATCATCATAATCTTTTCGTTCTGATGTTGGGTATGTGACGAAGAGACGTTTCTACGCTCATTGTGAAATTTAAAAATTACTTAAAGATGTTGACGTCACCTGAGTTGTCCATGTGCTGTTGTACCGTTTTGTCTGATGATAGCCTTAAAATAGTCTTCTTGAAATATCTTCTTTTTTGAACATTTAATGAACTGCTGCCCATGTCTTCTGATGACTGATGCTTGCAAAAGACATCAACGTTACATCAACTTGCTGACGCAATCATGAAGATGTCCAGAGTGCGTGCGGAATGGCTTTCTGACGCAGTACTCGTCTATAAATTCAGCAATGTAGAAAACAAGGAAAGACTTAGAAATAGTCTCAAGGGAGCACGTGAAGCTGTACGTACCCTTCTGCATACCAGCCGAGATCCAGAGGTCATCATGAACACTCTAGAGCAATGTTTTGGACGACCTGAAATAATCATTGATGGTATCGTATTGAATATTATTTTTATTTATGTATTTTACTTTATTGTTCCTTATTGTTTATTATTGTACCTTATTGTATAAAAAAGTACAATAGAGAGTACCCTAGTGTCCCCAATAATAAGTATCAAAAAGGCACAATATACAAGTATGTAGGTGCAAAAAAGTACTAAAACGTACAATAAAGTAAACTTATGTAAAATAAAAATGTAAAAATTTATAATTATTAATTTTAATTCCTTTAAATTTTATTTTATACTAGCTGTTTCCCGCGGCTTCGCTCGCGTGAATTTCCCACGGAAACAGTGCTTTTTCCCGGGATGAATAGTATACCCTATGTCCTTCTCCTTACTTCTTACTATGTGTATGCGAAATTTCAGAAAGATTGGTTTAGTCGATAAAGCGTAAAGAGGTAACAAACAAACAAACTCACTTTCGCATTTATAATATTAGTTAGGATTAGAAAATTATTTTTATTAATTAAGGCCTTCGAGTCCCACTACTCTTGGCTCTGTTATTTATCCTCTACTAATTTGTATGTATTTTTCAAAAAGAAACGTTAGTTTCTGCACAAAGCATTCAGATGCTGAAGCTTATGAAGGAAGAAATGCGAAAAGCAAAAAAAGAAAATAAAAAATCTTAGTGAAAAGGTAAGAAGACGGGATAAAAAAATTGTAAATTTAACTCAAATTCTAAGAGACCTGCAAAATAAGATATACGTTAACACAGAAAAAGCTTTACTGCTAGAAGACTCTGCGGGTCCGCAAGATTTTCTGAAGAGACAAATCTCAAAATCAAAAGGACTATCTCTGGAGAAAAAGTATTCAGAAGAGATTTGAAAATTTGCACTTACCCTACACGTTTACTCGCCAAAGGCATATAATTATGTAAGAAATAAGTATAATACTTGTTTACCCAACGAACTAATATACCATAGAGCTCTAACAACGCCAAAAAATGGTTCCACGAAATATTAACCTAGGTGGGCGGGGCATAAAATAGAAACCTCACTTCGCCTCAGTTCGCCGTGGCGCAGCGAGTTCAACGGTTGTACTTGTACCTAACGCATAAGTGTCAATTGTACGTATCATCGAGTAATTTCGCAAGTTTAATTAGCAAAAATATGCCATCGTGTGTCGTAAAGTGGTGTAGAAATCACACAGATATGAAGAACAGCGGAATTACCTTTCTTTCCTTTGCCGAGACTTCAAAAGCCAAGCGGCTGGGCCGTTTGATTGAGCGGTAGCCGGCTGCCGCGGTGTGTTGACCCCGCCCCGTGACCTTGACGCGCCCAATCGTGTACTAGCTTTTTCTATGAGAATGTGTGAGTGTCTTGTTGTATTTAAGTACATTTGTTTGCGTAAATGGAACCAAGATCATACAACGAACGCTCAAGAACGCTAAATGGAACTAACTCTTATACAACGAACGCTCAAGTTCGTTGTATAAGAGTTACACTTCCATATTTATTTATAATTCAATGTGTTTACCCCATTCACGTACTATAATAAAATGGTATCAAAATATAGATGCCGAACCGAGTTTACCGAAGGAGCTTTTACACCTTTAAAATTAAAAGCTGCTCAAAGCGATCAAAGACTTATTTGTTCGTTAGTTATGGACGAGATGGCTATTAGAAAAGGACTTGGCAGGTGGGCTCCAATTGTTCCAAAATTTTGGGGTAGTGTTGATTTTGGTAATAGTAGCAGTGACAGCCAGGAAGAAACAACTCAGGTTCTAGTGCTATTGTGGCATGGCTCTTGGAAATTACCGATTGGCTATTTTTTGGTGACTTCCGTTACAGGTGAACGAAAAAGTGGACTTGTTCAGACCGCCATAAAACCTGTATGATTATGTGCCAAATGATACTAGTAATTAACCTGTGATTTTTTTATGTTTGTGATTTCAATAATGTTGCTTTCTTTTGAAGGGTTCAACAATAAGCAGGTACAGTTTGTCTATAAAGTCGTGACATTAATGTTCGAGGAACTAACATTGATGATGTCTCTAGCAACACAAAGCGTATGTACATCAGCTGTCAATGCTGTCATCAAAATATATATTTTTTTCTTTTGTATTTTTATTATTTTGATTAAACTGCAATAAATTAAGACCAAACTACGCAGAAAAGTTTGGAAAATGAGTGAAGTAAATCGGATTCGCATGCGGGAATTGATTTTTAAAGTTTTCCAGCGATGTTTTGCGGAGTGCATGGCTGGACGAATTTTGTGAGATTTCGATATGTTTATGGGCGAACATCATCTATTATGGGTATGTAATCGTGTTATTGTTTGTTTTTAATCAATCTGAAGTTACAAATATACTGAATTTACGATTTTTAAAAGAAAATATGTATTGTTTACATTGTATAAAAGTGTACAATGTTTAGACTGAAATTGGAAATTGGTCATATTATAGTATAACCACAAATTTTTGATACATTATGATGGCTACCAATATTGAATTTGAATAAGTTATTGTTTCTATTCTGTTGCAATTTTTATTACTTTTTTTAGGAAAACCAAAAAGTACAGTTAGGCGGTTAGTCGACGAACCAACTTGTTGAAGAGGCCTTCAACAGCATCACATCTGAATATGGAAAAAGTTGATAATGTACAAGAAACAGAAGCAGTCATAGTCGTAGACTTTAGCGAAAATTATACATGTAAGCTTCATGAAGAAATTCAAGCACATCAATTTGGCGGTTCAAAGCAGCAAGTCTCTCTGCATACGGTGGTGGTATATCTCAACATTGGTAATAACAAGAAAGTTGAATCTTATTGCACCGTTTCATCAGACACTAATCATCAACCTGCAGCTATATGGGCCCATGTGGATCCAATATTAAAAGACATAAGAGACAGTCACCCCAGCATCACAACTATTCATTTTTTCTCCGACGGGCCCTTTAGTCAATACCGCCAAAAACAAAACTTTTACCTGAGTTCAACCACTCTGTTCGACTATGGATTTATAGGGATGACATGGTCTTTTTTCGAAGCTGGGCATGGAAAGGGTCCTGCTGATGGCATAGGTGGCTATCTAAAAAGATCTGCAGATGATCTTGTAGCACGTGGCGATGACATTTCTTGTGTCAATGATTTCTATGATACACTGAAAGACGTTAACAAGACCCGACTTTATCTTATATCTTCGGATGACATATCCAATGTAGCTAAAACTTTACCAAAGAAGATTTCAACTCTTGTGGGCACAAAAAATGTACATCAGATATTTACGACAGTTAGAGGAAAAATAAAATACAGAAACTTAAGCTGTTTTTGTAAGAGAGGTAACTGTGACTGTTTATCTCCAAAAGTATTTCGACCAGTTGAAACTCACGCTATCGCTGAAGATATTATTTCTAACAATATGTCTAATGATGCAGTCGCTGCTGTTTGTGAAGAAGGAAGGAACAAAGTTAGAAGCGTGCCCCAAATTCATACAGACTTAGAATCTGTGCTAGCTCGTTCAGATTCTGATGAGGACGTACCCCTCAGTTTCTTTAAAAAATCTCAGAAGTCTCCTTTGAAGGAAATTGAAATGTCTGATTTATGCCTGCCTCGTCAGAAGAACTGGTATGATTTAATATATACGCCGGAAGGTTCTGATGCAGAAACCCCAAATCTAGCTCATGGCTCATGTGACAAAGAAAACAAGGCAGTGCAGACTGGTGATTATTTACTTGTAAATGTCCGTGCAACAAAAGGAAAGATTTTTAAATATGTTTGTGTAGTTAATGATTTAGACCTCTCAACAAGTGGGTCTAAAAATGAACATGGATAAGACGAAAATCATGTCTAATATCCGTGTCGCACCCACTCCTCTAAAGGTTGGAGACTCTACACTCGAAGTTGTTGATAATTACGTATACCTGGGACAAACAGTTCAGTTAGGTAAGTCCAACTTCGAGAAAGAGGTCAACCGTCGAATCCAACTCGGCTGGGCAGCGTTCGGGAAGCTTCGCGATATCTTCTCGTCCAAAATACCGCAGTGTCTCAAGACTAAGGTCTTTGACCAGTGTGTGTTGCCAGTGATGACATACGGAACAGAGACGTGGTCGCTTACTATGGGCCTCATAAGAAGGCTCAAGGTCACCCAAAGGGCGATGGAGCGCGCTATGCTCGGAGTTTCCCTGCGTGATCGAATCAGAAATGAGGAGATCCGTAGGAGAACTAAAGTAACCGATATAGCCCGCAGAATCGCCAAACTTAAGTGGCAGTGGGCGGGGCACATAGCTCGCAGAACAGATAGCCGTTGGGGCAGAAAAGTTCTCGAGTGGCGACCACGAACCGGAAAACGTAGTGTTGGCAGGCCTCCCACTCGGTGGACCGACGACCTGGTGAAGGTCGCGGGTTGCGCATGGATGCAGGCAGCGCAGGACCGGTCGTTGTGGAAATCCTTGGGGGAGGCCTTTGTCCAGCAGTGGACGTCTTTCGGCTGAGAGAGAGTTAATGATTTACATGACGATGGAGAACTACGAGTAACATTTTTGCGTTGTGTTAAAGGCAAAAGAGTATTTCGTCTCGATAAAAACGACATATCTGATATTGACTATACAGACATTATTAAAATTCTTGCTGAACCTAAAATTAACATGAAGCGGGGTCAACAGTACTTGGAATTCCTTTTGGACATTGATGTTTTAGAAAAATAATTTTTGTCGTGTTAAAATAATAACGCGTTTTTTCTGTTTAGCCTGTAAGATTCTTACAGGCTTAACAGAGTTTTCTACTTAATTAAGATCAAAATCATGGATCTCAAGCAAAGACTAATTACAGTAAAGATTTGATTAAATTATATATATGTAAGGTAAAAAAAACCTTGATTTCGTCTCTTGAGTCACTAAAATTGTCTCTGGGCTAACGGTTTTGTCCCTCTCATTCTAAAATAATTTACTTGTTTTTATTACAAATTTACTTTAAATAAATAAATATTTTTACCCAAATATATTATTTAGTTAGCGCAGAGATGTTATTTTTTACTTTCATTTACCTAGATCAGAAATTTTGAAAAATATTGTTTTGTTTTTTGATGAAAGTGACCCAAGAGATATAATTGCGCCAAAAAAACAAATAACGTTAATCTTGATAGTTTCTTATCAAAGGGTTTATTGCTTTATAACATTTGTTCCTTTAATAAATATATTGATTTTTCTATTATTCATAGGTTTATTTACTTAAAAGCAAATATGAAAATGTTACCCAGGGGAATCATATCACGCTCGGTTTTATCTTTTGTCTACAAAAAGTATAGAAATCTGTTAAATATTTCGGTGCTGAATCTACTTAAACAAAGTTTAATAGTTGTTTTACTGAAATCATGAAGAAATTTAATAAAAAAATAAACTTCATTTTTCGAAAAAAAAAAATTGATCCTGTGCAAGGAATAGTTGATTCACCCATGAAAATAAAATGTATGCACACCGTTGAATGTGAAAAAGATTTCAAAAAAACATTTTTTGTTTAGTTTTTCATGGTAACTCAGTATACGGAAACGTCTCTCCATACAAAATGTTTATGTCCCGAGACCATAGGTACCATGTAAATTTAAATATTAAACAAAGATAAACTTATTACTTTTGTTTATTTTTAATTACATAGCAAGTCAATAATTGATATTTTATTATGTGCACAAATAAATCAAGATAGGTCAAATCACTTTTCCTTAAAAAAATGTCAAAAATTTGTCTTTCACTAGTAGTATTTTACATTCGTATACTGAGTTACGCCTGTAAATTTCGCCTAGAAACCAAAAGGTGGCGCGGTGTACTGTAGGTAGCTTCATTCTTGCGTACATTCGCTCGCGTGGCTTGGCGGCGCCCTTTGAAGAGTCCGTCGAGCCGCCAGTCCGTGAGAAGCGTCGGAGAGAGTGCGTGCCTTTTTGTGTCGTCTACTGAGTGACCGCGATTTGTCGATGTAAGTATGGTTTTTATTTAATAATAATTAGATATATTAGTAGTATCTATGTAATATTTTCGTCTAAAGATTACATTTACCTCCTTAATCCAATTGAAATGTACTTTTTCCATCAAAATTCACCAATTGTCTGCTGAGTTACCTGTATACTGAGTAACGTTGGCGGTAACTCCATATACATTCTTGGTAACTCTAAAGACATTATCATATTTCATGTATTTTTAATATCTTCCATACAAATTTATCCAAGTTAATCATGTTTATTAAATGTTGCTTATATTTAATGATTAAATTATACAACTTTTGCGGAAAATATTGACAATATAAAATATATCGTTGATTGTTAATTACGATGTAGACTCCAAATAAGATTACCTAAACAAATATTTAAATTTATAAGATTCTTAAAATTATCCCGTTACTTGAATGGTAATGCTAGTCACTAGGATTACTTAAGTAAATTATGTAATATTTTGTTACAGAAATATTAATATTAAATTATCAATTCATCTGAAATGGCGCGACTAACGGCGGCAGAAAAGCAAAGGAAATACAGAGAAAAACTTAAATAAAATACCGAAAAATATGAAGAAGCAAAAAGAAAGCACCGTGAACACTACCACAAAGTCAAACGATTAGCAAAAGATTTAACACCAGTTGAAAAAAAACAAGCAAACTTAATCTGGAAATTAAGACAAAGAGAATACAGAAAAAAGACAAAGAATTTACAATCAATCATGAGTGTGACACCACCAAGTTCCCCTAGAAGTGAATCCAATGTCTACAATTAGTTGCCACTGCCGCCAGCATCTCCAGCATCGGGATCGTCCCGAGAACGAGGAAAAAAGAAAGTAAGAAGAGATAAAATGAAAACAAGAAGTTGAAAAAAGCTTGTGAGAAATACAAGAAAAGACTGAATAGAATTAAAATAAAAGAAAGAGAATCTATTGACCAAGTAGAAAAACAAAAATATAAGCTCTTGACTAATTCGATTAAAAAGAGATATGAAGGAATTAAGAATCATAAGGAGAAACGTTTACTCAAAAGTCTTATAAAAAGTAAGGACATAGCAAATAGTAGCAAGGAAACACTATTGCTACGAGAAACCTTGGGAATAAACAGACAGTATGCTAAGAAAAAGAAAACAGAACAACGCCCAATGCTACTTAGGAAAAAAATTCATAATTTTTTTCTTCGTGATGATGTTTCCAGAGCAACCGCTGGAAAAAAAGAAACAGTAACTCGGAAAGGTGAAAAAGTACAGAAGAGGTATTTACTAGACACCATGATACAATTATTCAAAGATTTTAAACGAGAAAACCCTAGTATTTCTTGCTTATATTACTATTTTACAAAAAACTGTCCCTTTTTCATTAAAAGTGCATCAGTTGATGCTAGAGAAACGTGTCTATGTAAAATTCATGCCAATATTATGTACAAGACTCAAGCACTAAAAAAACAAGGCGTCCTTAAAAGTAACGATTTAAATATAATTATCAATAGCACAGTTTGCAACAACCAGCGTAAAAATTGTATGTACAGTGATTGCGAAACATGCAAAGACAAAAAGATGGAATATATTGAAGAGAAAATAACTGGTGTCATAAAGTACAATGAATGGATAAGAAAGGAAGAAAGGTATGAAAAGAATGGGAAAATTTACAAGTTATTAAAAAATGTAAAAGAAGAACTATGCGTTGATACTGCTAGCTTATTACAAACATTCGAAAAAGATATAATCCGCTTTAAGATGAACAATCGGCTGATTGTCAAAAATACACCGCGAGGTCCAACTGAATAAAAACTCAAAATTGAGACGACCGTGTAATTGTCATAAAAGTTAAGCCAAAAAAAAAGCACAATCTTCAAACCTATACACGTCTGGGCGAAAGAAACTTCATAGCGAGTTTTAACTTGAGATAACGCCATCTAGTAATATATAAAATCAAAATATAACATTCAGTACTGAACATTCCGCCCACTATGGACAAAGTGTCCATCATGACTATTACTTAAAATAAACAATCAATTAAAATAACATCTTCAAAGGCATGGCACCGCTCACCATGGAAAAAGTACAAAAAAAACTAAGTGGACTGTAACACAAAATACTATTCATGGTGAGTGAAGCTCACTATACAACACATAAACATCTATTTATAAAAACACAAAGATGCCTATTTATAATATAAGTTTATCATCAACTTATTACAATTACCTACAAAAGAGAAAAACAAAAGAATAAACGTCAATAAGAAAAAAAAAAAAAAACAAAAATTATACGTCTATTCTGTAACAGGCAGAACACAAAGTTTGTTAACTGGCCTTTTAATAATCGAGTCTTTACATTTGATATTGACCACACGTGTAACTCCATCCATTCCCGGAAATTTTTGTACAATAATTCCAAATAACCATTTTCCCGGTGGTAAACCGTCTTCTTTAATAAGAACTATATCACCTAAATTTGGCTCTGGTTTTTGATACGCCCAACGATATCTATTTAGAAACTGCGTTAAATATTCTTGGGACCATCTTCTCCAGAAGTCTTGTACCATCCGCTGTGTGAATTGCCATCGTTTTAGACTACTAATATTAGATTGCTCATAATTCACATCAGGCACAAGTAACAACGGTTCTCCTACCAAGAAATGACCGGGTGTAAGAGGGACTGGATCCTGAGCATTGGTACTCAATTGAGAAATTGGCCTTGAATTGAGACACGCTTCAATTTGAATAAGCACTGTGCTCAACTCTTCATAAGTAAGTGTAGCCTGACCGATCACTCTTTTCAAGTGGTATTTTGTGGATTTTACTCCTGCCTCCCATAGACCTCCGAAATTTGCAGCACGGGGAGGAATGAAGCAAAATTTCGTATTTTCAATAGCCAGAGCTTCAGCTACTTCCTTTACTAAACTTGATCTTTCATTTAGAAATAAAGATTTTAATTCTCTTGCAGCACCTACAAAATTAGTCCCATTATCGCTATGTACCTCAGCACAATAGCCACGTCTGGCAACAAAACGCCTGAAAGCTGCTAAAAACCCACTACTTGTCATATCACTTACTGCTTCTAAATGCACAGCGCGAGTAGCCATGCATATAAACAAACATATGTAGCCTTTATATGACTTGTTTCCTCTTCCTTTGGAAACACGGATATTTACAGGCCCTGCATAGTCCACACCAGTTCGATAAAAAGGTCTGCAAACTTCCACTCTAGCGCTTGGCAGCTGACCCATAAGTTGATCACTAACGGTCGCTGCATATCGTACACAAGTGACGCATTTTCTAATGAAAGCCTTGACGTTATTTTTAGCATATAAAATCCAGTATCTAGACCTCAGATAATTAAGAGTAAGTTGAGGCCCACCATGCATCGTTTTTTCGTGGGAATCTGCAATAATAAGAGAAGAAAAGTGCGACTTATCAGGTAAAATAATAGGATGCTTGGCAGAGACATTTATTTGTGCTCTTTCTAGGCGTCCACCAACTCTTAAAATTCCAGAGCTATCCAGAAACGGGTTCAAAGCGGTAAGTTTACTTCTTTTATTTACACTTCCTGTTTTCTTCAGATCCTTTAATTCTTCCATAAACCTTTCTCCTTGAACTATTTTTATGCATGTGTCTAATGATTCTCTTAACTCTACGCTTGTTAACCATTTTTCACTAACACTTCTAATCTTACAAAATCGTTTACAATAGCTTATAACTCTGACTAATCTTCTTAACGTTGAAAATCTATTAAGTATTCCGAGTATTCCACTACCAATCTCATAACTTTTCTCTTCTATATCAACTTCAACATGACAAACCTTTATTTCTAAATCTGTGTCAAACATTTCATTTGTTTCCTTACTAATATGTTTTTCTTTCAGCCAACTTGGACCGTGAAACCACATCGAAGCATTTTTCATTTCCGATGGCTTGACACCACGCGAAGCAATATCTGCGGGGTTTTCAAGAGATTTTACATGAGCCCATTGATTTCTATCCATAGTTGTTAAAATTTCAGAAACACGATTAGCAATAAAAGTTTTCCATTTCCCAGGATGACTGCTTAACCAAGCCAAGACAACTGTAGAATCTGTGTACGCGTAAATGCTTTCTTTGCTTATATCCAAAATTGACGAAACTTCTTGCAGAAGTCGAGACAGCTGTACAGCTCCACATAACTCTAGCCGAGGTACACATACTTGTTTGATTGGTGCTACCTTTGTTTTGGATGTTATCAAATGAACAGCCACCTTATCATCCTTATCGACTATGCGCATATAAACGACGGCTGCATAAGCCTCGTTGGAAGCATCACAAAACCCGTGAATTTCTCGTTTTTTGTCATTACGATGAGTATTCATCCATCTGGGAATTGTGACGTCACACAACAGTAAAAGCTCTTTACGATAAGAAGTCCATTCTTTTAATAGCTTATCAGGCAGCAAATCATCCCAGCCAATCCCCGATATCCATAGCTTTTGTATAAAAATCTTGGTTACTATAATTGCCGGTGACAACCAACCCAATGGATCAAACAGTTTAGAAATCTCAGATATCACCTTGCGCTTAGTTACAGATTCATCAGCCGAAGGGAGTTGAACAGAATATTCAAAACTATCAGAAACCTGATTCCATCTAAGACCTAATATCTTAATGACAGCATCAATTTTTAAATTGACCTTATCATCTGCTTGCTTTTCGTTTATAGTTTCTAATAAAATCTTACTGTTACTTGTCCATTTTTGAAGTTCAAATCCAGCTCTGCACATTAACTCCTTCATTTCCCTATACAACTTCTCACCCTCTTCTAAATCCTCACAACCGGACAAGAAGTCATCCATATAAAAGTCTTTTAAAACCTTTTGATATGTGTCAGGAAAATCTGCTGCTTCATCCTTGGCAGCTTGCTGCAGAGCTCTGACAGCTAAATAAGGAGCTGATGCAGTACCAAACGTAACTCTTAAATTACGTAAATGTTTCAACTTGTCTTCCGGATTCTCACGCCATACTATACACTGATAATTTGCATCTTGTTCCGTGACCTTAATCTGTCTGTACATCTTTACAATATCCGAACAGAGGCAAATTGGATGCATGCGCCAACGCATTATAATATGACGTAAATCTGGCTGTAATTTTGGGCCTATCATCAGCTCACTATTAAGAGAAACTCCGTTTTTCCAGGACAAGAAGCATCAAAAACGACTCTTACTTTAGTTGTCGTTTTATCTTCCCTCACCACTGCATGATGGGGCAAATACACAAATGTTGGTTTCACATCATCATCAGGAATTACTTCCATATGACCCAACTCAACATATTCATTAATTACATTTGTATATTGTTTTTTCAAATCAAGATTCCTTGATAATCTTTTTTCAAGAATTCCAAACCTTTTTGATGCAATAGCAAAAGTGTTACCATATTGGCATTGCGGATCTTCACTCCTAAAAGGGAGTTTGACAACGTATCTTCCTCCGAATCTCTCGTTGTCGTGCTTGTAAATATTTTTTCACACTTTTGTTCCTCATCTGTCCATTTCTTTTCTTCACATAATTTTGGTTCTTCTTCCAGCTCCCAAAACTTTTGCAGCAAACTGTTTTCTTCTGCTGCATGCATGCAACGAACAGAAGTGTGAAAACTTTTAGTATTTTTACAACCCGTAGTGAATACCTTACCAGACAATATCCATCCCAGTTTCGTATTTTGGGCTACTGGCATATCTGGACCACACCTAATAAAGCCTTCCTCAATAATCTGACAAAATACCTCAGCTCCCAGAAGTATATCAATTTTATTAGGTGTGTTGAATGACGGGTCTGCCAATCTTATGACTGGCATGCTTGACCACCTCTGCACTGCAATTTCTTTGTCAGGCAGCAATGTGGTAATACTTTTCAGTACGTGGGCCTTAACCTGCATCACAAAACTAGGGTTAATCAGTGATTGTATTTTGAAATTGACGACAAATTTTGACGTCACCACGGAATCCCGGTCACCTCCTAAACCCGATACGTAACTTTTGCATTGCTTCTTCGACAGCCCAAGTAGTTGGACTGCTGACTCCGTTATGAACGAAGACTGAGATCCTTGGTCTAAAAGAGACCGTAAAGTTACGCATTTGCCTGATTGTGATATAGCACCGACCAAAGCCGTCGTAAGTAACACGTGACTTTGGGCGCTAACGTGACAAGAAACAATTTTTTTAGCCGGTTCGCCTTTATTTAATTCCGAAGAATTGTCTTCAGTTGGTACCTGAGGAACATTACTCGCTTGTGAAGACTTAGTAATATGAAGCAGCGAGTGATGTTTCCTATGACAGATTCGGCACTTGGATGGTACGCGACATGAATACACTGAATGACTGGAACCAAAACAATTGAAACATAGCCGTTGAGATTGAACGAAATTACGACGTGCGTCTGGTTCTTCCTTACCAAACTTTTTACAATTCAACAGTTTATGATTCTCAGTGCAGAACGGACATTGAACTGATTCAGTTACATGCAGCACTTTAGCTTTAACAATATTCTTAGAAGCCTTATTATCTAAAAATTCTAATGCCCTAAACCTTTGCTGTAAAAATTCAGAAAACTGCTTATAGGTAGGCAAATCTTCCTTCATCTCACTTAATTTAGTCTCCCACATTTTCCTGGATTCATTGTCTAACTTTAAGCACAAAATATATATGACTATCATATCCCATGACTCCGTCTTTAAACCTACATTTTTTAGAGCATGAATACACTCATTACTAGTGTCCAAAAGCTCTTTTAAAGCTGTTCCAGATTCAGTTTGTATATTCCTTTGACTCATGAACCTCTTTAGAACTGAATTTGCAAGGAACCGCTTATTATTATATCTGTTATCTAATAAGTTCCAACAAACATCATAATTGTCACTAGTAATTGGGATATGACGCAATAATTGTTCGGCTTCGCCAGACAAATATGATTTTAGATAGTGTAACTTTTGCACACTATCTAAAGATTTATTCGTATGCACGAGGGACACAAAAAGATCTCTAAAACTTGTCCACTCTGCATAATTGCCTGAAAAAGTGGGGATGGTAATTCTAGGTAATTTAATACTACTGGAAGGTTGTTCTTTATTATCCTTGCAGATGGCACTAGTATTACTGACAGGAACAGGAATAGTTGGTACTAAAAAGTTGGATTTGCGTTAGCTTATCCTTGAGTGCGGACTTATACTCTACATATAACTCTTCGGTAGATTCATAAACATTACATTCGATGTATTTCCCCAACTTTTCGCAGTCATAATCACCCATAAGTCTATTATGGTTTCGGAAAACATACACCATTGTGTTTCCAAGACATCAAGTTTGGTTTCTATAAAAGCTACAATTAATCTTTCTTTTGGAGCCTTTTTGAAATTGGTGTATGCCTTGCTAATATCCGTATGGGTGCTTTTTTGGACCTTAATCAGAGAATCCATGATTAACTGCAACAATAGTCTACAAAAAATAACAAGTTGAAATTTGGCCAAAAGGTGAAATTTTTTCTATGTTGAAGATCGAACGTGAAAATTTTGCAAGTGTTTAGAACCTTGTCGCACTCAAACCGGAAGGAAATCGGGCATGGATTCCCCGTCGGTTCACTTTTCTTAAAACTATTCTAAGTCCGTACAGTAACTACTATAAAATTTCTATCTCTAAAGCTTCTTGGTTATAAGGTTCAATTTTGCTGCCACTGAATCAAACTGAAATAAATGTACTCACATGTCCGTCACGTCACTTACACACACGTAGTCGCATAGAGTGATTTTTCTCCTTGGGCTTCTGTTTGTTTTGTGGTATCCTGCAGTGCGGTGGTATCATAATCCACATAGAGTGCGCGAATACTTGTCGCTGGTTCCAGTAATATTTGTTGGCGCGCTCTATGGTGTTCCCGAAGTTGCAACTCTCCTGGATAGGTACCGCTCAACAACAGAATTGGCGCCAAACAAGTGCACAGTGTTCGCCCTTGACAGCAAACTACTGCCCGTGGGTGCGAACGAGAAAGCCTATATTGAACAAACCAACAAGCATCCGGCTCGAAGGAATGAACAATCGGCTGATTGTCAAAAATACACCGCGAGGTCCAACTGAATAAAAACTCAAAATTGAGACGACCGTGTAATTGTCATAAAAGTTAAGCCAAAAAAAAAAGCACAATCTTCAAACCTATACACGTCTGGGCGAAAGAAACTTCATAGCGAGTTTTAACTTGAGATAACGCCATCTAGTAATATATAAAATCAAAATATAACATTCAGTACTGAACAAAGAAACATGTCTTTAACATAAAAATCCAGTTTCACAATTTACGCCAGTGCCTTAACGGTTTTCAAATGAATGAGTGTGCAATTGTAGTAGATTTTAGTGAAAACTATAATTGCAAATACTACGAAGAGGTGCAGTCCCATCATTTTGGAGGTTCGCGAAATCAAGTGTCTTTGCATACAGTTATGGTTTATACATATGACGCTGATAATAAATACTTGGCCAACTCTTTCTGTACGATTTCATCATCAAACTGTCATCAGCCTGCTGCCATTTGGGCACATTTACACCCAATCTTGCAATGGATAAGAAACAATCATGAAGCTGTTAATACCGTTCATTTCTTTTCTGATGGACCGTCGACGCAGTATCGTCAGAAACAAAACTTTTATTTGTTTTGTACAAAATACTTTAATTATGGATTTACTGCTTTGGTACATGGTAAAGGCCCTGCAGATGGAATCGGAGGCTTTTTAAAGCGTGCTGCAGACAAGATTGTGGCCACAGGTACGGATATTCCTAATGCACAAGAATTTATAAATAAGTTAAGTGGGTCCAGTAAGATAAAGTTATTCCTGATTGACGTTGAAGCAATAAAACATATTTAAGACGAGCTACCTAAATCGATCCCACGACTAGTTGGAACTTTACAAGTCCATCAAATTTTTACAGAAGCACGATATTCGTTAAAGTATAGATGGCTTAGCTGCTTTTGTGCATTTTCAAAAAGAGGCTTTTGCAACTGTTTCACACCGAAAATATATGTAGTTAATATAGAACCCGTGAGTGCCGTAAAAAATTTGACTGTTAAATCTGCAAATCCTAAACAATCTCATTCGAAAGAAATGTCCTTGGAACCTTTTGGACATTATTCTCCTTCAGATACATCTGACGACGACGTTCCACTGGCTGTACTTAGAGACATCAAAAATTTACCGCCTCGCCAAAGTGTTTATAGAACAGTTTATGGATATTCATCTAATAGTGAGGATGAACAGGTAGACAAAGATCATGAGAAAGAAAATGGTATAAATAAATTATTGGTCGAGGGAAGTCCTAAGAAATTTATTTCAGCAGAAACAGCTACATCTAGTAATTATGAAGTTCCATCACAGTTGTCAACTGGAGATTTTCTGCATGTTTTTGTATATGGCACGAACAAGAAAAAGAAAATATATTCTTACGTTTGTAAAGCTTTGACACCTATCGAAGAAGACGGGAAAGTTAAAGTTATGTTCCTTCGAGTTGTTAGCGATGATACAAAGATGTTTAGGATTGATAATACTGATGTTAGCTATATTAATTGTGAAGACATTATAAAAGTATTACCAACACCGGTTGTTTTGGGAAAAGACCGGTACAAGTTTAAAACCCCCATTGACGTTTTTGAGATGTAAGATTTTTCAAAAAATTGTAATGTTAATAATTTTTTTTTACTTTTGTCTTAAATGGTTGACTTACTTTTATTAAATTAGAGTTCGCATCTTTACTTATATTTTACAGAAAAAAAAAATATAATTAGATATGTCTTAAGAGTTAACCAAATTTGTCTCTGGAGTTACTTATTGTCCCCTAATAAAACATCATATAAACAAGCATATTGTAATGTTAATTATCTTTTATATTTTAAAATAACCAGATCTTTATTCATACATTTGGCGAGTTCGTTTTAATCATAAAATTTCATGTGTTAGTTGGCTATATTTTATTTTATTAAGAAATTCGTATAATTTATCTATGTCATGGTAACGCAAAATACCAATATCTGTTAGATTTTAAGTTAAAATTAAGAAAAATACGAAGACTGATTTTGCCAAAACATTTGATTATGCATGCAAGAGTAAATAAACAAAACTGAATAACGTTTTTTTGTTTCATTTAGCATTTACATAACATCGAATTAGGGTAACTCCGGTGACAGTTTTTGCTGGTTTGAGTTACAGTTTTCTCAAAAAACTACCAAAAATGTGTATTGACGTCGCTGCCCTTTAAGGTTCTATAAGTAGATAATATTTGTTACATCCTTATCAAGGTATAATAATAGAACGTTGATATATTTTTTTATGAAAAAAATATTTCAATTTTATCGTTAGTGTGGGTAAAAAAGTTGATTCACCCAAAGACGAATTTATTGTTCGCTTAGGCGATGATAGCAGCAGTGGTGACAGCAGCTATAGCTGACAGCAGCCGAAACGTTTATTGTTGTTGAATGTTTGGAAATCCGATGATGAGTGAAAGTGATCAATCTTAGTATTTTAACTATAAAAAATGTATTCTGGTTCAATTAAAAATGATAAAAAACAGGATTACGTATTATTTTTTTTATCTTGTCTTATTAATATTATTTGTAATTTGATTAGGTATAATTCTAGTTTAGTATTTTCTGTTTACGGAATATTTTTCCTGCTTCAGTACTTCTAACCTATGGTTCACACTTGACGTTTAAAGACAGTACGTTTTCGGAAAATCCTGATTGGGCATAAGCCTTAAGTAGGCTTTAAAGTTGTCACAACTACAAAAAAAATATCGTTTATTTTGGCCCCGACCGAAGATCATAGAAACTTTGTAAACTAGTGGTACGCAACATTTGGGTCAACGCAAATATATTATTTCTGTGATATTTTTATTTATTTATTTTCTTTTAGTCGGAAAACTTTCAGTACAATATAACTTTATTATTAAAAAATATAAAAATCTTAAAACACAGTTATTAAGTTTAGAAGAAACAACTTTTATATTGCTAAATTTAAAAAAGAATATCACTGTTTATATTTATTTTAGAATGAAAAACATATGTCACCCTTTTTATTAACACATAACAAAATACTAAAGCATGAAATGAGAATACAATAAAATGCTTTTATTTATTTTTTAATAAACGAAAAAAATTAATGATGACCCATCTAAATTCAAATGGCGCGCCAAATGTTTACTACATTCCGCTTTTTTATCGCTGACGTATAATCCGACCAATTGTAATTGCGCGTTTTTTTCGTATCGCTCGCGTATAATTGAAGTAAATTGCACTTGGTCGGTTCAATTGTTTTTGGATGTTCTCTGTTTCTTTTCTTTCACCGGCGGCACCAACCAGGTTAATAGCTAATTTTAATAAAAATGATTTCATTTGTATTATAAGTTTGAAGCAGCCACTTGTTAGTATTTTATATATTTATACGTTTCGTGTCGATATAGCTGCATCTTGTTAAGTCCCGCAAAAAAAGCAATCAAAATCTATTACATTAAAAAAACTTTTTTCCAAAGAAATGAACCGACTTGCATTATTAAACTTAAAATCGTGAAATAACAATAAAGAATGTATTGGCATGCTACCTACTGAATGACGTGAAGTCGGTGCCAAGTGCAGGAGTAAAGGCCCGTTTACATTTTGACAAGTGATGGTGATACTGACAATTAATTGTGTATAAAAACCTGCACTGAAAAGTGATGCTGACAAAATACATGCAAAAAAGGGTGCGAAGTGACAAAAACTACCGACAAAAGCCGTTAAAACATCTGCCAAGTGACTAATGATGGTGACAAAATCTACTGACAATTTCAGGTAAAACGTGTGTATACGGGCACTGAGAAGTGATACTGACATTTTTACTGACAAAATGGAAATAGAAGCCGATTCTATTATCTGACAATGTTATTCATCCCCCCGGCATACCCCCTCTCTCTTCCCCGCAGTCACCCTCTACATCTGCTCTTAGCTAGTGTTGTTGCAATAGCGATAGTTTTGCTATCGATATTGTATCTATCGACGTATTTTCGTAATACTGTTGATACGCGTTCTATCGATACAATTAATAGACCTTCGCCGACGAGCATTGCGAGTAGACGTGTCGTTCAATTTTACTAAAAATTAAAAATTACTTACAAACTAATATCAACCTAAAGCTACTTACTGTCAACAAGTGCAAATTTAAGTTATTAAAATATTATCTGCTGCCACCACTACACAGACGATTTAGCCTTACAAGACTCCGCATTACCGGCATGTCCACTCACTAAGGTTAAGCCAGACACGGCAAAACAGCCAGCCCCTCCCCTTTTCTTTGTTTATTCCGCCGGCGACTGGCAAAGCGAAAGTCGTGTCAGTTTGCTCCCGAATAAAAACATTTTCGAACTCATAATGCCTACTTGTGCAGTGAAATGGTGTGGAAAGTGTAGCACAACGTCTAGTTTATCTAAAGATGGAATAACATTTCACCGGTAAGTCATTACTTTTATAATATAATTTAATTTGTTAATTACCAAACTGTGTTACTAAAGAAACAATATTCAATGAACAAAATATATCTAGCTCTTTCTTTCGCAGTCAAAATTAAAAGCAACAAACATATAGTTATCTCGCTCTGTCTCTGCACGTGTAAGCTAGTGACGAGACACATCAAAATTAATAATCGATCGATTGAATTCGTCACTTACTCAAAAGTCCCATAATTTATTTTAACTCAAATGTCAATTTTTATTATCAATGAAAAGAATTATTTTTAAAATTAAATATACCTAAATATTGTATACATGTCTAACTTATCTATCTACTATTATTATATAATAATATAAAAGAGAAAAACACTCACTCATCACAAAATACTTGACTAATGATGTTTAGCAGAGAGGTAGATCATAGCTAGAGTCTGTCAAGCGAGTCGTGTCCCATGAAAAAGGCGGCAAATTCAAAAATCTTTCGGGAGTACGCTGAATGACTATGTTTGATACTGTATGGATTTTTGTAACTTTTTTTATTTTTTTATTTTGATAAAGCGTAAGAAATAAAGACGTGATTATGTATGTATATCTGGTAAGGGTAATACAGGGCTATTTTTAAAGGTCAAATTTTTTTTTTGTTTCCGGACCCAAGTTCCTTAGTGAAAGTTGTTCAGTTTGATGGTCTGATTAATTTCATCTTTACAAAATATTGATCGAAGTTTCAATTTTTCTGCCCCATTTTCAAGGTTTCCGAAGTGCTCCAAAATAAAAGAAATATGGATAACCGCTACAAAACGAGATGACAACTGGTTTCCAGGAAAAAACCACACAATTTGCTCCCGTCATTTCACTGAGGATTGTTTTCGTCCCGTGAAAGGATATAGGCGTTTTTTATTCGATACTGCAGTGCCTACATTGATGTTGCCATGTTTGGTTAGTGGTTGTTTATTTATTTTTTACCCGACTACGGCGAAGCGAAAAGGAGGGTTATGATTTTCACCGGTATGATGTGTGTTCATCTGTTCCTCGTAACTTCTAAACCATTTATCATAACTGGACAAATGAGGTGTCGTTAGAAGCGTCTTATTCGTCCGCTTGTTATAGGTTACGTGACGTTACAAAATATGCTCTATTGTGAACTAAGAAAATATATTTTTTAATCATACCGTATGGGGTATACCATACCGTTGAACTTAAATACCTACTTATTTTTTTAATTTTTACAGCAGAATTCCGCGGATGCATCAGGTTTGTCAGAACTAGCATCGACAGACCAAAATATATGTATAATGGCTACCCAATCAACTTCGAGTACAGAGCCAACAAACATCCCATTAGCTGTATGTATGACTAATCTAAAAATCCCTACACTTTATAGTGACTATTTTTGTCATCTGCTGTTGTATCTAAGTACTTATGTTCTATTTTTTATTTACAGGAGGATGTTCAAAATATACTTGCCTCTCAGCCAACTTCTGTGATACCTGCAGCTGTAATTCATGACGAATGTAGACCTCCAATACATATTACAAATCCAAAGACTAGCGTGGATTTATTATATAATATACCATCTACTTACAGTACTCCGAGGAAACGACGTCTTTACCGGACAGCTATTGACCTTTCAGTTAAACTTAAGAAAAAAAAAATGTTACCGTTAAACGTTTAAGAGACTCGAACCGCGTTTTAAAAAAAAAAGTTCATTCGTTGAAGCAACTTCTGGGGGAACTAGAAAAAAAACATTTGATTTCACAAGAGAACTCATCAATATTAGCTGCTATTGGACTTCAAAGTAAAGATATTGTTAAACGCCAAGTCATAAATGCTAGATCAGGTAAAGTTAGTCGCACAAAATATCCTCCTGCCTTACGGACCTTTGCTCTTACATTAAATTTTTATTCAACTAAAGCTTATAAATATGTGAGGTCTGCTTTTAATACTTGCCTTCCAGCACTTCAAACGTTAAGCAAGTGGTACAAAACCATAGACGGCCGCCCAGGCTTCACAAAAGAGGCATTTGAAGCCATAAAATTGCGATCAGAGCAAGCAAAAACTACATTCTATGGCATCCTTGTGTTTGACGAAATAAAAATTCGAAATAAAGTAGAGTTTGTTCCTAGTACACGTAGAACTTTTGGATATGTGGACTTTGGCATAGACATGAATATGGACTGTAATGATGAGTGTACAGACGCTTTAGTATTTCTTGTTGTACCATTTAATGGAATGTTTAAAGTGCCGATTGGATACTTTTTGGTAAGTAGGGTAACAGCAGACCAAAAGGCAAATTTAGTGCTACAAGCAATACAAATGTGCAGGGAAGTAAATTTTATAATCAAAGCAGTAACTTTTGATGGTTGCCCTATGAACA
Organism: Ephestia elutella; assembly: GCA_018467065.1. Lineage (NCBI taxonomy): Eukaryota > Metazoa > Arthropoda > Insecta > Lepidoptera > Pyralidae > Ephestia > Ephestia elutella. Next base: position 8,042,965 of record CM031577.1, read on the forward strand.
TATGTATGGCAAAAAACTAGGCTGTGACTTTGATCCATTTAAATTAAAAACTACATTCAAAGGTAATAATATGGAAGTTGCGGTTTTTTTGGACCCGGTTCATATGGTTAAACTTGTCAGAAACAGTTTTCAATTTTACAACGATTTTTATGATAACGATGGTAATGCTATAAGATGGTCATTTATAGAAAAATTACATAAAATACAAGAAGGAGAATCATTCCACATGGCAAATAAACTCCGCGCTCAACATATAAATTTCAAAAATAATATTATGAAGGTAAAGTGGACCATGTTTTGCAAAAATGTTCCAACCGACAATTTCATAATTTTTGAGATAAATATGCCATCGTATACAGAAAAAGTGACTTTATATACTGACAGTGGCATTTTGAATCACTATCGCAATAATAAGTTTTACAATATAAAACCTAACAAAATAAGCGGGTTTTTTACCAATATTTTTTTAAAGTTTAATATGTGTAGGTCAAAACATAAAAATAGCTAGTAATTCAGTAGGTACGAGTACAATGTTAGCGGAAACTGTGTTGCGGGGTGCCATTCCCGCCTCCCCGCTCCCTGCCCACTGAAGTCTTTGCCCGGCGCGTTTCATTCATTCATTTGCTGGCGAACGCTTTGTGAGATAACACAATATGTTCTAATTATTTCCTTTTTGAAAAATATATTTGCTAGTATTGTTTTATGTATATCCGTTTTTAGAGAAAGTGTTGATTCTGTTTTCTTGTGTGTCTAGTGTTTATAATAAGGAAAATATGAAACGAATTGATATGATTATGAAAAAACTTAATTATAACCAAAGGACTGATAAAAGTAAGTGTTCATAAATTGTTTTTATTTACTGTTATCCTTATTTTATACGCGAATGTATTTACACTTACATACTAAATTATTTTGTTGTTGTTCATTTAGATGAAGAAGACGAACAATGCATTGCCATGCATTGCTCTAAAATAATTTAAAAAGATGGTTTCGACTTTAAGAGTTCAACAGGTATAAAACATTTCTTTTGGTAACTGTTTTACATAATACATTTTTAAAATACAATCAAATCACTGTGCGCATTTTTTTAGGTACTAATGAAGAACATGTTCAACTAAATGGTTCCGTGAATTATCAATGTGGACCAGACAATTATCTAGATATATCGACAAACACACAATGTGTAACGCCGCAATCTTCGCCACTTCGAACGATGTCCCGTGAAACTGAAAGAATATACGACATATTGTCAAAAAATTTGGATGATGACGAATTATTTAACGTTTCTACATCGCCTTCTACACTTACAACAGTCACAACTCAAGAGACAGCGTTAAACATTTGTTTAGACCATAGTGAAATCGAGTCTGGAGAACTGTCAACCAGCTCCGTTTGTGGAACCAGCGGCGATTATACCAGAAGGTATTTTTTAAACTATTACTCAGGTACTAATCTACGGTCCAGCGCACACCAGCGGATAATGGATAAGAAGCAATGATTACTTATTGTAGTCCGTCACTTTTTAGAATTATATTATTATATTTTTTAACTTTGTTTCAGACGACAACTACCTTAACAGTCCAATCAATTTGCCTTCAAATATATCGATTCCGCCGCCTTCATATTCACCATTAACACCACTTGTAAGAAATTTGAACAAGAAACCAAACGCCCCTGGCGTAATTTGTTACCAATCAGGTACTTTGCATTGTGATTTACCATTGATACGTACGCATTGGGTATTTTAGTTCATGGTTTTGACGTGCTGGGTTTGAATCCTTACTCTTTTTGATTAGATTTATTTAAGTGTAATTATTATATTTACCTCAATTTTATTTCTAGATGACAATGAGAATACTACAGCCAATGAAGAAGAGATGTTAAACTTTTTAAACAATAGTGATGATAGTGTTCAAGATCCTAACTATGTAGATGAATGCGTTGTAAATGAATCTACCGAAAGTGATGTCACGGTAGCTCCGGATGAGGAAACAGGAAATAATAGTAAAGGAAGACCAAAAAAGAGGGAGAAAATTAAAATATAAATATAATCGCAGCGAACAAAAAAGGAGAAAGTACCAAAATTTATCCTATTGTACTAAAAAATAAGTTAGTGAAGCCAAAAGAGTTCGTGGATTACCAGTGTTCTTGCAAGAAAAAAATGTGGAGAGTTGGTTTCGAAAGAAATTAGAGAGCAAGAATTTTTAAAATTTTGTCATCTTGGATCATACGTGGCTCAAGTTTTATACATCGTAGCAAATGTAAGTGAATCTAAAAAAAAAAAGGAGTTCTACAACTGTGTCATCACCATCTAAGTCAAAACCCAGAGAATTCAACCGTGATTACAAAATAAAGGGAATAAGTGTATATCGCGATATGTTTTGTAAGACTTTACAAGTAACTCCCCAAAAAATCACGGTTAGTCTTAAAAAAATGCGTGACGGGGCCAATATAAAAGATGAAAGAGGTAAGTCAGGTGGATGGAATAAACTAGATAAGGAACATTTTGATTTTATTGTTGAAATTATTCAGAAACTACCAAAATATATATCTCATTATGGACGTGGTAAAAATGATGATGTGAAATATTTGCAACCGGGGATGACTGTAAGAAAAATTTATGATTTGTATATAAAAGAATATAAAGATAAATATGGATCAGAGGCAAACTGTGTCTCATTTAATACTGTCCAAAAAATTTTTACAGAGAAATTTAATTTAAGATGCAAAGGTCTTAAAAAAGACACATGTAATAGGTGCGATTCCTTCACAATAAAGTTAAATGATACAGTAAATTCGTTAAAAAAGAGGAAATACAATTAGAAAAAGAGAAACATTTAAAAAAAGCCCAAAGTTTGAGAAAACAAATGAATAAAGACTTTGAAAAGGCAAGAACTTGCAAAGAAATTGAATGTATAACATTTGATTTAGAAAAAAACATTACCTTTACCTAGGATACCCACAAATGTTATATTTTACAAACGACAGCTTTGGGTATACAATTTTGGCGTTCATTCGGCTTCTAATGATGTAGGACATTGTTTCGTATGGGCGGAGGGTGAGGCTGGCCGTGGTGCGCAAGAAGTTGGGTCTTGCCTCATCAGTTATATCAAAAATGAGTTGCCATCGGATGTCACACAATTAATTTTATGGAGTGACTGTGCTGGTGGCCAAAATAGAAATATAAAAGTAGTTTTAATGCTAAAGGCTATTCTTAACAGTCACCCAAATTTAAAAACCATTTCCTTTAGATTTCTAGAATCGGGTCACACCTTTCTACCTAATGATAATGATTTTGCTAAAATAGAAACTCGTTTAAAACAACACCAACGGATTTATACTATTGAAGAATATATGGAAGTCATGAAGAATTGTAAAAAAGTTAACCCACTAAAAGTACACAAAATGAAAAATATTGATTTTGTAGGTTGCAAAGACTTGGAGAAGAAAATTGTTAACAGAAAGATATTTACAGATAAATCAAAGGTGAATTGGTTGATTACTAAAGAAATTTTATTAAAAAAGAACAACTTTACAGTATTTACATGAGAACTACTTTGGAAAGAACCGTATAAAGAATTGAATTTGCAAAAGAAAATGAAAGGTAATATATATGAAATATCAGATAAAGACTTAATTCCATTGTGGCCAGTTGGTAAAGAAATAAACCAGAACAAGCTTAACGATTTAGAATCTATTTACCATTTGATTCCTGCTGATTGTATAGAATTTTATAAACGTTTGAAAGGTACAAACTCAATCACTGATGATTTAGAAGGACTTGGTGAACCAGACTTCGAAATAGAAGACGAAGATGAAACGTAATAGGGAACAAAAATAAGATTTTTTACTTACGAACACACGTAAAATGTTTATTAATATGTTGATTTTTGTTTAATGAAAAAAAAAAACTAAAGTTGTCTTTGATTAAAATGCTGCTTTTATTGCAATATGTTTTAGATTATTTATATTTTATGTTTTTTATGTCACTTTTGTATTCGTTCCAACGATTTATTTAACTTTTGACAGTTCAAATAGTAAAGTCCATATTAAAGAACGGGTATAGTTTTTCTACTACTATGAATGTGTTGATTTTATTTATGGTTAATTAAAAAAAAGTGAAATTCTTGATAGAAATGCTGATTTTATTAAAATATTATGACATATTTTTTGTTAAAATTTTACGTTTCGTTTTGTTTAATATAGAGATTTGTAATTTTTATTTTATTAAAGTTTTGATTGAAACTCGTTAATTTTTTACTGTTCGTATGCGAATATTTTGTAATAAAAATAAAACAAAAGTTTAAAAATAAAAAAAAAGTATTCTTTTTGTACCTAATTCAAGTTTTTTTTTTTGCTATAGGATCATTTTTGCAAAAGAGAAAATTTACTATTGTCATATAAAAATGTTATTTGCATAAATGATCCCCATCAGTTTTTCTTTAATATCTTTGAAACCGTAAGAAATAAGTACATATTTGTACTAGTTTATTATAGTAGCAATAATTAAGTACCCATCCATGCAACAAAAGTTACGCCTAAGCCTGATGGAAGAAATATCGTATTTATCTAAAAAATCAAATATCTCGAAACGAGTTTGGTGTCAATTGGAACATTTTTGTAAAACATGGTCCAAGTTGGCTACACAACTCTTCAGTAGAAGTGTTGCAACGGCGTTGTTATTTTGTTGCAATGAACTTAATATCCAGGATTTTAAAGACGTAGCACCGACTGCCAATATGATATTGTTAATTAATGATATTTTTGATATTCTTGATTCAAAAACACATGGTTATGGACTTAAAAGAGCAATGACTAAAGAAAACTATCCATCAATTTTAAAGAAAATGGATGAAGTAAAGTCTTTTCTTCTAACATTAAAAACCCCTATACTAGATAAAAAAAATGCTGGTAAATTGGAAGGCGTAAACTTAATTAATTCTCCTAGATATACAGGTTTTATTGGATTATGCATTTGTATCGAGAGTGTAAAGTTTTTGTTTAAAGATATTATAGAAAATGATTCTTGTCCATTAAAGTACTTACCATTGCATAAAATCAGCCAGGACCACATAGAGCTACTTTTTTTGTAATATAAGATCGAGTGGTGGAGCAAATAACAATCCCACGCCAAGACTGTTTGAAGCAATATATAAAAAAATCTTGATAAATACCGAAATCCGACCATCTGCTTCTGGAAATTGCATACCACTAGAAAATATATCAATTTTGAATTGTACATCCGCCATTAATCGAATTAATATATCAACCGTAAGGACTGAAACAGAAACCATTGACATTGACTCTCCTTTGGAAACCGATGATCATTTTGTTCAAACATTACAACATATAACATTGTCACTTTTTTCAGAAAATATTTTATTTTATTTATTTATTTCATTTTATACAGCGTGTCATTACAGGCTTAACCTACTCCAACATCGCTAAAAACATATAGAAAAATTATAAATTTGGTACACATAATAATGCCATGTCTGTGAATTTCTCCAACGAACAGTGGAATATGTCTACATCACCTTCCTGACATATGGAATTCAACATATTTAGAGCTCTGGCCACGGGAGACAACCGATACAATTGAATACATTGCTGGATCCATGTCAAATTCATTAATTAAAAAACTTAAATGTAATAAGTGTATAAAAGCATTGATATCATTAAACGAAAATAAAAATTCACTTATATGTGCTAGAGATAAAGGAGGACTATTGTATCCATCTGATTCTGTGCTTAAAATATGTCGAAGGTGTGAACTTATTATTCGCAGTGCAGATTTTAAAGAAATAAAACCAAATTGTCGTTTTATATATTTATCTACAAAAACATTGCATTCTTTTACAAATGAAAAACTGTTTCCCGATTTACTGCAGCATCAATTTGATTTCGAAAATGTTAATCATCTAGTTGATTTAATAAAATGCGTCATAAACAAATATATTGAAATTCGCTTGGCTTACCTAACACAAAAGTCTGAAAAAAAATCAAAAATTAATCCAATTAATAAATAAGAAATATTTATCTGAATGAACATTCAATTTTAATTTTACATCAAAAAAAAATTATAACGGCCTCTGAAAAACGCAAAAACTTAACATTTCCATGCAGTACGAAGTTACACCTAATGACGACTACAGCAGCGAATCTAACGCCACCCAATATTTTATTCTTTTACTCCTAAACCAGATCAAATTTTTTGCGCATTTGAGTTAGTGCCAAAAGTGGCCATTTTTTGCGGTAACGCAAATGCAATATAATTTACCAGATACAGAATAATGAAAAGTAATACCAAAAATACTACAAGTAATTTACAAGAATCCCACTGTTTAAGATGTTTTAAATTTGATCTAGTTAAAGAATAAAATATTGGGTGGAGCTAGTTTCGCTGCTGTAAGCCTCTTAAATTCTTTACGTAATTTAAGTTAAAGGGCGCATTGCACACGTCCGTCCCTAGCGAGCCAGTTTTATGGTCCCGCGGGCAGCAAATGTTTAACGCTAGTATAGATCCGATTACTCAATTCTAATTATGTAAGTACTCCAGTTTATTAAAATTGATATTGAAAATGCTGATTTTGCAGTAAATCGAGAAACACTCTTTAATTGTGACATAATAATGTAGGTATATTCTTCTTCTACTTAGTTATCATATTATACTTATTAATTAAACTTAACGTTTTGTTAAATTGACGTCTGTGAAGAATCACTGTTAGACTCTGTCTAGCGAATCGTGTCCACGGTCATTTAGCAAAATGGCAACACTATTATCTGTCAAACAATCTGTTTGACAGATAATAGTACGACGAACACTAATTAATGTTATAGGAATTCGCTGTTTCAGTAAACTTAATTATTTTATTTGCTAGAAATTATCAGCAAACACCTCAGAATATATATATATTTTTTTTTTTATAATAATTAATTTATTAAAATTAATATGAACCTCTAGAATTGTATACTCTTTGGCAAACATCTCATAATAAGAAAAAAAAAGACTTTTAAAATAGCCCTGTATTACCTTTACGCTTTAACATACATACATACAGAATCACGTCTTTATCCCTTACGCTTTACCAAAAAAAAAATATATATATATAAAAATCCATATAGTATCAAACATAGTTATTCAGCGTACGATGAGTGTTGACCACCGAAAGATTTTGATATTAGCCTCCTTTGTCAAGGGACACGACTCGCTAGACAGACTATAATAATTAAAATGTTATTGAATAGCCTAACTTGCCTGGTAAAAAAAATATATAATAAATATGTAATTGTAATATCACATATTAATTACTAATAAAATAAGTTAAATTGATCAGTTTAATTTATTTTATAACTAGCCGCGCCCCGGGGCTTCGCTCCCGTGGGAATTCCGGGATAAAAAGTGTCCTTTGTGCTATTCCCGGTATTTTTCTACCCGTATACCAAATTTCATCGAAATCCGTCCAGTAGATTTTGCGTGATTGAGTAACAAACATCCTCACAAATTCACAAACTCACATCCAAACTTTCGGATTTATAATATTAATAATAGGATTTACTATTTTTTATTACTTGTCATCGCAGTATATTTAGAATGGTTTTTGACTCCATGAAAGGTGACATCACTGCTTCTCCTTTTCATACAAATCCCTTATAAATGGTTTTTTTTTGACATTTGGAAAATAGAAATTGATTTGACTTGTTGGACATAACCCTATTTAATTACATAGTGTGGAATTGAAGTGCCTTTTTATTTTTCTGTTGCACTGTAAACCCATTTACATAGAACTTATATACTCCTATATATATATGTCCTACCTACACTATTCTCGATTGAAACTATTGAGAGACAATGAAACTCTTTTCTCTTCACCAAAGCGTATAACGGTCATTGAGAATCGAGATTCTCGATTGAAGTCATTGTATTGCCCATCACTATTAAGCTGTTATGACGTTGTCAGTTTTGACGTATCCTTGAATGCTCCAATTAGAATGCGGCTACCTCTCCCCTTACCCCACCAAATTTTAGCGATTTCGTTTCTGTACAACATCTTATCAAAGCGATGTCTTGTAAGGCTAAATCGTCTGTGCACCACTACGACGACGGTACGTGCCTACATCATATACTTATCTCTTTTACTCGGACGGAACGGTCGGAGTATCCCACCACGCACCACAACTCGACGCAACAAGAGGGTGTGTTTACATTGATCGAGTGGAATAGCATACAAACATGTTGCATGTGCGATCTCTTAGGAAGATGCCTGGTGATGGAAATGTGATTACTAAAGCCAGCGGCGCTCAGGTGTACGGTGGATCACAACCTGATCTTTCAAAAGTAACTAAATCGGAGACGGGAAAAAGAAAATCTCCAGATGATGATTACGTACGCCAATTGCAAGTTTTTACGGCAAAAATTCTTGATGCTTTCAGCAACTTAAATACATCTGTCAAAGAAATAAATGAAAATATCCACACAATTACACAACAAATGGCCGATATAAAATCAACGACCGATCATCTGGTCCTAGAAAATACTAAATTGAAAGCAGAATTACAATACATAAAAAATACTACAGAGGCCAATCAAGAAAAAATAAAAATACTACAACATGATGTTGTTACTCTCAAATCAGACAAAACAGTGGAGCCCGTTTTGCTCCCATACACAGAAATTATTGGCGAAATGCAGGAACGTTCAATTAGAAAGAAAAATATAATCGTAGCCGGAATACCTGAAGCCCCATTAGCCGATCATAATAATAGACGCAAACACGACCAAATGGAAACTACAAAAATTCTAACATCTGTGCATCCCGAGTGTCCGGAGTTTGTAAAAATATTTCGTCTGGAATAATATGATAAAACAAAAACCCGTGCAATAAAGGTATGCTTCTCTTCCGAAAATACTGCCAAGGCGATTCTCAAAAATAAGCATAAAGTTAAAACCGCTGCGATCAAGATTTACTCAGACCAAACACCATATGAGCAGAAACACTTTAAAAATTTAAAAGGAAGGCTGAAAAGCCGTGTAGAAAATGGTGAGATAAACTTAATTATTAAATATATGAAGGGCATTCCTAAAATTATAAAGCAGAATCTAAAATACTGCAATCTGCACTCAACGCCGTCCAATGGATTAACACTTATAACGTAATTTAATATTTAGTAAACGCACGAAAAAAGAAGAGCTGTTTCCCGCCGCTTTATTTTTTATTAATCTTACGACATTGATATTAGGCTTGGGCTGCAGACCTATATACAGCCTACTATTAAATTATTATATTTAGTTGAATTTAGTTTATTACCATAATAATATTACTTTAGTAGTCCGTATGTTTGTAGCGTTGATACCATAATGATTTATCTACCTATTTTTTATCCTTTTTTTATTTCTTTCTCCTTACCAAACATTCACCGCCCCTCCATCTGCACTGCAGTTGCCGAGAGTACAAAGGTGGCACCTTGTGTGCGGTTACCTATTCATTCTAGCACATTCACTTGGTAAAATTAATAAAAGCTTTGTAATTAATATAATGTATATATATATATATATATATATATATATATATTATGATTTATACTTCTTGAAAGTTGAATTTTCTGCTTGTTGCAACAATAATACAATCCTTGGCAATGGTGACTGAGTTATACTTCTGTATTTTCGAAATTTTGATTTTATTTGGAATACCCACACAAAATGTTTATTTTTGATGTTTAGTGATATGATAGCGTAACATGTTCGGTTGGATTACAATATAACATTGTATAAATTTATTGAATATAATATTTAAGTTAGTTAAGCTCGTCGCGATAATTTATACTAAGACTTAAATATTTCTCAGTAAGTGAATATTATGTATTTGAGAAAATAAATATCTTTACACACATTTGGCAATAGTTTTAGTACATTCGTTATTACGTCTGACGAAATCAATGTGATTGTGGAACTGTTCAATCGATGTCTCATCTTTTATTATGCCCCATTTGCTCTTCCGAGTTAAATTTGCCAATTCGACCCGAGACGATGATGCTTTTCAACTGATTTCCAAAAAAGCAAGAGGTTAAATGTTTCGATGTTCGCTATTCCAAATTTTTTAAAGATATTTATCCAAATCCTAACTAATATGAATGTCGCATTTTTAAAAATGAATGAATTCTACTGAGAAGGACATATTATGATACCTTTCATCCCGGGGAAAAGCACTGTTCCAATGGAAAATTCACGCGGGTGAAACCGCGGGCAAAAGCTAGTACAAATATAAAAAATGTATATATTGCGTTATACAGCAAAAGTCCGCGACAGCATGCCCTTCGTTATTTTATAAAGCTATTTTTTTTCTGTGTAGGTCCCCAATACAGAAATAGCATTCGGCGATGTATCATGATTACTTTATTTTAATCAATAAATTAAGTCACTCTTGTAAACTTATGAAAAAAAAAACAATAGCGTGTTCTGCGAGTATTAAAAGCTTTTTGTGAACTAAAAAAATACCTATATGGATTTAAAACGGTTTTATTGTTATTTAAAGTTGTTATATTAACAGACAAAACAGTCTAATGACATTTTTGAAATTTTAATTAAATTGCTTAGATATGAGATTTTTAAAGTTTCAAACTCCCATATTTCCGCCATTTTTTAAATTCTGGCTCTAATGAGAATCGGTTCATAAATGCGACCTGCATGTTCGGATCGCGGCTGACATTTTCTTTCAAGATGTCGAACGACGAGGACGACATCACACTGCGACAAAGCATCGCCCACATTGCAGTGCGTTGCTTTACATATGTGACGCAGTGCATCTTTCTATTTTCTCCCATAACATAGTTTTATATGAGCTGTTCTTATAATTTTTGTCTTGTGGTCATATATACATTTATGTATATGCGTATTATATAACTTTTCGCTTATTCCATGCTGGTCTGGGAGCGAAGAACAAACATAGAATGTCTCGCGCAGCTGCTTCTTCACGCGCAGATTGTGAAAGGTCAATGAAGGATCTTCGCAACTGCGGATTTCTCCACGGGTCATATAGTATTACTATTTATTTCATAATATACACAAGTGTAAAATATAAAGCACTAAAATCTACTGAAAATTAAACAACAGTAACTAACGAACCATCTCATTATCGCCATGGACTTCGGAGTAAAAATGGTAGAGGACAAAACGAAAACTTGACCGGAGAGCGAAACAAAACAGCCAGCCTTCTTGTAACAAGTTAATAATAGGTGAGAAATGAAAAGGAGGGAGGAGAGAAAATATTTTTTTAAGCCTTTGACAAAAAAAATCTGACATAAGAAATTCTAAAGTACCTACTTATTTTACAAAATAGGTTGAGCATTATCGTTAGACTCACTTCCAAGTATTTTGCGTGAAATAAAGCCAGTCTGTGTAAAAGGGATCAGATTTCTTTGAAGCTGCCTGAGTACCTAAAGATTTCGTTATTTGTCGGGGTACAAATAAAATAGCTCTAATTTATAACTTTTTTAAAATAACAAATCACAAGTACAATTATTATTATTTTTTATAATTATCAAGTGGTGGCGCCATCTATCAACTATATATGATATCCGCTAAGGTATTGGCATTTCCAACCCTAACTTCCTACTTTGACATGTTGCCTTAATCATTCAAGACAGTCGCAAATAGTTACTCATACGCATTGTGCGTCGTTCGCGATCTCACCGCCGAGAACGAGCTCGTAGCTTGTTCCCGAACATTCTATCGCCGAAATCAGCTTATAGCTGGTTTTCGTAAAACTTCGCTGGTGATACGGGATCTTCCGTAAGCCTTAATCTGTCCCGCTGTGTCAAAGTGTGCTTCCGTGTATGAAAATATAAGAGAAGATCGATGAACCTTGTGCTGTGACATTTTTGGTGTGAATTTGGTGAACTATAGTGTCCAATTGAGGGATCCCTGGAGCAGGCGTTGGAGATCTTAAGGTAGGCACATGTCATCCTATTTACCTAGTTCCAAGCCAATATCTGTACATAGCCGGTTTTGCTCTTATTTAAAATTTTAGCTATCGAAGGCTTCGCAATTCATACGCGCGAAACCATTTTGTGGTCCTTTCGATCGCGGATATTATCCATTTCCCGCCCCTATTCAGGTCACCTGGTAGGAGATTTATATCAAAACCGCCCTTTTTAGGTCATTACGTATCTAAAAAGCGTACCTAAGTTAGTGCGCACGCGGCGTACTGCCTAGGTATTTCCGCTGTCCGCAGTCTAAATACATTAGTTCTTTGTTTTTGTCATCTAGTTTACATCAACTCATATCCTATATTCATTTTACTTACTTATATTTCGCCGTAATAAGTAATTACGCAGTAATTTATTCCATTCGATTTTTAAAAAAAACGTTGCGGGTAGAATTTTTTCCTGTGGCGACCAAATAGTTTCTATAGCGGCCACACCCTACTTACTCGTATCTCGTATTCTAATTTTAAAATTACTTATTATCTGTAGTCGCGTTTTATCTGCAGAATCATTATGGCGAAAAGTAAACCTGAAGAAAATATGCCTGAGAAATATAACTATGAACTTAAGTCACTAGAAGCGAAACGTAATGCGTTATTTGAATGCTTACAAACAGCTTTTGACTTGTCAAAAAATATTGGCCAATCGAGCGAGGCACGCGAAAACTTTCTGGATGCCAGTAGTAATATCGATATAATTCGGTCGGAATTCCAGAAGGTGTTAGATCAATATAACAATTGTTTGTTATCTAACAATCCCAAGGCCTCACCTGATTTTAAATCACTCGTTTCCTTTGAACAGTTATATTGTCGCATCAAGCGACTAGTCGCATCTTGTACTGTCGCTATTTCGTCTCAAAATTCTTGTAGTTTACCGCTAAAGAGTAAAGTAAAGTTACCGCCTATTGAGTTGATGAGTTTTAATGGTGACATCCGCCTGTGGCCTTCCTTTTATGCGAAATTTTAAATCGATAATTCATGATAACAACGCCCTCTCAGACCAGGAAAAATTGCACTATCTGTTAGGAAAACTCTCTGGGAAGGCACAGAACGCTTGTGCAGGGGTTATACCCACTGCAGAAAACTATAAAATTTTATTTGAAACGCTTGTAAATAGGTACGAGGATAAGCGATCACTAGCTGCCACCTATTTACAGCAAATACTAGAATTTAAACCCATTACGGCCAGTGCGGCCAATTTAGACTTGTTTAATGATAAATTCGTAACCGTAGTACGCGCGTTGCAGAATCTAAAAATTAAAGATTTATTGGATCTAATATTTTTGCAAATTGCTTTATCTAAATTAGATTCCAACACAGTACATACTTTCGAGAACAATAACAATCAGTCTGAAATCCCGTCATTTGATAAACTGGTTGATTTTATAAATAATCAGAGTAAAATATTACAACGCGACACCGCGCCTGTGGCCGGTTCGCAAAAATCAGCTGATCGTTCTCGTTCTAATGGTAATAAAAACCGTTCACCGCAGTATAATGCTTATGTCAGCACAATCGATTCTGCATCTGCAAGTTATAAGTGCCTATGCACAAACATTTCGCATCAACATTTATTTAAATGTCCTGATTTTCATAAAATGTCCCCTCAAGAGCGTTTTCAGTCTGTGAAAAATATTAATGGCTGTATAAATTGCCTAAGTGTTAAACATAAAATTGGTGGTTGCAAATCCGCTTCCGGGTGTCGTGTTTGTAAACAAAAACACCATTCCATGTTACATTTCCGTCGGGTTGAATCGCCGGCCGCTGCGCCGACGCCCCCCAGTGTGACGTCACAGTCACCTGACACGCCCGGTACGGTGAGCGCGATCGCGCCCGCGCAGACAGACATCGCATTATGTGCGACATCCATTGTCACTCCACGCTCCTGTGTGTTGAATGCCGCTGTTCACAGTAGTACGCCGCAATGTACCTCGCCTACTACTGTTTTACTCGCTACCGCACAGGTAGTGACGTACGATAGTAAGGGGAATAAACATGTAATAAGGGTCTTATTAGATTCTGCATCTCAAAGCCATTTCATTACTAGGGAATGTTGTGAGCGTTTGAATTTGCACCAAAATAAAACTAAAAGTACTACTGTGAGAGGCTTCGGAGGGATAGAAAAAATGTCTAATGGTACGATCGACTTAGAATTTTTCTCGCGTTTTAATATGAACATTAAGTTTCAAATAAATTCTTTGGTAGTCGATCAGATAACTGATTATTTACCTACCGCCTTGGTAGACGTGTCCGCCCTGCCTTCTGTCAATAATTTGCAACTGGCAGATGAAAGTTTCGCTACGCCCAACAAAATTGATGTTTTGATTGGTGCATCGCTTTTTCCTCATTTAATTCTACCTGACGTGATATCTGTTAGTCCGTCAGGGCCCCCGCTGTTAATACGGTGTTAGGCTACGTACTCATGGGAGAGGTACCGACACTGACCGCCCGCCCAGCATGCGTGACGTCATGCTGTGCCATAGTGCAACCGCCTATGGATGCTTTGTTTACCCGCTTTTGGGAACTAGAGGAAGTCCCTAACTCGCCCATTCAGCACCCAGTCGAGGCTGAATGTGAATATTTTTATCGCTCGACTACGGAACGCGACACATCTTCTGGCCGCTATACCGTAGCCCTTCCGTTTGACAAGGACGTGTTTTCGCTTGGCAATTCATTCGATATTGCGCGCAAGCGTTTTTTATGTTTAGAACGGAAGCTCGAAGCTTCTCCCAAGCTTCGTACCGCTTATAATGACGTCATAAATGACTACATTTTGCAAGGTTATTTAGAACAAGTAACCACTTCACCGCAGGAGTCAAATGATTTTTCTCCTACATATATAATCCCGCACCACGGAGTTCTTCGTGAGGATAAGTCGACGACAAAGTTGCGCCCTGTGCTAGATGCGAGTTGTAAGACCTCATCGGGTGTCTCGCTCAATGATGTATTGCACAGTGGGCCCAACTTACAAGGAGACTTGTTTAAAATTATTTTAAATTTTCGACTACACGCTGTAGCCATGACCGCTGATTGTAAACAAATGTTTTTACAAATTATGATGCGCGAATCTGATAGACGTTATCAGAGAATCTTATATCGGTTTAATCCAAACGACCCGCTTCTTTTATATCAATTTAATAGGGTGTGTTTCGGCTTACGGTCGAGCCCCTACCACGCGCTGCGCACGGTGCAACAACTTGTCACCGACGACGGCGCCAAGTACCCACGCGCCGCAAGCGTCGCCGCTTCGTGCATCTACATGGACGACATCGCTTTCTCTATTGGTAGTGAGAAGGAGGCGGTGAATACTGCGCATGAACTAATTAATATGTTCAAGGGCGCTCAGTGGGACTTAGTTAAATGGAACAGTAATTCGAGAAATGCTCTCGACGAGCTTCCTGCTTCGCATAAGATTCCTACTGACGACGTTGAATTTGATAAGGCCGCACAACATAAGATACTGGGCCTTGGCTGGTCCACAGATCAAGACAGTTTTTATTTCAAAATTAACCCACCAGACTCGGGCTCCTTGTGCACTAAGCGCACCATACTTTCGACTATTGCTAGACTATGGGACATCATGGGATTCGTTGCGCCGGCGATTTTAGTCGCTAAATTACTGATCAAGAAGCTATGGCAACTGAATCTAGGCTGGGATGAACCCCCGCCCTGCGATATCGTTAAGTTTTGGCAACAATATTGTGCCGAGCTACCGGCGCTAAATGAAATAAAAATTCCGCGTTATCTCGGAGTGACAGGGTGACTGCGAAGTTACTCTGGTCGGGTTTGCTGACGCCAGCGAGCGTGCGTACGGTGGTGTAGTATACACACACGTCAGCTCTGCCTCTGGCAATCATGTTCATCTGTTGTGCGCCAAGTCTAAAATCGCGCCTTCGCCGCCCCATACGATAGCTCGTATGGAGTTGTGTGCAGTACTTTTGCTGTCGAAGTTACTGCGTACAGTTATAGACACTTATAATGCCCGCATTCCAATAAGGGTGCGCGCTTACACCGACTCCAAGGTGGCACTTTATTGGATTAAGAATTCACCGCACCGTTGGCAAACATTCGTTGCCAATCGAGTAATCAAAATTACCGACAATTTGTCGGCTGATAATTTTCATCACGTCGCGGGAACTGACAACCCTGCTGACTGTTTGTCACGTGGCGTCGCTCCCTCCAAACTTAAAGACCACCCGCTGTGGTTTTCTGGCCTCCGTGGCTATCGCTGTCAGCTGCACAGTGGCCCACGTTTGATGAAATTGACGATTCTAGTTTGGAAATTATTCCCGAGCAAAGAAAGCTCGTTCACACAGTCGCAACTCCTCCAGACGACTCCGCAACTTATACCGCTGCCTGTCGGTCATCGTCATGGAGTAAAATTTTACGTACTATTGTGTACATTTGTAGATTTTTAAAGCTACTACCGCGCCGTGAGTCAACAGCCGTCGCTGCGTCTGACATGGAGTATGCAGAAAATAAATTGCTGCAATTACTTCAGCATAGGCATTTTAATAATGAAATTTTAAATATTAAAAGTGACTCACCTATTTCGCCGTCTCTTAATAAATTAAGACCGTTTTTGCATAACGGATTGCTCCGAGTTGGTGGCCGTCTCGCCAACTCTGACTTAAATTTCGCAGAACGACACCCTATACTTCTGCCTCGTGACGATCACGTGGTTAGTTTAATCATTACGTATTATCATAAAAAGCATTTGCATGCTGGGCCTGAGTTGCTCATGTCATTGCTTCGCCAGAAGTACTGGATCTTATCCGCTCGCCGCCTTGTGCGGAAGCTAGTACACCAGTGTAATGTGTGCTTCCGCGCTCACCCGCGTCCGACTTTCCCGCTCATGGCGGACTTGCCTGATCATCGTACCAGGCAAGCCATCAAGGCTTTCACGCATACAGGCTGCGATTACGCAGGTCCTATCGCGTACACCCCGCTAAGACGTCGAGGAGCGAGAGCTTTGAAGGCTTATATTTGCGTTTTTACGTGTCTTACAACACGCGCATTACATATCGAGGTTGCTACTGACCTGAGTACAGCTAGCTTTTTAGCTGCACTAAAGCGCTTCTTGTCTCGCCGGGGCCCTGTCCAGGTAATGCATTCTGACAGGGGGACAAATTTTGTCGGCGCGAACTCTTATTTACGCGACTTATATAAATTTTTAAATAGTAACGAATACCGCTGTCGTTTCGAACAGGAGCTTACAGAGCATCGAATTGATTGGAAATTTAATTGTGCCACGGCCAGCCACTTTGGGGGCTGCTGGGAAAGCATGGTGAAGATTGTCAAAACGCACCTGTTTAAGGTTATCGGTCAACAGCTTCTTTCCTATGAAGAGCTTGTGACGGTGCTCATTCAGATCGAATGTCTGCTGAATTCGCGACCTCTCACCGTGCTAAGCGCCGATCCCGCTGAACCGACTGCTCTGACTCCTAGTCATTTTTTACATACCGCTCCTTTAAATTCGTTACCCGCGCCTGAAGTAAATGCTGATAATCTCAGCTTACTTCAGAGACACTCGCTACTCGATAAGTTAGTGCAATCCTTCTGGAAGAGGTGGAGAGTAGAGTATTTGCATAATCTTCAGACTCGAGAGAAGTGGAATACTCCATCCGTTCCCATTGTGCCCGGTACGGTTGTACTCATTATAGACAATAATTCGCCTCCCTTATCGTGGCCATTGGCGATTGTTGATAAAATTCATCCCTCAAAAGACGGTACCATTCGAGTAGTGACAGTGAAGACAGCCAAAGGCACGTATACGCGCCCGGTTGTTCGCTTATGCCCGCTTCCTACGCAGTAAGCTCTACATAGCGCATTCGTTATCGCTTTAGTTTAGTATAAGTAATTCGCTTTAGTTTTAACTTTATTCGCTGTAATGTAGTGGTTAAGTTTACCACTTAAGTTTATCATTTTATTTTGTTTTCGCTGTTTCGCGTACCGCTGTTTTTAAGTTAATTTTCGCTTTATGAATGTTTTTTAAAGGTGACCCTTTAAAGGGGGGAGGAAATGGTGGCGCCATCTATCAACTATATATGATATCCGCTAAGGTATTGGCATTTTCCAACCCTAACTTCCTACTTTGACATGTTGCCTTAATCATTCAAGACAGTCGCAAAGAGATACTCATACGCACTGCGCGTCGTTCGCGATTCACCGCCGAGAACGAGCTGGTGGCTTTGTTCCCGAACATTCTATCGCCGAAATCAGCTTATAGCTTATTTCGTAAAACTTCGCTGGTGATACGGGATCTTCCGTAAGCCTTAATCTGTCCCGCTGTGTCAAAGTGTGCTTCCGTGTATGAAAATATAAGAGAAGATCGATGAACCTTGTGCTGTGACATTTTTGGTGTGAATTTGCTGAACTATAGTATCCAGGGGCCCCTGCAGCAGGAGTTGGAGGTCTTAAGGTAGGCACATGTCATTCCTATTTACCTAGTTCCAAGCCAATATCTGTAGCCGGTTTTTCTCTTATTTTAAAATTTTAGCTATCGAAGGCTTCGCAATTCATACGCGAAACCAAATGCAGTAATATATATATGAGCCTAAGGAAAAAGTCGCAACTTCAAGCTTTATACCAGATAAAGTACTTTTTTTTATAACTTTTAAAAATATGCCAAAAAATCATTCCGCTCGACGGTTTTCGACCAAAGTCTCCATTCCAATGTACTTTACATCTAAACAGGGTAAGTTAGAAAAATAAATGTTTGCTAATTCTAACACATATCTAATCATGATTATGGGGATAAAAAAGAATTGACTACCAGTCGTATCTTGGCGAAAATATAACTGTGAGAGTGTTTGTCACAGTAAAATCCAACATTACCCGCGCCAGACATAGTTGTAGGAAAAAATCATACTTACCGGCGCGTCTTTACGAAAGTCCCCGATTAGATGACTACCCATAGGTCAGTTGACCACGATAGTGCATACGGGAGAGACGTGTCATTCGTGGTAAAAAAAATAATTACGTTCTTTTGTGTATTTTCGACCCTTGGTTCAGATTGTGACTCATCACCTTCGGTCGAATAAATCGGTAAGTAAGAGGCATACCTTTTAGTTTTATATTTGTTTTTATGTGTTTTTCGATTGTCCTTCACAACAGATTTTGAAAATTTTAAAAAATAATCTAAATGCAAATTCGGGATCAAAACTTTGAAGGTTCCTTTCCTTCCAATTTTTTGACGGAAGGTGATGATGCGTTTTGGATGGTAATGAAAATGCATCAGAATACCTTGAAGGTAATGAAATTTTCAATAGAAAACCTTGGTATGTAATGAAATTGTCAATTGATAATATTGTATTATAATTGTTTTCTTAATCACTAGTGCCAAGTTAATCTGTACCGCCTGTCTATTTCTTCCAATGCCGTACCAGAAACTTGGAAACTTTACAATGTACAACCAGTGCAGTGTATTATTACTTAGCACAGGACTCCATCACTTATACTATATATTATAACTAGTTGTCGCCCGCGGCTTCGCCCGCGTGAATTTTTATTAGATGAAAAATCTCTTGGAGCTTTTCATCAGATGTTCCAGATCTTCAATTTTTATACGTCAGCAGAAAATGCTCATCAGGTTGAACGATTTTTGCTAAGGCGCCATTTCCATATGTTATAGTGTAGCTGGTCTCTTGGAGCTTTTCATCAGATGTTCCAGATCTTTAATTTTTATACGTCGGCAGAAAATGCTCATCAGGTTGAACGATTTTTGTTAAGGCACCATTTCCATATTACTTATAGTTTAGCTGTTCCGTTATGGTTCTTCATCAGGTGTTCCAATTTTCAAAATGAATTATAGCCTATATGTTGCCCAGGCTTAATAGCTATTCAACAAAAAAAGTTTCATTCAAATCCGTCCAGTAGTTTTTGCGTGAAACGCGTACATACATACAGACAGACAGACAGACAGACAGACAGACAGACAGACAGACAGACAGACAAGAAATTCCAAAAAAATTTTTTTTGCTTTCTATTGTTCTTTTTAGGTCTCCCTCTATCCATTTCAGTCAAAAATATTAAATGTACAGACAAAATTTTTTTACTGTTTTATTATATGTATAGATAAATGAAATGAATTGATGAGTGCCCGAGAAGGGAAATCGCGCCAACCCCCATAATTATCGACCCATCGTCATTATCACCATACTGTGCATGTTATGGAAAGGGTTCTCAACAAAGTTGCTCGCGTATATACCTAGAAGACGAGCTGAGCAAATTTCCAGCTTACAGCATCCCGGCTGGCCTCTGTAGGTGGATATCTAACTTCCTGAATGAACGATCGATCAAAGTGGTTATTAATGGATGGCTGCTCGCCTGATCCAATGGCTATTGACGCCGGTATTCTTAAGAGGTCTGTTCTCTCTGCGACACTTTTCCTGTTGCACATCAATGACCTCCTTACACCCGGTATTTTTGGGTATGCAGATGACAGTACTGTTACGGAGAGGTACTAATATAGTTCGGGGATTGATGGGGATTAATTAAAACTAGAGCCCTGGTTGAGTGAACTGAACAGATGTCAAACTACGTATCGGGGAGCTAGTAATCTTGTCAGTATTAATGCTTCCTTGTCTATTTACCGTAAAAAAGAGCTCTTTCATCCTGGCTCCAACTTTTCGGGGCACATCGTTTCCTATGATCGAACTCCTTGGTTTGGAGTTGACCAAAAACCTTAATTTCGGCACTACCATCGTATTCAAAGCCTAATCAGCAGCAGATAAACAGCTGGGCATTGTTAATATAATTAAGAGCTACTTCACACCTAGATAGCTTCTTACTCTTTATAAAGCTCAAGTCCGATCTTGGATAGAGTACACAGTCATCTTAGGGACAGCTCGGCGAAGTATCAATAAGCCACTTTGGATTCAGTAAACGCAGAACTAAAAGAATAATCGGCGATGAAAACTGACGAACGCTAAGCTTCACAGCCTAGCTCATCGTGGATGAGTTTCCTGTCGGTTTTTGTACTTCGGATAGTGTGCTCATGAGCTGTAACTCATACTATCTGACTCTTTTTTCCATCGGACATCCAGACGCATTTACAATTCCCCATACTCACCAAGCGCTTTGCGTCAACATTCTTAATGTGCACAGCGAAGGCATGAAACTCCCAGCCTTCGTCTGCGTTTCCGAGTACATACAACCTGATTTTCTTCAAAACCAGAGTACATAGGCTGCTTCTAGGTAAGCTCGCTACACCGTAGACCCTATCTCTGTCCTCCGGCAAGACTGTGTTCAAGAGTAAACCCTTCTTTAATAAAAAATTAAGGGATAACTTGCGTAATATGTATGAGAAGTTTTATAAAGAAGACATCAAAGCAGGATACTCTACCATTCTGATCAATCTGATGTCCTGAAAAGTATCTGCTGTAATACTACTGATGAAAAATTTGAATGATTAAGAAACAGGTTTATAAAGCGAAATATGGGAAAGATAAGATGACGACAGTTACCATAAAGAAGAGGCTGAAAGATTATCCTCTGCCTTCGGGATATTATTTGAAATTTTGAAAAGGCTATATTTACTAACCAAGTTCTAAATGCGCACTAAAAAAATTGTTATGCCGAATGCGTCAATCAAAAAATTTAAACAAAATATGAAACGTGATGAGGTCTTAATTCATATAGGCTAAACTTTCCATTATGGACCGTCGAGTTGGGACTTCATATTTTTTTGGCAAAAAGGTTTAGATGTAAGAAGTAATTGTGCAAAGTTTCAAAACTCGGAGTTAATTAGATTTTTAGAAATTAATTATTAAAGTTCGTAATTTTTTGCACAAATTTTATGACGTAAGTTACTCCGAATACGCAAAGGCGTATTTTATACAGCCATGAGGTACTAGTTTTGATAAAATTTATTTTAAAGTACTTTTTTTTAACTATAGTCTATAATAAATTTGTAAATTCTATAAAAATGCTATTAAATATACAATAATATTGCACTTTAGTAATGCCTAAAAAAGGTTTGTGACAAATTTTAGGTACAAAATATAGGGTAACGAAACGCAAAGCGACGCCATTTTGTTTATAGCGTCATGTCAGCTGTCAAATTCACTATGTCAATTTAGTCATCGTCTGTTGCTCTTGCAGTTGAGATCGTTTTACGTACTCCCTGTAAACATTAACAACGTTTGACTACCATGGCGTCTCCGAAGCCCCATGCTTCTGTTTCTGCTGCGTTGCCTGAAGAGTTGAGTGAAGTGCAAGTGATAGACTCTAATGAGCCGCTTGTCATGGCCTCCTCTTCGGTGTCTACAAGTAGTGCGCGAGTGATGGACTCTGTTGAGCCGCTTGTGTCCACTACGCGAGTGCAAGTGATAGACTCTAATGAGCCACTTGTGCTCCAACGATCGATCTACGATCAACCCATTGCTGGCCCCAGTGGAACGGCTGACCCTTGTGGGATAGTTGGTCCCAGTGTAACGGCTGGTTCTAGTGGTATCCCACCACCTACCGCTGGTTCTTCATCGGAGGATGAGGAGATTGGAGAGCCCACAATTTCTGGTGGCTCTACTGGAAGACTGAGGAACCCCTCCTCGGAAGAGTTAAAGTAAGTTTATAATAAAAACTATTACTTTATAGTCAACTTAAATAGGATAGATGAGAGAAGTGGTCCCAGATCAGAGAACCAATTTTATTCACATGAAAGTTATAGGCAATCCGACTTGGCCAACCCCGACTTCACGTAGTCTTGTTTGCCCTATACTCGTAGTGTTTTTTATAGCCGGAGGCGCGGAGGGAGTGCAGCCCCGCCCGCTGTAAGAAAACGCAGGCACCATGCGAGCCGTAGCGGCTGAGGCAGGTCGCCGAAGGCGACCAACAAGCCGAAGCTGCGAAGGCGAGCATGAGTGCCTGTGTTTTCTTACGCAAGGGCGGAGGGGCTGCACTTCCCGCAGCGCCGGAGATGTCACGTTTCGAAATATCTGTAGAGAAAATTTGGCATGAAATAATATAATGGTAATACTTAGGCTTACTAGTTTATAGTTAGGTTTATTTACATTGTTATTTATTAGTTTTGTATTTGTTTTAGATCTATGTGGAACTGAAGAAGATTTTCTCCAAGCTGGGAACACATGAACAATGCATCCAGTTTGCTGAGGAGAAGGGACTTGTGTTAAAAGAAAAACAATGCGGTTATCACCGAAGAAAAATGGCTTTTACACCTGAAGTGGGGCAATTGGGAAAATTCAGATGCCGCAAAAGCAACTGCAGGGCTAAAAGTTTTAGCCGTGCCACTGGGACGTGGTTTGAAAATGCACGGCTGCCCCTCACATTAATTTTTCAAATCATGTATGCATTTTGTGAGGGGCTCACATACAACCAAGCAAGAAAAGAGTTGGCTGATGAGGATGGAACTGTACTATCAGTAAGAACTGTATCTGATTGGTACAATTATTGTCGAGAGACAATTGCTGTGTATGAGCTCGAAAACCAAAAGGCCCAAACAAAAATAGGGGGCCCTAATAAAATTGTACAAATAGATGAATCTAAATTTGGAAGAAGAAAGTACAATCGAGGGAGACATATTGAAGGCCACTGGGTTATCGGAATGATAGAAGACGGAAATGACGATTTGCGGCTGGAAGTGTGTCCTGACAATGAACGTTCTGCAGAAGTATTGGTGCCACTTATAAAAAAACATGTTCAGGAAGGCTCCATTATACATACAGATTTTTGGAAAGCCTATCTGACCCTTCCTGAGCATGGATATATTCACAAGAGGGTGAATCATAGCGACCCAATAAATAAATTTGTGGCACCAGATGGGACACACACCCAGCGTATTGAAAGTCAGTGGCGTGGGCTCAAGCAAAAATTCAGACAGCAGCATCATAAACATAGTTTTACGGATTGGTTGTGTGAATACTCTTGGCGAAGAAAAATAAGGATCCATAACTTGGATCCTTACGAAGAGTTATTAAAGGCTATTAAATATGTTTATAAAGTAGAATAAATTTATTTGTGTACATTTTTGGTTTTATTTTTGAAGTTTAAGCTTAAAAATGACTTACCTAACCTAACCTAACCTCAAAACTTTAATCATTAATATCTCAGTAATTATTAGGTTCCGAGGGGGAGGGTGGTATTGGGGGTAGCCCCCTCCCCCCTCCCCCTCCCCCCTTTCAACCCTTAATTCAACGGTCCATAATGGAAACTTTTACCTTTTGTGCTTTATTTTGTAAAATGTTATGTTTTTTATCCCTTTTCGATGGCTTAACCGTCTTTTCTTGAGCAGTATTTTAGTTTGTACCTAAAATACCATTTTTGATAACATCTAAATTTATTACTTTAAATACTTTCCAAATATAGAACAAAAAACTATATTAATTAATATTTAATAATTAATTAAATAATAAATGATTGATTTATTTGATATTAATTGCCTCTTTTAAGCATTACCGTGCTCTGGTTAAATTACGTTCCAGACCCTTTTTCATTCATTTCCAACTATGATCATCACCATCTTGGTCAATTCTACCATCTTTAGTATCATTACCAGTCGTATATTTGCACAAAAAGTAATAGCATCATCAATGCGCCTTTAGCTGATAAATAATCATTTTAGAACCTTTTACTACGCTATCAAATAAAATAATGCATATTATGAAAAAAATCTCAAATTGAGAGAACACCCAAATTTGCACGAAACGAGAGAACGACACCACTCAACGTCCAACTAGTTAGCGGATTATAACATAGCCAGGTGATTCAAATTTAGTTCAATTTTTTCCCACTGCGGTGCTAGTAGTCACCAAAACAAATATGGCATCAAACAGCTCGCACAAAAAGCACTGTATTAACATTTTTTCGATTAAATTAGCTTTAAAGTGCGTTATTTGTGATAAAATAGTGTGTGAAAATATGAGATTAAGAAGTAAATCTTTGGATTATGAAATCATAATAAGGTGTGTCATGTCATGTCCTCATTTTTGTTATCTATACATATATCTATACATATAATAAAACAGTAAAAATATTTTGTCTGTACATTTAGTATTTTTGACTAAAATGGATAGAGGGACACTTAAAAAGAATAATAGAAAGCAAAAAAAATTTTTTTGGAATTTCTTGTCTGTCTGTCTGTCTGTATGTATGTACGCGTTTCACGCAAAAACTACTGGACGGATTTGAATGAAACTTTTTTTGTTGTATAGCTATTAAGTCTGGGTAACATATAGGCTATAATTGATTTTGAAAACTGGAACACCTGATGAAGAACCATAACAGAACAGCTAAACTATAAGAAATATGGAAATGGTGCCTTAACAAAAGTCGTTCAACCTGATGAGCATTTTCTGCTGACGTATAAAAATTGAAGATATGGAACATCTGATGAAGAACTGCTAGAGACCAGCTACACTATAACATATAAAGAAATGGCGCCTTAGTAAAAGTCGTTCAACCTGATGAGCATTTTCTGCTGACGTATAAAAATTGAAGATATGGAACATCTGATGAAGAACTGCTAGAGACCAGCTACACTATAACATATATAGAAATGGCGCCTTAGTAAAAGTCGTTCAACCTGATGAGCATTTTCTGCTGACGTATAAAAATTGAAGATCTGGAACATCTGATTAAGAACTGCAAGAGACCAGCTACACTATAACATATATGGAAATGGCGCCTTAGCAAAACTTGATTAATCAGATGAACATTTTCTGTAGACGTATAAAAAACGAAAATCCGAAACATCTGAAACAGTTTGGAACACAAAATGAATTTTTATCTAAGTTGAAACTCACGCGGGCGTGAAGCCGCGGGCGACAGCTAGTCTAAAGTAAGGTTACCTTTTTAATTGGCGAACTTACTTTTCACCCTAATCAAACGAGACATTTTACAATTCATTTATTTATATTTAAAATTAGGTTAACTTTTAAGTTGTTGAACGTTACATTCAACGACTTGACGAGTTGTCCTTTAGTCATTCAATTGAATACCGTCATTTAATGAATGAGCTAGTCATTCAATCAAATAGAAGATTCAACCAGATGACTGCGATATTAATATGTTGAAAGCTAAAAAAGTGTTACAAACATATTTTTGCGCTCAATGCAGTATGAATCTTAGGGATCAAAATGTAAAGGTAAGTTATACAAATTTGTTATCATTTAAATTTTACATACAAAATACACATATTATGCATTTACACTAAAACCACGGAGGTTTGTTATCGTTAATGCGAAATTCTACTTCTAAGGTCTTAAGTTTAAATTATAATAGATACGATATTAAAGAAAAAAAAAATAAACGTATTATCTATCTATCTTATCGACGGAACCCTCGGTGCGCGAGTTTGGACTGCACTTAAGCCGGTTTATTTCTCCGTGCTTGTAGACAGTTGATAAATTTTCGCTTTGCGATTCAGGTTTGCATTGATTTTTAAATTGTTAACCATGGTGAAGTGGACAGACGATGAAAACATGTTGTTTGTACAAAAATTAGTGGAGCACGAGTGCTTGTATAATGTTAAGTCTGCGATGCGAACTTTAAGAATAAAAGGTTGCGGGACGCCG
Source organism: Ephestia elutella (assembly GCA_018467065.1). Lineage (NCBI taxonomy): Eukaryota > Metazoa > Arthropoda > Insecta > Lepidoptera > Pyralidae > Ephestia > Ephestia elutella. Next base: position 8,069,477 of record CM031577.1, read on the forward strand.
CCATGCTTAAAATTTCAGAAGCAATGGGAATGCCAGGATTCGGTGCAAAAGAAGTTTATGCTAAGATAAGGAGCATAAAATCAACTTATTTCCAGGAAAAAAAGAAAATTTCCGCAGGCTGTAGATCTGGAGCTGAGGATACATATATTCCCCATATTATATGGTATAAATTATTGGACGAAGCAATGAATGGAATAAACGGGGAATGCAGAGAAAGTCAGAGCAATCTGGTAAGTTTTTTTGTATACTACGTTAGACGGCAGATAAATCATAGGTGGGTAAGTATATTATTATTTTCATTTCATTCCAATTTATCTTTATATATATATATATACATATAATAAAACAGTAAAAATATTTTGTCTATACATTTAGTATTTTTAACTGAAATGGATAAAGGGCACTTAAAAAGAATAATAGAAATATTTTTTTTCTGGCTGTCTGTCTTTATGTGTACGCGTTTCACGCAAAAACTATTGGACGGATTTTAATGAAACTTTTTTATTGTTTAGCTAATAAGCCTGGGCAACATATAGGCTATAATTGATTTTGAAAACTGGAACACCTGATGAAGAACCTTAACTGAACAGCTAAACTATAAGAAATAGGGAAATGGTACCGAAAAATGCCGATAGAGACTCATGAAACAATCTTGTCACTCAGAGAAATGCAATGAATCTGAAAATACCTCTCACATTAAAATACAAAAAACTTACATACATACAAACTAACATACATAAACGCTGCACACATAACACTCCTTAGTGGAATAATGAAACTTACATACATACATGAACCCTGAAAACAAACCTCTCCTTGGTGGAATAAAAAACCTACGTATATACAAACATACATACATGAAACCTGAAAACATGACACTCCTTTTTTTGATCACTCGTTAAAAAAAACAAATAAACCATTCTTGACTGCCACGGAACTGCACCCTCACCCACAAAATAATCAGCATAATTTTCACGAATAGCTTGAGCACTGTCGGAAGACCGGTTTTGCATGCGCCACTGAATATAATATATATAATGAGCCCAATCTGATGGGACATCCCTCCAGCTTCCTCCTTGAATTGTTCCGGTTTCATTGTTTTCAATATCAACAGTAGCTACGTGTACTGAAATATTCGTTTTCCTTACCCAGTTGTGGATAGTACAAGCAGCTTTGATGATTTTTTCTACTTTTCCAGGCTCATAAGGGAGAGGTTTTTCGAAGATTCTAAATCGGCTGACAAGAATGCCAAACGCATTTTCAACAATGCGTCTAGCTCATGACTGCCGATAGTTAAAAATTTTGTATTTATATTCTAAATTATTACCACCATAAGGTTTCATCAAATATTTTTTTAATGTAAAGGCATTATCACCGACTATCACATAACCCTCAGGTAGCAAATTGTTTTCAAGAGCCGCGCTAAGGGTGCAGTTGCTAAATACTCCATCATCAGCAATTCTACCATTGCAGCCAATATCAATATATGAAAAACAGTAGTCACTATCTACAACTGCCATTAGAACTATACTATTAAGTTTTTTGTAATTATAATAATAGCTGCCTGCTGCAACCGGAGCTTTTATTGTCACGTGTTTTCCATCGATAACCCCACAGCATCCTGGGAAGTTCCATGCATTTCTAAAACCTCTTTCAATCTACGACCATTCTTCTGCTTTATCCGGCACCTGGAACATATTATACAAATTTAATAATAACTACAACAATGGAATTAATTGTTACACCATCTTTGTTCCAGAAAAATATGCCTCGCGTGGGTCAAGAATGCAACAGTGAAAACGCTCCAAAGTCACAATCTATTAAAGATCAAACAGAACAAACTGCTACAGAATCCGAAATACAACAACCTAAAAAAAATACTCCGTTAAGGAAAAGATCATTACATGACTAGGAAAGTGTTTTGGCGAAAGCTAAATTAGCTGCTGATGTAGTAGTATCTGGCACTAGCACCAATGAAGCAAACACGGAATTTGATATATTCGGGAAAAGTATAGCTGCACAATTAAATAATATGCCACTAAAAGTGGCAGTTCAAGCACAAATGCATATGCAGAATTATTTGTCACGTCTCCGTTTGCAACAAATTGGTTCTCATAATTCTACCCGCTAGTTGATACACATTCATCCCCAATACCACCTTCTATTTTTATACCATCGCCACAACCCATACCATCATCACCATCACTTCGTGCTTTTGATACACGTTCATCCCTAATTTCACCAAGCTTTTTTATGACACCTGTACTGCCATAACCCACACCATCATCATATTCCTACATACTACCTACACCTCCACAACATATACCATCACTAAATTCTCACGAATTTTCTACATCACAACCCAACACCATCGTCAAATTTTTTTGTAATGATCACACCTCAACCGACACCATCACTAAATTCCTACATACCTTCTCAAACACAACTCATACCATCACAATCAATCAATCAATCAATAAAAATATGTTTAATTGTAAATACAGGTTATACAGGTGTGAAAAATCACATATTGCCACCTAATTCATACATTGTTAAGTACTCCTCAACCAACACCATCACCAAATTGTTTTTTTTTGTTGTATAGCTGTTAAGCCTGGGCAACATAGGATATGTTGCCCTATCCTAACTAATATTCTAAATGCGAAAGTGAGTTTGTTTGTTTGTCTGTTTGTTTGTTTCTTCTTCACGCTTTATCTACTGAACCAATCTTCCTGAAATTTCGCATCCACATAGCTGAAAGTACGGAGAAGGATATAGGGTACCTTTCATCCCGGGAAAAATCCCTGTTCCCGTAGGATATTCACGCGGGCGAAAGCTAGTAGGCTGTAATTGGTTTTGAAAACTGGAACACCTAATGAAGAACCTCAACAGCACAGCTAAACTATAAGAAATATGGAAATTGTACCATTGTAAAAGTTTATCAATCTGACGAGCATTTCCTGTTGACGTATAAAAATCAGGATCATCTGATGAAGAATTCCAAGAGACCAGCTACACTATTACATATATGGTAATGGCGCCTTAGCAAAAGTCGTTCAACCTGATGAGCATTTACTGTTGACGTATAAACATTTAAGATTATGGAACATCTGACGAAGAACTCCAAGAGACCAGCTACTCTATAAAATAAATGGACATGGCGCCTTAGCAAACGTCGTTCAACCTGATGAGTGTTGAGATATGAGTATTTATACTTCTCTATTGCTCTATGACACGTTGCCCCAGGCAACGAGGGTTTGTTGATTAATATTGAAAAATGTCAGAGCGTTTGTGTAATATTTAAAATATACTTACATTTACGTTACAAGCTGTATTCATCAATTCGCTACCCCAAAACATTTAACACCTAACAAAAAATAAACAGCGTTACAGTGATTTGAATTAGACGTAAAAGACTCGTATGCCGTGCATCTTAGCGTCACGTCACGAAAGCGTTACATGACGGTGGAATGATTTTTTGGTTTTAGGGCAAATCTGCAATTTATTCAACATGACTGAAGCTCGACGAATAAGTAGAAAATCTTTTATGTGGACAATTTTGCTAAACAAAGTGACGTACAAGTAATGTGTAATTTGTGTCATTGTAATTACAAATACAGTAACAACACATCAAATTTAAAAGAACATTTAAAAAGGAAGCATCCGGAGAAATTAGTGGAGCCATCGACTTCGAACACTGACAATGTTGATGAAGGTGACGGTGTATCAGAAATATGTAATGATAGTGACATCATCGGAGAATCCAAGTCAAGTTCAAGTGGAAAATACAACGCAAATTCTTCTAGAAAAAAAATATCTTGATAGACTTTTTGTAAAAATGATTGCTTTGGATATGAAACCACTCCGACTTTCAGAGAGAGGGGTTAAAAGAATTCGTTAGAGCAGTGGATAGCCGATGCCTTCGAGTGTGAGGAGTATATAATCATGTGCATATTATTCAATAAACCAGTATGTTATCATCACTCGTAGTATCATTTATCTCCGTACATGCTCCGATCCTTCATGGCGAACCTGTGTGTTACACGCCTAACGATTTAATTCTTATCAAAAATGAACGGGTAAGCTGTCCGATCTGTACCTAGGTCCATACAAAGTTATACCTACGAGATCTTTCTCCAAATGTAGAAGTTGATATTAATGGCAAACTAGATACAATACATAAAAATCGTACAAAAATGTATCATGTTTAATTGAACCTTCAATGTATGTATTTACAATATAAATATAATTCAATAATACTTAGTTATAATGTGTATTAAAACTCAAATAAATACTTAATGGTGTAATGGTAATAAGAGTCGTCTCTCGACCGTAAGATCACCAGTACATGTTCCAATGTTATTGTAACAATGATTGTTAGTAGCGCATTATGTTTAACTTAGTATCTACTTATCTACATATGTGTATTCACACGAATTAATTTTTTTTAAACGTATTCTTATAATACTTACATAATAGTGATTATAAAATTGAAATTTATAATAATTTCATTCATTTTATTTTTTTTTGTAATAGGGAGATGTGAGGAGTATCTAATCATGTGCATAATATTCAATAAACCAGTATGTTATCATCACTCGTAGTATCATTTATCTTCGTACACGCGCCGATCCTTCACGAGAACAGTTACAGTAAAGCAGAAAAGTATTTGCCAAAGTTACATAACGCCATTTGTGCTGTGACATGTCACTTCATTCTACGAAAGGAACTTCATTAGTATTTATTCGAAGCGGTGGACTTAGAAGGAAATCATGACGCTAATACTATAGCTATAGAGAGTATATAAAAAAAAATATTTTTTGTGGATATGTGAAAGTATTCGGGCAATATCTATAATCCGGCAATATAATACAATCACAAGTATTTATGAATTAGTTACGTTCATAAATAGATAGATTAATGGATTGAGCCAGCCCCAAACTAAGTTTTAACTTGTATTATGGGATACCAACTTAACGATCATCATCCTCATCTGTTCTTTTTAGTTTACACTGTACCACTGGCCATACTTGGCCATACCAACCAGAGGATTTGGTCTACAATCTCCACGCTGGCCAACCGGAGAGGTTGATGGTCTCACTGATGTTTAAAGCTTTGTTTGCTTCTGTTTCGTAAGTCGTCTTTTACGACATCCACGGGAAAACTTGGAGTGGTCTACTCTGCCTGGACCCACTCAGCAAAACTCAACAATACTATATTTTATAGTACACAAGCTTTTTGCCCGCGGCTTCGCCCGCATGAATTTCCCACGGGAACAGCGCTTTTTACCTGGATAAAAAGTAGCCTATGTGCTATTCAAGGTCATTATCTACCTCTGTACCAAATTTCATCGAAATCCGTCCAGTAGATTTTGCGTGATTGAGTAACAAACATCCTCACAAACTCACAAACTCACAAACTCACATCCAAACTTTCGCATTTATAATATTAGTATGGAAGTATGGATACATATATAGATAAATATAGACAATAAGACCCAGGACATACAGACCAGACACGTCAAACTTATAACACTCTTCTTTTTCGTCGGGTGTTAATTTTTTTTTTCATTCGTAATTAATACTTAATTAACATATCGCAAAATTGTGATAAATTTGGTCACTTTAGCACAATGTCACTTTCGCAAAAATGCCACTTTCGCACAATGTCACTTTAGCATAATGTCACTTTCGCAAAAATGTCACTTTCGCAGAATGTCATATTTATATTCTGAATATTTGGTTGATTGAAGTGATAAATGTGAAAATTATTCAATAACTAAATTTATCTTCTTACCTGTAAACTTTCCAATTTTAATTCTTACACTCGCTTTGACCGACTTATCAAAAAAATCTTGATTTGCATATGATAAGCCAAGTCTGATTTTCGCCGTTTCAAAGAGAAGAGAATCACTAACAAGCTAATTATTAAAAATAAAAAACACGACTGACAAGTTTTTACTCAAAAAGTACATACAACTATATAAGTTATATACATTTTTGAAATCGCCTTTAAAGCCCTTCAATTTGATACCCCACTCGATAAGATTGATCAAATTTTATTTTTTGGTCTGCTATTTATCGCATATATAATCCGCCATTTTGTTTTCATGATGACGTCATATAGCCTATGTCACTCGGAGGAATGCAGGGAATCTAAAAATACCCCTTACATCAAAATCTGTTAAGCCGTTCAGGACTTATGGTGGAATAAAGAAACTTACATACATACATACATACATGAACCCTGAAAACATAACACTCCTTTTTTGGTCAGTCGTGTAAAAAGGAAGAAACTAATTATATGCAACGGGGTAGTGTTTTGATGGCTGACTATTTTCATCACATTCATACCCGCAGTTCCTCAAATAAGTGCATCTCTATCGGTACCTCCGTTTTGACATAAAAAAATTTATTGGACACTTATTGCACAAATATTCAAAATTCTATGAAATATATGAATATAGAATGCAAAAATATCTGATATAAATTCGCTATCGAACTTATGGTTTTTCGTTTATTATAATTAAACGATGGTGAATTTAACAGCCATTTTCAATAGGAAACTTCTCACTGCAATTCTGAAGCTAATAAACAAAGCTGCGCCAAATGCGCGCCCCTGGCGGTGAAATTCAGTAGTACTTGATATAAATTTTCTATCGAAGTTACGGTTTTTGGTTTATTATAATTAAACAATAGTAAATTTAACAGCCATTTTCAATAGGAAACCTCTCACCGTAGTTCTGAAGCTAATAGAAAAGAAGTCATCCCGACAGGTTTAATATTTCGGCCGCAATCGTGACCACATACATCTCTGCTGTACACGGACATCCATGACAGTTCATTTTAAACCAGTTTTTTTATTCATTTCGACACAATAAATCTTTTGAATTGAAATTGAATGTGATTGTAAAACTATTTCTCTTGATATCCGTGTACTCATATAAACCTATAAGAGTATAATGAATACAATAGAGACAATTTATGTTCTGAAACTGGCGGAACTGTTACGAAGCGAGAATAATGCACTTCGAGCTTGACAGCTCGTTGTGCAAAACACTTGAAATGAAAATGACCTAATTTAACCGGTTTTGACCAATTTAACCGTAAATGACTATCAGTCAAATTCAGCCACTTTGGTCATTATCATCTCTACAGCTTAACACATCTCTATATTATAGCTAAGAAACTTTCATTTTCAACTTTCAAACAATAAAAACTGCATCAAAATCAGCCCATTCGTTTAGGCGGTACGATAGGTACCACAGACACACAGATATACAGACACGTCAAACTTTTTCGTCGGGGTTAAACATCACCAGTTAAAATGCTAAAGAACGAAAAAACAAGGCTGTGTCAAAAATTGAAATTTCTATATAAAAATGAATATAGTACTTACTCATCTCTTTCGGAATTTGAAGCCGCCGTAACGTAAAATAAAATAAAAATAAAAACTGCATGGCTTGGCTTTAGACGATCCCGAGAAGGTTAATTTAATTTTACTAATAATACTATGGAATGCTTGCAAGCTATCGATAGTGCAATACTATCGACAGAATTGAGAACCATCCATAGTGTCGATAGTTTATTGAAATTTAAGAGTCAATACTATCGATAGTTTCGATAGTATTGAAAAGCAATTCTATCGATAGTTTTAGTAAACATCAATAGTATTGCAAATTATTGGCTATCGATAGTATTGACACGTGTCAATAGTATCGATAGGCCTATTGATAGTATGACTATTTTTCATAGGTTTACTATCGATAGTTTGACTATCGATATTCCTGCTTTATTTATGTGTTATATAAACATTAATGTACATTGTCCAAATTTTCAGGGCAAGGGATATCCCTTGCCCTGAATCTAGGTCTAGCGAAAATAACTGGCAGGGGAACGGCGGAACGTTGTGCTAGTATTTTGAAGACCAAGTTAGCATCCTATAATCTATCTTTGGAAAACGACAAAGCATGCATAGTGACTGATGGACTAAGTGTAATGTGTGCAATGGGTCGACAAGTGCCTTCATTGTTTTGCGCATGGTATCCAATGTACAGTGCTAGATGCTGTATATAAAACAGTCAAGATGAGCATGAAGAAGTGGAAGACTCTGCAGTAAACAAAGAAGAAACAAGTGAGGATACTAACTCTGACAGTGATAGCGAAGAAGAAGGTGGATTTGTAGTTCAGCAACATCTGAACAGAAACCGAGACCTAAATTTATACAGGGATATGAATCTAAAAACCGTTATAGATAAAGTGCAAAAACTGTTATATTTAAATGTTGTTCAAAAGACGAATATCGGGTGGATCTTGTTCGGTGACCAAGAGCAACAACCTACATAAAATTGCTTTACTATCCTGAACAATCTCGAGGAAATATCAGTTTTTTGGGAAATGGAAGACATCGCTGACAATATAATATATGCCAAAATAACAATGACATATGAAGTTGTGAGCGATTAAACCAAGATTGAACAAAGATACTACACAGAGGTTGACAGACGTAGATATCAGGTTAGAATCCCCCTGAAAAAGAACTTTGAATCTGAGTTGGGAGAATCTAGGCCACAGGCAATCGCACAATTTTTACAAATTGAAAAGAAGATGTCTAGAGATCAGTTACTCGGGGAAAACTACAAAAGGTTTATACATGAATACATTCAACTTAATCACATGAAGCTCTGTTGGAAATCAACTATAGTACGGGAAGATTACACATTAACCTCAAAATATATAACATAGTTTTGATTTTTGGCACAAGTGTTCATCAGAGTCCTAGAATCATTTCCTCAAAAGTCCCCGGCCCGAGGGTACCGGTTGCCCCCCCTCCCCCCCCTCAAATGTGTCCCTGACCGTTTCGTTATTTTCTAAAAAACTATCAGTGATAGGAAAAAACTGTCAATGACCAGAATGAACATCATTAAATTATCTATAAAATGGTTTTTAGTTCATTCCGATAGGACTGATAGTTTTGGATTTATGTCTATATATCCTGCACGAAAAAAATGATTTTTGCAAAATCTTGGTATTTGTACTGATTTTATACAAAAACCACTGAAGTTATGATAAAGTGGTATAGAGGAGAATTAATGATAATAAATGTATCTATAAAACAAGACCACTATTAATGTTGCACGTGCCTTAGTTCCTGAATAACAGCTCGTGACGTCTGGCATCACATGTAACCCTTTAACTCTGTAGTGAGCCATGTAAAAAATAACCGCAAACCGATGTACAGTATTTAATTTTTTTACAGGGATACGTTAGGTTAAAACAATTATTTTGAGTGGGTAGTTCCTGAAATTCTCCTCCTTAGAAGGGGAGTAATGACATCATCATTTTTTTTTAATTCTTGTATGGAATTTGTTTTTTTTTTTTCAAAAATATATCGTGTGTAGTATCAAATGAAAGGTCTTGACGAGCCGGTTCTGAAAATATACTACAACATTATCTTTAGGCCACCTGTTTTCTAAAATTTCGAGAAAACCAAGAAAATATTCTCAAAACTCGTACCAAATATGGGCTCCTCTTATTAGGAGTCTACTTTAGTCATTTTTTGTAAAACAAACGCCAAATATCTCTAAATATACTCGTATATAACTTAAAAAACCTATTTAAAAATATAAACATTCACGATATTAAAAAAAAAATCTTTATTAAAAAGTTTGATATTCATTCAATTTTGTTGAAACAAAAAAAAAAAAATAAATACTCAATATTAATATTATATAATCGCCTTCTTGAGATTAGATATGAGTATATTAAAAGCCATTTGGCGTGCCATTTAATAAAGAATACCAAACCGTCTCCTACCTGGAGGAGCCCAAACTTGGTATGTTTTAAAAATACTTGTTAGATTTTTAGGAAACAGGTGACCGAAAGGTAATGGTGTAGTATATTTTCAGAACCGGTTCGTCAAGCCATTTTTTTCAAAGTTACATCATGAGTATATTTCGAGATATTTGGCGTCTGTTTAACAAAAATTTACCAAGCAGACTCCTAATAAGAAGAGCCCATATTTGGTACGAGTTTTGAGAATATTTCTTGGTTTTCTTGGAATTTTAGAAAACAGGTGGCCTAAAGGTAATGGTGTAGTATATTTTCAGAACCGGCTCGTCAAGCCCTTTCATTTGATATCACACACGATATGTTTTTGATGAAAAAAAAATCAAATCCCATACAAAGAATTTAAAAAAATGATGACGTCATTATTGCCCACCTAAGGGCGGGGATTTTCAGGAACCACCACTTAAAATCTTTGTTTTCACCTAATGTACCCGTGTATCAAATTTTAATTATAGTAAATCGATTTGCGGTTATTTCTTACGTAGCTGGCCCACTACAGAGGCTAAAGGGTAACATGTGATGCCAGATGTCGTGAGCTATTATTCAGGAACTAAGGCACGTGCAACAATGATATGGGTCTTGTTTTATAGATAAATTTATTAACATTAATTCTCTTCTATACCACTTTATCATAACTTCAGTGGTTTTTGTATAAAATCAGTACAAATACCAAGATTTTGCAAAAAACATTTTTTTCGTGCAGGATATATAGACATAAATCCAAAACTATCAGTCCTATCGGAATGAACCAAAAACCATTTTATAGATAATTTAATGATGTTTATACTTGTCTTTAGAAAATAAAGAAAAACGACGGTCAGGGACACATTTGAGGGGGGAAGGGGGGTCAACCGGTACCCTAGGGCCGGGGACTTTTGAGGAAATGATTCTAGGACTCTGATAAACACTTGTGCCAAAAATCAAAACTATGTTATATATTTTGAGGTTTGGCCCAAAATTTGCTTAAATTGCCCGTACTACTACTCCAAGCTGTTTTCTTCCTCGTCATGGAGTCATCAGACCCGAATCTCTTACTTCAACGTTAAGAGTAGTTGTCAATGCTTCAATGAAGACAGACTCCAGTAAAAGTCAGACTTGATGCTGCGTGGACCAAAGCTACAACAAGATCTTCAATCATTGCTACTTAAATGGAGAAAATACAAGTATGTTTGCTTAAATACACAGCTGACATTGAAAAATTATTTCGACAAATTTTGGTTCACGAAGAGGATCAACACCTTCAGAAAATTATTTGGAGAGACAATAAAACAAACAAACTACAGACGTATCAACTATGTACGGTCACCTATATGGAACAAAGTCCGCGCCACATCTATGCATGAATACTATCAAGCAATTAGTAAAGGACACAAGTTTCCTTTAGCCTGTGAAACATTAAACAATTAGCTATATGTCGACGATTTATTAGGCGGAATTTTGAAACGGCAAAGGAAATGCAACAACAGTTCATTAATATTTTACAAAGGGGAGGTTTAAATTTACGGAAATGGACAAATAACAATCTCGCGCTTCTTAAAGCCTTACCAAAAGACAAAATCTCGGAAAAGATGTTCGATTTTAGGAATAGCGGGTAATCCCGGTCAGATGTAGAGATGGGCGTTTAAACGAAAAGCATTTAACATATACTAATTTTTATTTTTAACACAAAAATAGGTTATTCATAATAAGCAACTATCGTTTATTGCTTTCGTTTAAAATTTTAACACTCGGGCAATTTAATTCGATGGCCTGAGATTCCGAGACCTATCCACCAATCAGAAAAGAGTATGTCGACATTTCGACCAATCACAACACAATCACGCGAGTCCTCCGCTTGCGCGCGCAAACCGCTGACCGGCTGATAAACCTACCATATCAAATATTCTTCGACGTTATACTAATTGCTTTAAATATTCAACGTTAATTTTAATCGTGTTGTTACCTTATTTGCTTTTTTCTTATTTGCTTTTTTAAACGTATCGTATCAGTGATGATTTTTCTGCGTGAGAGAAAGTATCGCTCCGCGTATCCGCGTTTGTTTATTGTGATTTTCGCGTGTTATCGTGATTTCATGTAAATATTTGAAGTATCAAATCTTTTAATTAATTTGCATAAGTTAAAATAATCACAATACATCATTCATAATTATGACAATATTATTATTCAGACAGTCCTAAGCCTGCAAAGTATGAAGGAAAGTTCATAGAAATCGTTCAAAAAATCAAAATGTCGTAAAAATCAACTAAAAACTATCAGTAGATTAAATTCTGCTACAAATACATATGTTAGTAACTTTTTTCAACGAAAATTGTATTATGTTTAAAACTATTATAAGCACACAAGATTTTTTAATTTAACAACTTTTTTCAACGATAAAATTAAGCAGATAAGCAGTTAAGGAAACCTAATTTTTAAAAATAATTTAACGAATAATCTGATTTTTTTTTTAAGCCGTTTAGCCCACCTCTAGTCAGATGACAATACCGGTCACCACACTATCTCGCAAAATATTTGGTTTACGGGCACCCAACATTCAAAAACGATGGCGTGATTGTTCCCCGCCCGAATACACCAACACCGACCCCCGTTCAGTTCCGACCGCGCAGCGCTGAGAGCAAGACGAGTGTCTGTTTCGAGACGTTTCCTTATAACTTTTTGGTCGTAGAAAATAAGACGTGAGTATCGAAATATTTACGTTTCATTAACTGTTCATACTTTTTGTTGTGAATCACTCACTTAGCTATCCATGTAATTAGATATTTACAGCTATATGCAATAAGTTTCTTCTTAAATAATTTATAACCTCAAAAAATCATAGATGGGCAATGCCGGTCACGCTGACCGGTATTACCCGCGAGACAGTTATTTAAGTAGATAATATTTTTTGTCAAAAAATAGTTATTGTTATTTGTTCTAAACTTATTCCTTGTCTAATACTCAATTCTTATTTAATTTTAGAATGCCACGGAATAGAAGCCAAGGATTGAAGGTGAAATGGAGTCCAAGTGATTTAAGCAGGGCATTCCAACTCGTCGATGAAGGGACACCGATAAGAGAAGCGGCACGTTCCACTAATATTCCTTTTTCAACTCTCCAAGAAAGACTGAAAAATAGGAACTCTAATTCTCCGTCTCTGGGCAGGAATCCAGTATTTACAAAGGAACAGGAAGCAGAAATGGCAGACCAAGTAAAATTTCTCGGTAAGATATTTTATGGATGTACTTCAATTCAAATTAGAAAAATGGCTTATGAATATGCTGTTAAAAATAATTTGAAACATACCTTTAATGAAGAACAGAGAATGGCTGGTAAAGATTGGCTGATGGGTTTTATGAAGAGGAATCATTTATCTGTTCGTAAAGCAGAAGGTACGAGCTTAAACAGAGCAATTGCTTTCAATAAAGATGAAGTTCGTATATTTTTCACACTGCTTGGGGAGTTGATGGAGAAATATCATTTTTTACCGAGAAATATTTATAATGTGGATGAAACTGGGATCACCACAGTACCAGAGCCAGGTACGGTTATTACTGAGACGGGACAAAAACGTGTGGGGTCCATAACATCTGGTGAAAGAGGTAAAAATGTAACAGTTGTGTGTGCAGTGAGTGCAACGGGAGTGTATCTGCCACCCATGTTTATTTATCCACGTCAAAGGCATTCACCAGCTTTAGAGAATGACGGTCCTCGAGGTGCTATATATCGCTGCTCAAAAAATGGATGGATTAATGAAGAGCTTTTCTTAGAATGGCTAAAACATTTTGCGACTTTAACTAAACCTTCGGAGAATGACCCCATACTGCTCATATTAGATAATCATTGCAGTCACATCTCTTTAAAAGCGTACGAGTTTTGTAAAACAAATAACATTACGATGCTGTCATTACCACCGCACGGATCTCATCGGATTCAGCCTTTGGACGTATCTATCTTTGGCCCTTTTAAAGTAGCATATAAACAAGAGTGTAACCTTTTAATGAAATCTGGATTGAAACGAACGATCGGTCAAAATGATGTTGCTTCACTGTTTCGAAAGGCTTTTCAAAAAATTGCAACCATACCAAAGGCTGAAGCAGGATTTGCTGCTACTGGAATATATCCATTAAACCCGGATATATTTATTGACGAAGACTTCCTGGCTGCTGAAGTATTAAATAACTGTGAGTCTGCGGAGGCGGTAGAAGAGAGGCGTTGCCTGGACAATAAGACACCAGATCAAATCATCCCATCAACTACAGATCTTTATGGATCAGTACCAAATTCACCATCCATACTTGTAGATCATAGCCAAAAAACTCCTACAAAATCACCCCAAATTCTGGAAAAAATTACCCCTGAGTTACCTTTAACTTCATTAGTTACCTCGAACAATATTCTTCAGGACCAATCACCAGCTTGTACTGCTCCAAAAACCAGCGCAGTTACATCTAACCGAGATCTGCCAACTTATGTAGAAGATTCTGTGCCCTCAACTTCAGGAGTTACTGCCAAAGATCTTCTTCCAGTTCCAAAAATGCTTGACATTACTAAGAAAGTATGTCGAAGACAGCATGCAAAAATCTTACTAGCACTCCTTATAAGGCGGTCTTGATTGAGAAAGAAGAACGAAGAGCAAAAAGAGAAAAGAAAAAAGAAAGTAAATCCAAAGGGGCTAAGAAGGATCCAGGAAGAAAGATGGCGAAGAAAAGACCAGCTAAAGCATCTATAAGAAAGGTGAAAAAAGGGTGCTCCAGGAGAGAAATAATGAAAGTTCATCGGATTCAGAAATCGAATTGACCGACGTACGAGATGATGACGACACCGATATTGACGATATGGAAAACAAATGTCTGCTATGCCATGATTACGGTCGTAACAATGAATTGTGGTATAGATGCGTGCAGTGTGGTCTTTGGGCTCATGCTGAGTGTTCAGGCTGTGAGTCACCCGAAGGGTACACTTGCGATTTGTGTCGCTAAAGGGGTGACCGGCATTGTCATTCTACTGACCGACATTACCCGCAAAGTTGGCAATACAGGTCAAAACTATCTTTTTTTTCAATTTTTTATTGTGATTTAATTTTTAAACATATTGATCTCGTTGATTGTGATTATTATAGAAGGATACTCAAAGTTATGTTGTATTAATAGTTTAGAAATAAAAGGTTGATTTTTCTACATTTTTTGTTTAATTTTCCTTAGGTGACCGGCAATACCCGTCCTTACAACATTCACAATCTAACAACGCGAACGGATCATTTTACCTTTCACAAAACGTTTACGCAGACAAAAATAAACTTCATACAAAAAGGTCAATGCTTTCTAGCCTATCAACTGTAAACGAACCGTTAGGATTTATCTCGCCGGTAACCGTAAAAGCGAAGATTCTCTTCCCAAGCGTCTGGTCTCAGGGGGTAGGGATGACACTCTTCCTTTGGACATACAAAAGGAATGGCGTACGTACAAAAGGAATACAGAAAGGAAGGAGATACAGAAAACAATGACGAACTACATGGTTTCTGCGATGCGAGTGAAAAATCATTCGGATGTGTGGTCTACTGCCGAACAAAACATAACAGCACAGAGGTGAACATACGTTTGGTTTAGTCAAAAACAAAACTCGCACCGCTCAAAAAAGAAGTATCAATCCCACGCTTAGAATTGTGTGGAGCTCAACTTTTATCTAGGCTTATGAAAAAGGTAAAAGATGCGATTGGCACAGACAACATAAGACATTTTTGGCTGGACAGATTCTATGGTAGTCTTAGGATGGTTGAAAGGTGACATTTTCCGCTGGAAGACATTTGTTGCTAACAGAGTACAAGACATACACAGCAACATGCCAGCTGATTGTTGGAGACATGTCGCATCCGAAGACAACCCTGCGGATCATACCAGTAGAGGTTTATTGCCTTCACAGTAGACAACCGACTATGGTTCGAAGGTCCCAAGTGGCTTCGAAACGAAACTAACAATGACAATTCTTTTATTGAGACGTCAACACTGGAGATGAAAACAAAATGTTCATTATACACACACTATATATTACACAAACATCTGAACTTACATTTATCGAAGAATTATTACACAATTTTAGTTCATTGACACATGTAATACAATTATTACGTTTCATTACAAATGCCCGCGTCAAAACAAAGTACTAAGAAGGGCACAGGAAAAAAAGGAGCTCATTGACACTTTTTCCTTTTTTAAACTAAATATACCATTCACTTCGTTTTTCTATGGCCAATCAGAGCACGTTATTTAAAACAAGATAAAAGGAGCTGATTATGCGTAAACTTCATTTTAGTAAATCCTACTTTAGAATAAATCACGCTCATTGCATTTCAAACCAAGTAAAAATGAGCCCGTTGTCATTAAAACCACGCTAAAACGGGCTGATCGCAGCGGTTGTAACAAAGAACGCGCTCATAGTCGGCCATCTTACTTTTTTTTTCATA
Organism: Ephestia elutella; assembly: GCA_018467065.1. Taxonomy (NCBI): domain Eukaryota; kingdom Metazoa; phylum Arthropoda; class Insecta; order Lepidoptera; family Pyralidae; genus Ephestia; species Ephestia elutella. Next base: position 8,085,764 of record CM031577.1, read on the forward strand.
TAAGTGACAGCTGTCAGATAAGCGTCCCTACAGAAATTTTACGATGCGTGTATAGTTCAATATAGTTTTTCTCAAAATGGACAATAATAGTAGTGATTGTAATGAAAATTATGTTTATAAGACTACAAAAAAGAGGAAGTCACACGGTCGGATGTCTGAAGTGTTAAAAAAGCTTAAATTATCGAGTCATGAACCCGGTCCAGACTGTAGTTGCAGATTGGGATGTTTCGATAAGGTTCCTAAGGAAGCAAGAAGCCAAATTCTCCAGAATTTTAATTTACTACCATCACACGATGCCCAAAATAGTTATTTAAGTGGATTAATCTCCGTTCTCCCAGTTAATAGACGTTCCAAGAAAGAAGGAGTATCACATTACGATGCTGTATACAAGTACAGAGTACTTCTACGAGTTTCATTAGTGTGTTAACAGGAAAAACAGATAGTAGGATTAGACATAGTTTATGATCACCATTTCAGTTGTAAAATGTAAAAAAGAGCTCATTGTGACAATGAGCACCTTCTTTTCTATTACATTTTGGGAGTTAGGCAATTAAAGATCAAATTATTATTTATTTACCTACCAGATGTCATAAAATAACAATCCAATCTGTTAAATATACACTGTTACTATTTTCTGCACCTACAAAGCAAATTAAAATTATTAAGGTGTAAGTGTAGTTGAAATTCCATGTTTAATTTCTTAATTACTCAAAACAATGAAAATGTTAATGAGCTCCTTCTTTTCATGTGCCCTTCTACCTAACTACGTGCTCATTCGTTAGTAATTAATTATAGACATACAATCTTTCAACACTTTCTACCGAAATAACAGACTTAAAACATTTAGGTAAGGTACCGTAAAACGTGGCAACCAAACCCGTAGTAACTTTACCATACCATAGGTATTTCATACAAACTCAAATTCTACCAAACTTACGGTGAATAAGACGCTTTATCTTAGCAATGGTAAATTTACTATAATTTCTGGCAACATTTCCATATTTTTCTGAGTGACAACACTGACAGTTTTTTCAATATGGCTGTTGCAAGTTAACTCTCACCTCACGGGATTTTTTATTTAAGTGAAAAATTTAGGTTGCCGAGGTTAACATTTACGTCCAGGTTAGTTGAAATTATTATGTTCTTAAAATTGTTGGGATTGCTGTCAGCACAGCAGCTGTTGATTTCTTGACATATTTATTGAACTATTTGATTGAAATTGTAATTTGAGGTTAGGTAAAGTTACCACTGAATGGGATTTGGCAACTTTACCTATACCTAGGGTTGCCTTAAAAGTTAAACATAGGCTCTGACTGATATTACAAGCTTTTATTTAGTTTCACCTGTGCCGATGTTTGTTTGCTTGCTTGCTTGCATCTTCAAATCTCGCAAGTTAAATTTGACCCACTTCTCGGTTTCCGATTGAGCTGAAATTTGTATGCATGTGTACCTATATCGTGTGACAATGTAATATTACTTAGACATGGAGCTGATCACTAGTCACAAAATTTTACAGTAACATTTTCATTTATAATAAAAGATTGTCACTAAGATGTATTTTTGTAAATTGTAATTTCTTTTGCGATAATGACTAAAGAAAGACGTGCCACCATTTATTGCGTTGAGTGAGGGCTTTAGCTTCATATAAGCATTTGTTTCAGATTAAAAATGCCTCCTAAATCTAGGAACCGTAGAAGACCTGGTGCACGGCCATACAAAAATTACTCAGACGAAATGCTGACCTTAGCAATAGAGATGGTTAAATCAAAAAAAATGACATCTTATCAGGCCGAAAAAAATTTTGGGATTCCCCGTAGGACTATTGAAAAAAAGATAAAAAATATCCATTCAGATAAGCCAGGAGCTCCCTTTAGATTGACCCCCGAAGAAGAATTAAATTTTATTAAAATGCTAATTGTGACCTCAGATTTTGGTGCCCCACTGACTCAATTAGATTTGAGAATTCTTGTTCACGACTATTTGAAAAAAAATAATCGAGGCGATACCTTCGGGGACAAGTTGCCTGGAGAATGGTGGGTCAAGAATTTTATTGAGCGACATAAAGATAAACTAAGTTTGAGAGCAGTGCAAAATATCAAAAGGGCTCGTGCAGAGAAGCAAGTCTGATTTTGAAATTTATTTCAGTAATCTGGAATCTGCATTAGAAAATGTGCCTGCGACGCACATCTTGAACTATGACAAAACTAATTTCAGTTATGATCCTGGCTCGGTTAAGTGTATATTTCGTCGTGGTGTCAAGCACCCTGAACGTATAATGAATAGCACAAAAGGTTGCATATCGGTAATGTTTGCGGCTACTGCAAATGGAGATATACTGCCGCCATATGTAGTGTATAAATCGGATGGTTTATGGAGCCAATGGGTCGAAGGAGGACCTGACAATGCTCGCTTCAATAGAACTAAAAGTGGCTGGTTCGATGCAACTACCTTCTTAGACTGGTTTAATACAGTAATTTTGCCATGGGCTCGCAAATTGGATGGTTCAAAGGTTATCATTGGCGATAATCTTTCCAGTCATATTAATGAAGAAGTAATACAATTATGTGAAAAACATAATATTCGGTTCATTTTACTTCCGCCCAACTCCACGCACCTTACTCAACCCTTAGATGTCGCATTTTTTGGCCCTCTAAAAAAGACATGGCGCAAAATTTTAACTTCTTATAAACACGAGAATCCACGCCAAGCAGGACTTAATAAAACACATTTTCCACCTCTTCTAAAAAAAAGTTATGGATGAGGTACATCTAAAAAAGGAAAATGTAGTCAGTGGATTCAAAGCCACCGGTATAATGCCATTCAATCCTCAAAAGGTTTATAAAAGGATTCCTGAATATGTACCAAGTGAGCCAAATTTTACAGTAGACGAAGCATTGTTGAACTATTTGAAAGAACATAGAAAACCAAAAGAAATGAAACGAGGGAAAAATAAAAAACTAAATGTTCAGCCAGGTAAATCCATCTCGTCAACAGAGTTCAGTCAGAATAAAGAAAACCAAACACAAAATACAGAGATATCACAAAAACGTGTAAAAAATCAGAAAGAAAAGAATACAGATTTTATTGATGAACAACACGGTACAATTTCTAACATTCAAATAAACATTCGCGGTATTCTATGCGATAATGAAGACGTTTCTGATAAATTGCTTATATATAACGAACCAACAACAACGCAACAAAAATGATGTCGCCAGGTGAAACATAAAAAGATAACGACAAAACGACAAAAAAGGTCAATGAGTGGATCCACTACTTCGGAAGATATTAATATGAGTTCACACAGCAATTCTGACATAGAATGTCATGAAATAGAAGATAGTGACTCTGATATTTTACCACAAGTACAATTTCATAAGGAAGACTCAGAAGAAAATGTTAGAAAAAAAGTTGATAAGATTGAAAGTGAGATATTTAAAGAAATTATGAAAAGAGATGCGGAGTCAAAAAGAGATGAGATAGGAGATAATAAAGTAGAATGGAATGAAGGGGACAACGTTTTGACAAGATATTATTCACGAAAATGGAAATATTTTGTTGGTGTAATCAAAGAAGTTAAAAAAAGTGAAAAAATATATACAATATCATACTATAAAATTATACGCATTGGTGATAATATTAAATTTGTTATACCTAAAAAGTTAGATGAGGATTCTTTTCTACCTGAAGATTGCATAGTGAAGTCCATAGAATTACTGCAAATATCAGAATACCCGGAAGAATACACTCTTATGAATGACGATGATTTAGTTTATTTTAATTAAGTGAAGATGGCTAGGTATCTAATACCAAATATATTCAACCATGCATATGGTTACCTACCATTTTATTTTGTGCCAAAATGAAAGTAATGTTTTGATATTCCTTCTTAATTTTTTTTTATTTTTTACTTTTTTATTATTCTCTAATAAAAATATAAATACTTTATGTCAAGAAATAGTTAAAGATATTTTTGTTGTTGTAAAACATTACAAGATTGAAACTGATTTAAAAAGCCTTGATACTGAGACTTGATTAGATCTAAAGGTAAATTTTAAATTAAAATTACTTGCTAAATTCCTTGTTTTTTGTTTTGTTTTTTAAATTAAAATACTTTATGTGTAATAGTAGTTAAAGCAATTTTTTGAAGACTGATTTGTTTAGGTCTAAAAAATATATATATTTTTTGTCAAGTACCTAATAGTTTTGTATTCTGAAAACTGATTTAAAATAAAATAGTTTTTCGTGTCCGGAAAACATTTTTTATTTTTCTATAAAAAAATGTATCCTGATCGCATTTCCGGTTTTTGACAACCCTGTACTCACAAATCCTTTTAGTATGAAAATCACAATGAACCCAGTGGCAACTATACCTACCGCCATTTTGTTTTATATTTGAATCGTTTATGCCGCTATTCTTTTTTTAAATAAAAATGTTGTCTATGTTATTAAGTAACTTTACCTTGACAAGCATCGAACTTATATTGTTTTGGAAAAAAACTATAAAAGGTAAAGTTGCCAATTTACAAATGCGGCAACGCGGCCAGCGTTTTGGGCAGCTTTGCACCGGAAACTTTAAGGGGCGGGTCATAATTCTCTTTGACCATTGATGTAATATGTGACATATAAATTTTGTAATTTATTAAATAAATAAATATGATTAGTCCGAAAGATATTTCATCGGGATCAGTAACCCTCAAGCATACAAAAAATAAAGGACGTCAACAAATTGTTGACCACGCATTTCGAAATCCAAATAAAATAATTAATTTTACTAATCAGAAGTCTAAACCATCAAAGTAGCTGTCATACTGCCGCACTCAGAGTCGTTCATTAAATTAGGCCTAATGAGTATTTAACTAATTATCATTAAATCTGTTAATTGACGTTTCATCCCAGAAACAATATTTATGGGTTCATTAACTAATGACAGATTTAAGTTATCATAGGGCGGAACATCCTTGATTACTGTATCGATTGCAAATTGATAAAGCATTGGTGTAGCCACGCTTAAAAATATTGCCATTTAATATTAATAAAGTATATTTAAAAAGTGTAAAATCATTATTAATAGTAATATAATTGATAGTCAGTTGTATTACTGTTAATTTTTACTGAAATATAAAGCGAAATAGCTATTATAATGTATTTTAAATAAATCAATTCGCACTTTTTTCGGTGGAACACTTACTGCTGTCAACGTCATTTTCTCGTCCGTCATTGTGCTGTGAACTTAGACTATAGAAAAAAGAATAGACATGACATACCTACAAAAAAATCGTGCATACCTAAACTTGAGTCGGAAACAAAAATGGCGGCTTGTCGTAGAGCTGCGCGTATTAATAATATCGATTATAATGATATCGATAATTGAATTTCATGGTGTTTATAGAATTCTACATTTTTGTTGAGTTTCTATATCTTTCCTCACTTTTATTTATGTGATAATATGAGCTATCAAATGCACTTCGACCTCGCCATAATAATAATTGCAGTTGAATAATGAAGGTTATGAAACGAAAATGCGTAAAACATTTAGAGATTTTTATACCTGTTTTGCGTGCATAGCTTAGGTTTAATATAAAACACAAAAAAATAAACAACCACAACTTTTTTTTCAAAATCAACAGTTTTTGTTTGTATTCAAATGATCACAGTCTGTCCAATGTAACATTTTAAATTATTTACTCATATCAGAGATAGTGTTTACAGTTTGTAGCCTAACTGACTAGGCTACTAAATAAATCACAATGCATTCATCTATCGATATGTTGTGATATTTGAGGATAACTAACCACATCACTATTTACTCTAAGGTGACGAATGATTTTCTTAAAAAACACTTTTAACAGTAAATGATTTCAAAAAAGCTAGTTATTCTTTGTAAACTTTCTCACAAATAGCTAAATCTTTTAAAATATTATAAATCTATCCATATATTTTATATATCTTGTACTAACCTGTGCAATGTTATATTGGGATGTTTTTCGTTGGTTTTCATACGGCACCCTAACACACTGCACCTAACCATAATCAATTTACTATTATGCAGTTTCGAACACTATAAACAAGAACAAAAAATCGCCCAACAACACAAAATTTTCTTCAAAACTCTGAAACAAACAAATCGCAATGACAACTTACGTACTTGTTTTGACAGGAACAAAACATGGCGACCGGCCGCATTTCTACTGTTTGCTAAAGATTGTTATGCCGAGTCTATAGTATTCTATAGTCTAAGGCTGTGAACTAGAAATATTTTGTTTGTTTACTATTGTGATTTGTGAGATGATTGTACAGGTACAACTACAAGTTGTAGTCTACTCTACACGCAGAGTATAGTAATTTATAGGGAAACTACAACCGTCTCGTATTTGAAGTAATAAATATAGAGCAAATTAAAAAGACGACAGCATTATTAGAGCAAGAGAGACATAAAACATTGTTGGAAAAAGCTAAAAATTGAGTTAGAGGAAGTGAAGAAATCTTCAGAACAACAAGCTTAATAGTGCCGATGGTTACGAGTGTGAATGGTGGTTAAAAATTAAAATATCATTTTATTAAATTTATGGATTTATTATTATTTTCTAAACCTTCTAGCATATTTCACAAACTCGATAAAGTCACTCAGATCAGATATTCTTACTTATTTAAACACAATGCGACTGATTCTCAATAATTCACTGGTAAAAATAAAATAACATGAAAATAACCTCAAAACGTAAATATCAAAATCAATCATTAAACAGTTAAGTAAAGGTTTGGCTTTACTTAAATTTAACGATCATTAAGGGATGCTAATGCTTCATTACCTGACTGTGAGAGTGAACTTTTTTAAATCTATACTAAGGAGCGACCTAAGTAACCATTAAACCACTCTGAGTGCTGCTGATAATCACTAACATGGATAATAAATTCATAGTGAATAATATTATCTACTCTGTTCGATACGATTGCGTGAATTCTTGTCCCTGTTACTATTTTTTTTTTGTATTGCTTTAATGCTTTTTTTTTTAATTTTAAAGAGCAATAATTGTTATATTCAGCATTTAAAAATCAATAACAAACCTTATTAAATAAATCAAAAAAATAAATGATGTATCGCGATTATTTATATTTTCACTATCGATTTATTTAAGCCGGATGCAATGGAACTCTCTAAACGGGTAAGCTTCGGCCCGACTATAATATCACGTATTACCAACTGTATGAATAAATGTTATGTTAGTTCATGGTTTTGTGTAATAAATTAATTGGTATGTATAAAAACAGAGCACTAATAGTACAGAGTTGGATTGCAAGTTTGTTTATAATCATGTTATGGGTATGGAGCTTAGAATTAAATCTTCTTTTATTTTCAGAGGAGGCATAAGCAAGACCAAGAATATTTAAGGGCAAAAGATGGGATGAGCGGTTAAGGAGCTGTGATTTTTCATGCCTTATCAGGTTGAGCAATAAGGGATGGATTAATAATGAGCTCTTTTTTTGAATTTTTTAGGCACTTCATCGAACATTTACCATTAGCATGACGTCAAGTTCTGTTTATGGATTCGCACAAGTCTCATTTAGCACCTGAGGTCCTTGAACTTGCAAGTGCTGAATAATTTTTTATTGTGACATTTCCACCACATCTAACGCATCTCTAGATGTTGGGGTGTTTTTTCTGAAGCATACACGTCCACAATTGATTCAAGAACTCTAATGCAAAATGCATTCAAAATAACTGGAATTTTTCCATTGACTACAATGCCAAAGGGGTTGTTGCACAAATGTATAAGGAGCCGGCTATATCATGAGCACCTATCTGAACTTTTCATTTTTGGGTCAGTATCAATGCCTTATAAATAAATCTCATAAATTCGTAGCCTTTCTATGGTACATTTAGTCAATAAAATCGTAATGAACGTTAGGCGAGTTCCGCCAAAATGGCCGACACCCATTATGATTTGACGTTGACGCGCTTCATTTGACAGGTCCGATTTCCGGTACGTTCAAAAATGTACTTTTATTACATACGTGCCCGCAGGAAAGAATTGTTTATTTTATTTATTATTCATCTATTTATGTGAAATACACGTATGTTTTTGTGATATTGCATGTAACATGTGTTAGGAACATTTACTTTAATTAATTTTCTAAAATATAACGAAAATATGGAGCATTGTATCTGATTTTCTGTATCACAATTTCTGAACATACGTACGGGCGCCATGTCAGTATGGCCATTATATGATATTAAGCGATATTAAATGTATTTTTGTACCATAACAAGATCACGAAAAAACAAATATATGATAGTCTTAATCGGTTTTTGATTTTTGGGGAACTGCTCATCATATAGCCTGCTATGCAACATGCCCTTGTCTAATTTGAATTTGGACACCTCACAGAATGTTTGGTCGGCAGATGAGCCACTGTCAATTGATAATAACAAGATGTTATCAAATGAAACAAAGAAAATTATGCACCCGAAGCAAGCTGTTCTAGTGTAGATAATATACTGAAAATACCACAAAAAAAGAAAAAATCTGCCACAGTAAAATGGGGACACGTTTATGGTTTTGAAAAAAGGAAAAAACTGTTAAAAAAAACAAAAAATATAAACATATGTGGAACATGTGGTGGGGATTTTAAGTATGATGTGAAAGTCAAGAATGGGAGGGAGTGGATTGAGTGCCAAGACGTGGTACCATGTGCAATGCCAAAATGTGTTGGATTCAAAAATTTTCCTATTTTCAAATTGTCAATTATCGGATTAACCTGATTAAACTTCTATTAAAGTTTTGTGATTAATTTTAAGTAGATTTCCAAGGTCCAAATACCAAAGCCTAGTTATAAAAGACTAGCATGTTGTTATGTACCGTCTTAGAAATAATAATTTACAAAAATTCATGAATTTGTTTTTAATAAAGTTTACCTAGTCTAGAGTCACAGATTGACCAGATTTTTTAGTTGGTAAGTAAAGTTGAAATATACACAATTTATACACATTGCTTCTCAAGCTAATATTGTTATGACATAAGGTATTTTATTTTCTTAATCCTGTACTTAAATTGACTTGATTTAAAATTTTATTATAACTTGCATAAAGATCTAGGGAATTTTTTTGAACTATCACCGAAGTTTTACCCTCTCTCTCTTAGCCGAAAGACGTCCACTGCTGGACAAAGGTCTCCCCCAAGGATTTCCACAATGACCGGTCCTGCGCTGCCCGCATCCATGCGCGTCCCGCAAGGTTTTCTCTACTTTAACCCTATCTACTTTTTATTAACATCTCATTTTTATTTGGTAGGACCTAACAAAGATTCATTATGGTGATTTTTTTACAGATTTGATTGACAAATTGTTGTTGCATTTTTGTTGACATAAATGTGTAATTTTTTACAGATGTGGATTCAAATCAACCAGGATTTTCTAATATAAAGGAAAAAGTAGTTCACTCATCTGATTATTTAGGTTGGTAGTAGAAATTATTTTATTTTTTGTTGCTCCCACATTCAAAAATTCATTCGTTCAAAAATATTTTCAAACATTTTCTAACACATACTAATAAATCTACTTTTTATTAACATCTCGCTTATTTGTCATTTATTTGGTAACAAAGACTTATTATGGTGTTACCTTTTCAGATTTGAATTTAGAACAACCCTCATGTTCTTCAATCAAGAAAATTGTAATGCTCATCTGAATGTTTAGGTTTGTAAAACAATACTTAATATTCCTTATTTCCTCTGCAAATACATATATATTATTTCACAAATTATTTTTTTTAAATCTTGATCATAGGGCTGTTAATATAACTTATACATAAATTATATGTTTCACTTTTATACAGATCCTAAGATGAAACCAAAATCATCAAAGAAGGGCTTAATTAAGAAAGTAAAAAAAAAATCTTCACAATCTTTGGGAATGACAGCCATGCAAAGATTAAACCAAGCTGCATCTTATGGCAGCTGTGAAGAGTTGTTTAAAAACTTATATTTTTTTAAACAAACAGGCCCAGACATTTTTAATGATGCAATTGAAGCAATTGCCGCAAAAATAAAATGGCAAGGAGATTCCCTGTAGAAGAGAAGTTGGTAGCATTAGCTATAATGAAGCAGAGCCCCAAATGCTACAAATTATTAGAAAATATGTTTGCACTTCCATCAAAAATTAATCGCCTTCCTATAAACCTTAATCCTATTTAAAAAAAAGTTATTCGTACAAAAATTATTTGTTTTTCATTGAAGGCTTTCATTTTCAGATCATTACTACACTGGACAAACCAGCTCCATGGAGACAACAGCAGAAGTTGTGGAATTTTCCGACAATTGTTATCCTGGCGGTTCATCAAAAGGAAAGCTATTAAGAAAAACAGTGAAACCGAATTCTCTGCACATACACTTTTGGACAGATGCCATTAAAAAAATATTAAATATGAAGATTGCAATAGTAAATTGGCAGTGCAATCACCGCGTCATGTAACAGTGCCATCCCTGGACGGTTGGGTCACTAGTTTAGAAAAGTTTCATTAGGATAAGCAAAATAATATTTAACAAATATGCAATAAAGTATTTTTTATCCTCGGAAGATAAACCAAGACCCACTCGAGAACTTTTTTGGACGAAAGGGCACTAAATTACAGAAATGTTAACCCAGATTCCACAACTTTTATATATGCGTATAAATCTTTACTCATTTAAAATTTTTTAAGTCCACATTCTAAATTTGCGAACTGTGAAGTGGATAATGGGGACAATCTTATAGACCCAAGCATTTTATTTAAAAAATTATGAAAAAGAATATAAAGAAAATATAAATGCAGATTTTTCTGCCAATATCCACAACCAGTTCGCCAAAAAGAAAACGAAAAGTCATAGCATCAACTAGTGGCTCAATATCTAAGGATGAATAGTAAAAAGTCCAAAATTCAGCCTATACAGCTATATATATATATGCCGCAAATTATCGAAAAATATTAAATGCGCCAATAGTATAAATACATACACGACTAGTTCGTCCGAGGACAATTATGCATATATTATACGGCATAGAGATTCAAAATGCTAAAACGCCAAAATGTTAATTTTATACAGGGATGCGAGCTCGGTTATTCATAATTATTTAAATGAAAACTGATTAAAAACAATAAAACATCGAAAAATATTAAATGCGCCAATAGTATAAATATATACATGAATAGTTCGTCCGAGGACATTTGTGCATATTTTATATGGCATAGAGAGTTCAAAATACTGAAACGCCAAAATGTTAATTTTATACAGGGATGCGAGCTCGGTTATTCATAATTATTTAAATGAAAACTGATTAAAAACAATAAAACATCGAAAAATATTAAATGCGCCAATAGTATAAATATATACATGAATAGTTCGTCCGAGGACATTTGTGCATATTTTATATGGCATAGAGAGTTCAAAATGCTAAAACATCAGAACTTGCCCTATCCAAATTCTAAAGTGTTAATTTTATATAGGGATGCAAGCTCGGTTATTCATAATTATTTAAATGAAAACTGCCATGCAGACAGCAAACAGGTGTAGGTGGAACACTGAAAATAAAATTAGATAAATTAAAGTTTTCCTGGTTGGGCTGTAACCAAAACCATGCAATATAATTAAGTTTTTTTTTTAAATCTATTGTAAGGCTTCATGCTCATAGTTGGTGCAATACAATCAATAAAATATTAAGAGGAGCTATCGAAGAAAAACACTTAAATGGTATGAGTGAAATACAAAAAAACTGCTCTTTTTTAAATAGTTTTTTTTTTTTGAAGTTATATATAAGTATATTTCGAGATATTTATTTCTCTATGTTTATTTGGGAATTCTGATAGCTACTGGCATAGTAATTAAAACACGTCTCGAGGAGTATTGGAGTATCAGCCAAGACGTATTTATTACGTCCGGATTTTTAGCGTCCATGAGCATTAACAGGTTTCTGCTGATAGGTAAATGCGTACATTTCACAAATAACGTAAACATCGATCCTGCAGCAATAACTCGAGCTGAAGCAAAGTTGTTTAAGCTGCAGCCTATCGTTGATCATCTAAATGACAACTTTGCCAATTTATATGTAATGTCTCGTAATATCGCGTTAGACGAAAGTCTAACGATGTGGAAGAGGTGGTTAGACATCAACAAATTTATAAGGAACAAGGCAGCTGCAATAGGGATTAAAACATCGAAAAATATTAAATGCGCCAATAGTATAAATACATACATGACTAGTTCGTCCGAGGACATTTGTGCGTATTTTATACGGCATAGAGAGTTCAAAATGCTAAAACATCAGAACTTGCCCTATCCAAATTCTAAAATGTTAATTTTATACAAGGATGCGAGCTCGGTTATTCATAATTATTTAAGTGAAAACTGCCATGCAGACAGCAAACAGGTGTAGGTAGAACACTGAAATTAAAATCAGATAAAGTTTTCCTGGTTGGGCTGTAACCAAAACCATGCAATATAATTAAGAATTTTCTTTTTAAATCTATTGTAAGGCTTCATGCTCATAGTTGGTGCAATACAATCAATAAAATATTAAGAGGAGCTATCGAAGAAAAAATACGTAAATGGTATGAGTGAAATACAAAAAAACTGCTCTTAGAAAATATAGATTAAGTATTAGGTCATATAGATTAAGGAAGAAGTCAATAAATAAATAATTTAAAATCAAATTGCTTTTTTTATTTAAAAAAGTAAATAAGAGTAAATCTCCCTAGCACTGTCTATGAAATGTGCACATCACTAAATTATCGATTTTAGTTATCGATATTGGTCACGTCACTATGCTACGTCAATGGCTTCCTGTCAAATTTATCAACTCCGCTTCAAATCTATCTTATCTGTGGAGATGGCTACAGCAGCGCCAAAACGGAGATATGGGAAACGCAGCAAAACTCACTGTCGCATCTCTTTTGCTAGTAATTAATCTGTGTTTCAAACGCTATCTATCTTTCGGTGTAGGTAGTTAGTTTAAAGGCATAACAATATACCAAAAATATTTGACCAAAGGCCATCCATACTCAGATGGAAGTAGATTCGGCGCACGCTACTTTTGAAAGAAACATCAGAACCCACACTATTAATTTACTATGACCATAGTACCCACGTTCAACCATTGCCAAAAAGCATAATATTACTATAATAAAACCTTATACGAGTCATCCGCTCCAACCTCTGGACTTAGCTCTCTTCAAAGCCTTTAAGGACAAATGGGACGATGTTATGGTTAAATGGCAGTAGTCTAACTATGGCCAGAAATTATCAAAAGAAGTTGAAGAATACATAATTTCTCGCATAAATATGGTAAACACAAATCCGTTCTATACCGTCATAGTATAAAAAACATAAAACCTCACAGGTAACGAGCTTTGTCGGACGAAGCTGAAAAATATTTGATTGAAAATATCAATAAATGCGCGGAATGGGCCTTTAGCCATAATGGACCTGAGATACGTAGTTAAAATGTACTTAGACAAAATAGGCATTAGTCACAGAACCTTTAAAGATAATTTTCCGTGGCCTGATTTTGTACAATTTTTTTTCAAACGCCACAAAAGTGAAATTTCACAAAGAATTTGCGAGAATAAGTTTAAGGAATTAGAAAAGTCAAGTGACTCAAATGTGATATGATAAACTACGATGAAACCAATTTATCAGACGACCCGGGTCGAAAAAAAATACTGGTGAAACGGGGACGCAAATAACCTGAAAGAGTCATAATGAATGAAAAAAAGGCTACCGTATCAATCATGATGGCCGATATTGGGACGGCAAAATATTGCCATACTACATACTGCTTACAACTGACCCACCTGTTACAACTGATGCACAAGAAAATTTGGCTCCTGAAAACTGCGAAACATGTATACCCAGCACGTCTACAAATTACACACCTGTCTTACCTAGTGTACATGTGACAGGATCCACATATACAGACGGAAAACTTAACATGCCATCATCTACTAGTACAAGAGTTCTCAGTCAAAAAACTATAAAAGTTCTATCCGGACCATTTTCTGGAATAGTATTTCAACGTAACCCTAAAACCAACAACTCTGATGAGTATACAGTGGGATCACTGTTTGCAACATTCAAACCTACCTAATGTTATGTTTTGGAGCATAAAGCTAAATAAATAATGGTTAAGTATACGAGATATGATGAGTTTATTTTTTCTTACCAACTGCGACTTGTATTTTCCTACGCAAGAAAAGAGATTCTGTTAGTTTTCAGTTTAGTATTATGGGGTTAAAACTTAAAGAGTAAGTATATATAATTTTTTATAGAATTATTTATGGAAATGAAAATTTCAATCAGTTTAGTCGTACACACATTATTAATAGATTATAACAGCAAAAATTATAACTCCGCAATGCAAAGTTGAGTCTGTTTCAGGTGATTATTCCATTCAGACGACCTGTATCATCGTATCGCCGGAACCATCTACATTACATTACTACAAACATATAAATTTGTTTAGTCTACTACTTTACTTATGTTTACTTTGCTAGTTGTTGAGCAGATAGCTTCACAACTGTTATTTGTAACACTTCTTAGTTTTAAGTGGCATTATCAAGTTATAATATTTTTAAATATATGAAGATTTGTTATCGGCATTTAAATATTAAGTACTTGTATACATTTATTGTAACGCTGTTAATCTTCTTGATAAAATAAAATAAAATAAAATCACGGCCAAAACCTTTATCCCCAAAAAAATAAATTAAGTAAATGTTCAAAACTAAAAGAAAAACTCGTGTACGTACGAGTTTTTCTTTAGTTTAGTTTTTAGTACGTGACGTATTAATTGAAGAGCTGAATTAACGTCCCGGCCTAAGAGATAATTTTAATGAAATAATTAAAGCATGCAGCAATGAAGCTCTGCAGTTTTTGATAGACAAAACCAATAACCAGAATTCTGGTCAATTATCTCATTCATCTTAATACCAAGATAAACTTAAAAAATTCGCGTTGACTCTACATTTTTATAGCCCGAGATGCTATAACTATACGACATACGACAAAAATTTTGTTTGCCACATGTTAATACATTAAGGAACTGGTACCTACGAGTAAACTGTGAGCCCGGATTTACCGCAGTATCATTCAATACAAGAAAAAATGTAGCAAAGAAAAAGGATTTACTTGTCAGTCTAATTTCAGACGAAATGAGTGTAAAATAATCTAAGGAGTTTGTAGGCAAGTCACATTATAGTATCGTAAGTTTTGGTAATGATAGTGATGCAGGAAATGAGTCTACTGTTGCTAACCAAGTACTTGTGTTTATGTAGTGGCGGTCAAGAGTTTTTGGAAGCTTCCTGTTGGATTTTTCTTGGTAGAAGTTTCACGGCTTCGCAAAAAGCTAATTTACTGAACATTTGCTTAGTTACCTACTAACAGAAACTGCATGTACAATCGTCTCTATTACTTTTGATGTAATTCATCATTTGAACTCATCTAATCTGAACATATGCAATATTATTGGCGCAAAACTGGGTGAAGAACCCTATATTTCCTATTTCACTTGTAAAGGTAAAAGTACTACATTTTACTGGACCCCTGTCATTTCATGTCAGCCGTGAAGAAAATATACCTATAGGGCCGCCTCAGTCCTATGAAGAAATAGAAAAGAATAACGAAAATCGATTTGATGGAGATATGACCCAGGAGCAAATATTTACTACACATTAAATGAATGAAGAAAATGACTTACATGTATATTTTTTTACACATATATTTGCCAACAATGATAATTTGTATGAAGATTTACGAAATCTATTCCTGAAAGTTCACAAAAGATGACTCCAGCCAAACAAGTTGTTAATTATAATAATGTTTCCGTAAACTCAGCACAAGTGAATGTTCAACAACCCACATGTGAGACTAACCCTGCTTTTAAAGTAATTTCAAACAGTCTTTTGGGAAATTTCTTGACTTTGCCAAAAACACCCGGAAGGAAAGGTAAAAGAAACACCGTGAGAATGCCATTTGCAATAACGTCTGACAAATGAGCAATGTTTAAAGAACAAATGTAGAAAAAAGAATTAGAAACAAAAGCAAAAGAGGAAAAAAGAAGAAACTAAATTACAGAAAGATAATAAAAAGATAGATAAAATAAAAAATAATATTAACAAAAATTCTCAAGCAAGAAAAAAAGAAGTTATTAGCGCTATCGGTTCAAAGACAAAGTATTGTTTTGTTTTGAAGTAAAATTTATATTTTTGTTTTATGTTTAAAGTTTCAAATACAAACAAGGAGTTCGTAAGTTTCGGTGAGACGGAATAATATAAGTTTTGTTACCAAATGTGATTCAAAGTTAATTCTAAGATATAAAAATATATGTTCTAATTTATAATTCTTTAACAAATATAATCACAAACAGTTTTTACTTCATTTATTTCCTTTAAATCAGATATTATTGACTATTTTGATGATTTTTAAAGAGTTAATTAAAGTGCTATCCAAATGCTGTCCAGCAATAAAAATGTTGTCCAAGTACTATATATTTTGTTACTTTTTTTTAAACATATTTTTTTTCGCGTGTTCTATGTAGAAAGCTTGTTTTAAGAATATATTATACAAAGACACATATCTATACATATAATAAATCAGTAAAAATATTTCGTCTGTACATTTTGTATTTTTGACTGAAATGAATAGAGGGACACTTAAATAAAATAATAGTAAGCAAAAATATTTTTTTGGAATTTCTTGTCTGTCTGTCTGTATGTATGTACGCGTTTCACGCAAAAACTACTGGACGGATTTGAATGAAACTTTTTTTTGTTGTATAGCTATGAAGCCTAAGCAACATATAGGCTATAATTGATTTTGATAACTGGAACACCTGATCAAAAACCTCAATAGAACAGCTAAACTATGAGAAATATGAAAATGGCGCCTTAGCAAAAGTCGTTCAACCTGATGAGCATTTTCTGCTGACGTATAAAAATTGATGATTATGGAACATCTGATGAAGAACTCCAAGAGAACAGCTACATAGGGCGCACTGTAAGTTTCCGGAACTGGCCACTTACATAAACAATATTTAAAAATTTATTGCAACATTTGAAAATATAACTCTTTGGCTGTAGAATGCAGTTTGTTTCATCTGACTGTCTTTTGTTTTTACCTTGTGGCGCCATTTAAAAAATTGTGTGTCTGCATCAACTTGGATTTAACTCGGGAAAATTTTCGTAGTATGATTTTCTACGATTATAAGTGTAATTTGACAGCTCAACAGAGCATCGCTCGGCTTGAAACAGCTTTTGGCAATGAAGCACCATGCAAGGTTACTGTTTATAGCTGGTTTGCAGAATTCAAGCGTGGTCGTATCAATCTCAGTGACGAATCTCGCGATGGTCGGCCGTCCACCGCTGTGACCAACAAAAACATCAATGCTGTGCGCCGTATGATTGAAACAGACAGGCATGTGACTTACCATGAAATTCCCGCATCCTTAGAAATAGGCATGAGTCAAATACAATTAATCCTACACAAACATTTGGGTGTGAGAAAGCTGTGCTCGCGGTGGATCCTACACAACTTGACCGAGGCTCAAAAAACGGACCGCGTCACTTGGTGCAGTGCCATGCTTACCAGATTCAACGAAGGTGCGTCAAATTTGGTGTGGGACATAGTAACAGGTGACGAAACATGGATTTATTGCTACGATCCCAAAACAAAGCAGCAATCGAGCGTATGGGTCTTTCAAGATGAGCCGAAACCAACCAAAGTGGCGCGCGTGAAAAGTGTATCTAAGCGGATGATTGCTTCTTTTTTTAATAAAACTGGACACGTGGCTACTGTTGCTTTAGAGAATCGTCGTACAGTGAATAGTGACTGGTACACGACCATTTGTTTGCCGGAAGTTATTGACGAACTTCGTAAAAATAACCGTAAACGCCGTATCATCCTGCACCACGACAATGCTAGTTCTCACACGGCCAGACAGACAAACGACTTTTTGAAGGCGAAAAATGTAGAACTCATGAGTCACCTGTATACAGTCCCAACCTGGCACCTTGTGACTTTTTTCTGTTCCCAAAAATTAAGAACCAATTACGCGGTCAACGATTTTCATCACCAGAAGAGGCTGTCGAGGAGTATAAAAAACACGTTTCAGAGGTCACCACAGAGGAGTGGCACAAAAGTTTTCAAAACTGGTTTCATCAAATGAAAAAGTGCATAGACGCCAAGGGAGATTATTTTGAAAAACAATAAATTAATTTTGTACCTTTAATAGTATTTTTTCATATTCATTCCGGAAACTTATAACGCCATTTCCATATATGTAATAGTGTCCCCACGTACACTATTACATATATGGAAATGGCGCCTTAGCAAAAGTCGTTCAACCTGATGAGCATTTTCTACTGACGTATAAATAGACAGAATACGGGATAGGACAAAGAAGGACTCGGGGTGGGAGTGGTGGTACACGGGAAATAATAGATAACGAGCAAACGAAGATCTTTTATTGAATGAAATATCACTTTTGATTCATTTTAACATCGCGACTGCACTACGAGTACCTAATATATTCCCGCGGGACACGGGATAACCAAATGACTGAAATTAATTTTGAGAACTTTGTTTAGGTTATTACAATTTGGAACACAAAAAGATTTTTCATCTAAGCGAAACTTACGCGGGCGAAGCTGCGGGCAACAGCTAGTTGACCTAATAAAATAACAACAATATTAGCAGGGATCATTGTAAATGTGTCCATAAACTATCGAAATCCTTCAAATAGTCATTAATAGTTCAATGACTGGAAGTTTGCCCTATTTAGATTCCGAACTGAAAATTAAAATAATGTATAAAAAATATAACGAACAATGTGAATGTTACGTGTATCTAAACCACAAAAAAAAATTCTGTGATCTAAACGCACAAACTGTTATATTGTCTGTGGTCTTGCCCGCCGCACCATGGAAGAAATAAGTACATAGGTACTTATTAGTTCCATGCGAAGCACTCTTCCTTCCTGTCATGTCGACGTGTTCTGGTTGCTGAATATCCGGTTTCAAATTTTTATAAAAAGACGCCCGAAAATCGTTCGCCCGCTGGCTTACCGCCTAGCAATTTCACATTAGACGCCCATGCATCCAATATGCCATTAGCATGGAAGAATTATAGAATGAATCTCGTCATTTACATGATCGAAAATGTTAAAATAAGTATTCTTAAATCTATACATGGAAATGAATGTGTTCTGGCTTGCAATCCTTATTCCCTTCCATTCCCATGCCTAATAAAAAGTATGTGGGACTAAAACGTCAAAGTCAGTGCGCGCGATACATTTGACATTTTCGCGTCATAGAACTGTCAGTGATTCTACCGTTGTCCGTGGTAAGGATCGCATCTCCTGGCTGCAGGAAAATTAATTAAACTCGTGTGTGTGTGGACAGTGCCTGGATTCTATATGCGCAGACCTTCTGGCGTGCGTGTGTGTCTGTGAATTCCTGGAGGTACCCGGGCGGCCGCCTACTCGAAGTAGTATCCAGATCACAAGGTGAGTCCCACATATACATCTCCATCGCCCTGTCTATTTCCTGTCCTACAGGTGGGCCAGACGTCTGAAACTCCCTCTGTTGCAAGACGGGTCAAGTAGGTTAGGGCTCTAATCGGCGAGGAATTGACCAGATAACGGCGTCCATGCCTGTGGTTCCAAAACCCGCCAGAATGTATTATCGAAGTGTCAATGTTGACATGTAAAACTGATCACTTTCTTCTTGTAACCCTACGTTCAACATACAATACACGTTGCTGCAATTTCAGTACAATTTGTGAATTTAATTGATCTCCATTGGAAGTTCATTGCACTTCAATCTGTGTTAAGGGTTATGGGCCCAGTTTTTCATACTTAAAGAAATTCAAGTATCGCATACGCACGTGCCTGCGTTCGCGGCTAGCAGCCATTGCACTCGCCACCTCCATTTGCCAACCAGATAACCTAAGTTGTAAATCATGCCTAAAGGTGAGTTCAGACTACGCTATAATATAATAGCATATAGTATATAGCTCATAGCACAACAATATCGCGCACCATACATTGTTATGGACACGTTCACACTGTACTGTGCGATATATTATTGGCTTACATTATAAGCTATGAATTGTTATTATTGGCTTACTATAAGCAAATACAACTTTAGCTGTGAATTCTAAGAAGAATATCATTAGTCATTTTTGTAAGAAGCCTGGTCACATAAAGTCACAATGGTATAAATTGAAGAACAAGAAGATCTCATTCAAAAAGAAGAATGAAGATCAAGAACAAACATTGCTTCAGGTTTTGTGGCAACAGAAGACTGGATCGTGGATTCCGGATGCTCTTCCCATATGACCAACGCCAAGGATAAATTGTGTAATTTAAGGGAAAATTACAGATATTGCAATCTTACTGTAATTTTACCTTAAATTACAGTAAGATTGCAATAGCATACCACCTGACTCTTTTTTCCATCGGCCATCCAGACGCACTGCGGGCTATTCGATTGCTATTCCCCCCATATTCACCAAGCGCTTTTCGTCAAAGAGCATATAATCACTTGCTTTTTGTCAACATTCTTAATGGGCACAGCGAAGGCATGGAATTCCCTGCCTGCGTCTGTGTTTTCAAGTACATACAACCTGACACACAAAACCAGAGAGAATAAGCTGCTTCTGGGTAAGCTCGCTACACCGAAGACCTCATCCCTGTCCTCGGGCAAGACTGTGGTCAAGAGTAAAGCCTTCTTTAATAAAAAAATTAAGGGATAACTTGCGTAAAATGTATGAGAAATTTTATAAAAAAGAAATCAAATTAGATACTCTACCATTCTGATCAATCTGATGTGCTGAAGAGTCTGCTGTAATACTACTGAACAGGCTGGATAATCTTATCCTCGAAATATTATTTTAAATGCACACAAAAAAAAATCAATTTTTTTGTGTGCATCAAGAACTTAGGTAGTAGCACCTAAGTTCTTGATACACACTAAAAATTTTGTTATGCAGAATGCATCAATCAAAAAATTGAAACAAAATATGAAACGTGATGAGGTCTTAATTTGTATTGATTGTAATAACAATTAATGTTTTTTGATATTTTATTATTCTAATTTACTTAACTGCGACAATATTCTGATGCATTTTGTGTTTTATTTTGAAAAATGTTTTGTTTTTTATCCCTTTTCTTGAGCAGTATTTTAGTTTGTACTTAAAGTACCATTTTTGATAACTGTTAGAATATTAAAAAAAAATAGAAATACTTACTTACCTGGCAACACTGTAAACTGCTTCCTTCCTGGGGGCTTACCACAACGTCTTATAGCAGTATTATTTTAATATTACATTGAGTTTTCGTACCACAAGGTCTTTAAAACAAGCTTGAAACAATATTACTTTTTTCAGCAGTTTTGGTGACGTCACCTCTATTTTGTTCATTCAATGGGGTTAAAAACTTCAAGCAGATGGCGCTACTGTTGAGTGTTCCCAAAATCGTCCATTTTGTTTTTCGTTGTTGATTTGTGGTTTGCAATATTGCATTTAAAGTGGTGAAAATGTATTCAACTTGGAGTGTAGTCAAGTTAAAAGATGAGCTACGGATGCGGAATGCATCTACCGCTGGTAAAAAAGCAGTTTTAATTGAAAAGTAAACAAATTTCACCATTTAAAAAAACGTGGTTATGATGTGTTCTGTTCTTTTAAAACCCTTTATTCTTATTTCTGACTGGAAGAATACGACAGGAACAACCTGATTGGAGTTGAGGAGGAACTTGAGGTTGAGTGCATGACAATTCCTGCAATAGATAAATTCAGGGACGTTAATGCAAGCACAAAACTTCCACATATAACTAAAAGTCATATTCAAGAGTTTGCTGAAAGGTAACATGTTATTTTTTTATTATTTACTGTAATTTAGTCATGATTGGCTCATGGTTCATGAGTTTTAGCAAATGCCTGTAAATTGAAATATTCTCACCCTAGTTTTACCACTAGTATACAATGGAAAATTTTAAGATCGAAGTAACCTACATAACTTGGGAATAATATAGCAAGAATATTTTCATCTATAAGTATTCATAAACATTAAAACTGACAAACATAATTTATAATTTTTTTGTCTAATCCTAATTTTTGTTATTTGTAGGTTTCAAGTTCTTCATCCTAAAGGACAACTACTGTACGAAAATAGGTGTCTGATAACCCTTCGTGTTGCTTATGAAGGAAGCTATGCATATTTTTATGCACAATGCAAAGCCCAGATGAATAAAATATTGTACATAGTAACCATAAAGTTAGAAGACAGTGGCTTAATTATGAAGTCACTGTGAATATGCAGCTGGAAGTGAGTTGGAAGCACATTGTAAGCATTAATTTACTATTCTGCATGGCATAGAAGATCTTGTCCATACAAAGACAATAATATTACATAAAGTGTGCACTGAATAAATTATTAAATTATACTTGCTATTGGATTTGCCGCTAGTTCTGGTAGCCAAATGCCTTACCTACAGTTAATATAACCTGCGAATCCATATGCAGTAAGCAATGACCATGATTATTTAGAAAAAAAAAGCAGAAGATAGAATATTAGAAGAACTATTACAAAAAAATGTGGACCAAGTTAAAATTGATCATATTAAAGAAATAACCAAATTTCAAAATTATTCTAAAGATTGGCATATGCATCGAAGTGTGCGAATTACTGCCAGCAATTTTCATGCCATCTGCCATAGTAGAGATAGCATTAAAACAGCAATGGTCAACCATATAATGTCTACAAAAACTTTCACTTCCCGAGCCACAACACATGGCAATGCAGATTTCTTCAACACGTTGTGCAAATTTTCATCACCTGAAACATTAGAAAATTATTACAAATAATGTCATTTCAAATCATATAAATTTCGTGGATATTATTACTTCAAACATTAAATATCTATTAGGTCAAATAATCAATTAGTGGAGGGTACTTAATACTCAATAACATTGGATTTTTCTCACCTGTATACGAGTTTCTTTCATAGTAATCATCAGGTTTAAAGTGAGCAGAACATCAAAGAATCAATCAACAATCTCAAAGAATTACTAGCCTTCCAATTTTTTCGTCTAAGGCAGTGTCCCCAGTAGGCATACTGTTAGTGGCCGACTGAGTTTGCGGCATATCGATTTAGTACGCCCTTCCATATATTTGAAATGGAGTGTCTACAGTTTGCTAGTTTTGCGCTCTCTGTACGCAGTTTGCAGCGTCCTCGCGAGAGTGCAGAGAGCCCTCCTCGCGGCATCACGACATAGGTTTGTTTATAGGGTCACTCGTGCATGTGTCTGTCTGGCCTTTCCTCTGTCATACACAGACAATTTTTCGAATCTACTGGACCAAATCTGGTGAATTTTGATAGGATTTGGCGTACTACCTCGCCTTATATGAATTTGGCATTGAATTTTTGCTTAATGATGGTGGTATTTACTTATTAGCAGGGTCCCCTCGAGCAGGCCAGCGCACGGCGTCGCCGGCGTGGTCCGAGCCGGACGACGCGTCGCAGTCGCCGCTGTCGCTCTCGCTGTCGCCGCGCTGGCGCTCGGCCGAGTGCTCGCCCGGCGACCGCTCGCCGCCGCACTCGCCGCCCTCGCCGCTGCGCAAGAATTAATTAACCTCCTTAAACTTTCGATGGTAAAAAAAATGTAACGCGCTGCCCACTATGTCATTCCCTTGTTCGTAATTCTCAATTATTTTTATTTACAATAATTCAGTAAAAATTCTGTGAAGAAAATTGACAGATTGAATTGAATATTGATTTAATAGAATAAACGTATATATTTTTTACTTTTGGCATATATGTACTTATATACTCACTACATAAACCAAAGTATCGTCATCCCCACATAGTATTTACGGCTTTACAAACTTCTTAACACCATTTCGTCCTGTAGCTACAGATTACGAATACTTCTCTTGCCAGGATAGTTTTCCTTCGTTAAGAAAATAGTTTTTAAAGTTGTCTTTTGTTGTGTGTTGTTATTTGTTACAGAATTTGATACAGTAATTATTCGGCTACTTATAAGAGTTACTTTTAGAGTAAGGTTATTGTATGGAGATGATAGCATGGAGTGTTTCTATAAAAAATTTGAAACGTCAACTGTCTGTCAAAGTTACTAGGCATTTTATATTTACTTACCGCCCGAAATCGGTCGGTTGTGTACATGTTGTATACTAGAATTTTACGTGGTTTCGCTATTATCGTGAAAATGTCTTATTCAATATAAACAAATTTTATAAGATCTATAAAGATAGTGAGTATTCTAATACTTCTGTTAAAATATCATATTTTCGCCACATTTTTAACACCAGTTACAACCTGGGATTTGGATCTCCAATAACAGATGCATGTTAAAAATGTTTGGAGCTTACTTCAAAAATAGCTTCTGAAACTGATGTACAGAAAAAAAATTGCTTATAGTGGAAAAAAGGGTGCACTCGTTAAGAGCCAAAGCTTTCTACGATAAACTTAAAGAAAACTCGGATGGCCTTAAAATATTCTCATTCAATTGCAAAAAAAACCTTCCTTTGCCAAAGGTATCTGCAGTGTTGCCATGTGCACCGTAATTACGGTAAATGCACCGTATTCAGCAAAAAATTACCACCTACCGTCGAGTCATGACAACGGTGAAAAGATCTACCGTTATCTGAAAAAACTAATATCCTTTTAAAAAAAAAGTTTAAGAAATCAAAATACAATTAATATGTATTATGAACGTATTATAATATGTATTGTCCGACTTTATAATGGTCACACCAGTGAACAGTTTCAGGGATTCCCCTTGTTTCCTGGCCCTCTATAATGCTGACAAATAGAGTTGACGTCTAAAGATAATCTAAGATAAAGTTGTGCTATGTGCATTCGAATTTAGTTTACTTTCGTAACTTGTCAAGTCGTTAAGTTTTTGCGGTTTCTTGGTTTTTAACTGTCGATTATTTTTGTTTTACACGTATTAATAATGAGTGAAACTGAAAGAGACACTGACTTTCAGTCTGAAGTGAAAATTCTGACTAAAAAAAGAAAACAGTATAAACAGAAGTTTCGAGAGGAATGGCTTCTAAAACCCAAGTTTCGCGATTGGCTAAGAAAGGACAAGAAAGACGAGTATGTTGCTACATGCAATATGTGTAATAACAAGAGATTGTCAGCTAAAATCAGCGTACTTACTAGGCATAAAGAGATAAATTCGCATATAAATAACTGGAATAATCACATGGTCGAAGTCAGCCGAAAGGTTTTTGCCACTCTCCACTACTTACAGCGTTTAAAACACTTCTTACCCATAAAAACTAAAACTATGTTGGTACAGTCGCTTGTGATCCCGATCATTGATTACGCTGATGTGTGTTATCTGGACACCCTAAAATTGGCAGCGTATCTTATAATGCACATTTAATTTAGAAAAATCTGACGGCTTACATTTTTGGTTTTCAACTTTATTTTTACTTTATATTGGTACTAAAAGTAATAAACTTTCTACCAAAAAAAACATTTTTATGGTCTGGCAACACAATTTGACAGTAGCTCGCAAGATGGCGGACCGTGCGTGTGCGGCTACGAGGCTCAAGGTAAAAATTTACAATAAGTCCTTATTTTCCCTACTTATCAAATAAATAATAGATGTATTTTAAAGTTTAATGATTGGACTATTGATTTTAATTTATATCAGACTAGCGACCCGCCCCGGCTTCGCACGGGATATAAACCTTCCTCTTGAATCACTCTATCTATTAAAAAAAACCGCATCAAAATCCGTTGCGTAGTTTCAAAGATTTAAGCATACAAAGGGACATAGGGACAGAGAAAGCGACTTTGTTTTATACTATGTAGTGATTGAAAATAATTCATTATCTTGGTAAATTATAAACGTCTTTCCTGATGTATCCAGCAGTGCACATTGCCTAGTTTGCATGAAAGTACATTGTTTTTGCCGTGTGCATTATTAGATACATTGCCAAGTTGCAATATTTTCACTTGCGATTTGTCATGTACACTTTAAGATACACTGCCAAGTAACATATAGTATTACTTGTGAATTATGATGTGCACTTTTGGATACATTGCCAGTATTTTATTAAATAAATAAAATGATTTTTTGCCATAAGATTAAGCTAAACACTGGTTTTTAACACAAGTATAATATTGTGTAATTCAATATTTGTTAATATTACATTATTTCTCGATTTACAGCCAATCACAAGATCTCTGCGTATTTTGGCATTAGTACCTAAGTCGGGAGCTTGTTCAGATCTGGAAAAGAGCGAATCTTCCGAAGACGAACTGAAACTGCCTTCCCGGAATTATGATTCTGACAGCTCGCCAGCTCCATCTATAGCAGCATCTTTGGAAAACCTACATTTGCTTTCGGACAGTGACAATGGAACAGACGAAATTGTAATGCCGTCAATAGATAAACAACAAGTGGATGTTGTACCTGCTTCGGTTTTATCTTGTCCTGATATTTCTACGAGTAGTCCACTGGCTCCAGCGTTCTCACCCTTGACTCCATTACTTCAGACTAATTCCCCATCTACTCAAAATATACTGGCTCAACGTAATTCGACGCTTCCTCCAATTTCACCAATAGTTACTCCCACAACCCGATCTAGGACGAACAAGACCAAAGTCGTCAAAAAAAGAAACTGAAACAGAAAAAAATTGATACGAAATGGACGTCTCAAAGGTTTCGTGGGAATGCAGAAATTGAAAATAAAATCTTTAGTAAGCCTCCTAACACAAAGTCACCTGCAGAATATTTTGTTATGTTCTTGTCTGACGATATAATACAACTGATGGTGGAGCAGACGAATTTGTACCATGTTCAGTTGAAAGGTACTTCTTTGAACGTAACTACTGACGAAATAAAAGACTTCATCGCTATCAATCTTCTGATGGGTATCGTAAGTATGCCAGCTTACACTGATTATTGGTCACATTTTTTAAGGTTTGATAAAGTAGCAGACGTTATGAGTCTTAAAAAGTTCCAGCAAATCAGAAGATACCTGCATTTTGCAGATAACCTTAGGGACGATGGCGATCGATATTACAAAATCCGGCCATTTCTTGAAAGAGTTCGTCTTAATTGTCTGAAGGTCGAAGAAGAAAATCACTTCAGTATTGATGAAATGATGGTACCGTATAAAGGGACAAGGGCAGGTACAAGAAAGCAATTTATTAAAAACAAACCTCGTAAGTGGGGCTACAAAATATTTGTACGAGCTGGAATGACTGGATTTGTGTATGATTTTTTAGTTTATGGTGGGGAAGACACCTTTAGATACCACATATTTACTGACGAAGAGGAGTGCATGGGCTTAGGAGCAAAGGTGGTAATAGCATTATCGCAGTCAATCCAGCAACCTGCCTGTAAAGTATTGTGCTTCGACAACTTCTTTACATCGTTAGAATTAATCCACCATATGAGGAATGAGTATGGAATTTTCACTTTGGGCACTATACGATCGAATCGCCTCCGTGAAGCGCAAAAAAAGCTACCCACCGACAAGAATTTGCAGAAAAGGGGCGTGGTGCTTTTGCACAAGTGGTTTCCAATGAAAGCAAAATTGCAATCGTCAAATGGTGTGATAACAAATGCGTCACTGTAGCTAGTTCCTATGTGGATGCTTATCCGACTCATAGTGTTTTGCGATATGACAAGGCAAGCAAAACCAGACAACCCGTAGTTTGTCCCAAAATGATTCGTCATTACAACTCAAACATGGGAGGTGTTGACCTCGCTGATATGCTCGTCGCTCTGTACCGCACGGAGATGAAATCACATAGATGGTACATACCACTCTTTTCTCAGCTACTTGACATCTGCGTTAATAATGCTTGGCTGATCTACCGAAGGGAGGCTGGAGTAACTAAGCCGATGAAACTCAAGGAGTTCAGATGTGCGATAAGCAAAAGCCTTATTACCATGCACAGGGCCCTAAATAGAACGTCGGGTGGACATAAGAAGTTTTTGACTCCTGAATGTCAAGTTGATAGTCGTTACGATCATGTGGGCCACTTGCCATCATTTACGACGAAAGGTCGCTGTAAAAAATGCATTAAAGGCCAGACAAAATTGATGTGCTGCAAATGCAATGTAAGACTGTGCTTGACTGAGAATCGTAATTGCTTTTATGAATATCATAACAAATCTTAATTGATATTATTTGTTATGAATGCCATTTAGAAGACTGAGTTTTTTTTTGTTAATGTACGTGTAGAAGGTACGCGTTTATTATGTTGTATTAATATTACAATTTGGGCATTCAAAACGAAGTGATTTTTAGACTGTTTATGATTGATCTTATTATATTTTAGGATTAAAAGAAATGTTAACTAATGGTTGTGATAAGATACGTATAATATT
The DNA here is from genome assembly GCA_018467065.1 of Ephestia elutella. Taxonomy (NCBI): domain Eukaryota; kingdom Metazoa; phylum Arthropoda; class Insecta; order Lepidoptera; family Pyralidae; genus Ephestia; species Ephestia elutella. The sequence goes on from CM031577.1 coordinate 8,114,170, forward strand.
AAGGATTTCTAAGAGTTTTTTGTGAGTGCATTGATAGGCACACGTTCCATTTTTACTGTTTTATTTTATAATTGTTGTGACATGTAAAGTATGTGTCAAAAATATTATAACAGTAATGTTCACAAAGTAATGTGACATAAAATTTGTATTAAAATGTTGTCAAAAACTTGTTTTTCTTTTTCTTAATCTACTTGGCAATGTATCCTATAATGCACAAATTTATTTTTAAATAATTTATATGATTCTTGGCAATGTGTCCAATAAGATACATGCCATAAATATAAATATACAAATAATATATTTTTTTTTACATTTTTTTCGTACATGGTTATCCCTTATAAACTAAATAAATAAAAAAGAATATGAAAAATAGATCACTTTTGTCGCTGCCAACTTTAGGGTACTGAGGAACATCTTAATAAACTGGATCGTCTACTTAACAACTGCATTAGATTTATCTTTTGTCTCCGTAAATACGATCATGTTTCGGAATATCGGTCTCAGCTTAAATGGCTCCCAATTCATCAACGCAGGAATCTTCATATTCTTTGTCAGCTTTATAATGTGCTCAATAATCCTCTGTCCCCCAACTATTTAAAATCTGACTTTAAATTACTATCTTCTACTCATCATCGTGACCTTCGTTCTTCCAATAAACTCACTCTCGCTATTCCTCTTCACCGTACCGGTTTTTATTCCAACTCTTTCGCCGTTACGGCAACCAGACTCTGGAACGCGCTCCCTGACTCCATCAAAACTGCCCCGAGCCGTGATTGTTTCAAAGCCCGGGTGTTCAGGCACCTACTTGCGCAAGTCTAGTTCCCTCGCTGCCTAACTATTTTATTTTTCAGTAGTATTCTATGTATGTATTTATTTATGGTATTATTTATTTATATTATATGTAATGATATTCTTATATGTCATATTAGCTATATATATATATATATTGGGATTGCAAGGATTGGGACCAACATCTTCCTCAATCAAGCCAACCTCACCTGCACGTGGTGCTTTCTGCTGAACAACGGACGAGGCTCTGGCGACCCGCCAACCCGCACTGGACCAGCGTGGCGGGTTATGGTCCAAACCCCCCTTTATGGTGTTATGCAACCAGACAAGGCCCCAAGTGCCCGGCGACTCCAGAAACAAGCCTGGTGACGACGGCGCCATGTTTGGATCTGGAGTCAGGGGTGCCAAGAATCTCCGGGTGGGATCGATTTACCGTCAGACAACCTTAGCTAATGTAAAAAAGGATTCAGATTTGCTAAACATATTAACTTATAATGTTTCAACACTAATGGAAGACGAACGGCTTATTGAATTAGAACATGCACTTGAAAACATTAAATGGGATATAATAGGCTTATCAGAAGTTAGAAGACTAGGGGAAGATACTTTAGAAACTGATAAATATATTTTGTATTATTATGGTGAAACCAAAGGTCAGCACGGGGTCGGATTTTTGGTACATAAGAAGTGGAAAGATAATATAATAGAATTTGTTGGATACTCTGAACGGATTGCTGTATTGAAATTTAAAATATCAGATACAAAAATACTAACACTAATACAAGTCTATGCACCTACCACCGATCATTCTGACGATGAAATTGAAGAACTTTATGATCTTCTTAACAAAGCCTACGACGAGCAAAAAGGAAATTGGACTCTTGTCATAGGAGACTTTAACGCGAAAGTAGGCATAAGATCAGAAACAGACAACCATAAAATTGTTGGGCCTTTCGGACTAGGTATGCGAAATGATAGAGGGACTCGGTTAATACAATTTGCTTTTGGTCAAAGTCTAGAAATCTCCAATACCTTTTTTTCCAAACAAAAACAAAGACGGTGGACTTGGGTTAGACGCGACGGAAAAGTAAAAAACGAAATTGATTACATCTTATCATCTGACAGTTACATAATTAAAGACGTAGGAGTTATTAATAAAATAAATTTCAGCTCTGACCATAGACCAGTACGTACTAAAGTTAAGTTTGACATAAAAATATATAGATCAAAATTATTTCGTAAAATAAAGCACCACGACAAAAATACTCTTATTAATAATACTGCTCAATTTAATCTCCAGCTTTCAAACTATTTCAATAACTTACAAGTATATGATACTGAAACTGAAACTAGTCCACAGAAAGATTACAATCAAATAGTTAATGCCATTAAATTCGCTACTCAAAGAATCGAACCACATAAACAACATAGTAAAAAACTTTCCAAAGATACTTTAGCTTTAATAGAAGAAAGAGGTACATTTGAATTTTGCTCAGAAGGATATAGAATTATTGACAAAGTAGTAAAAAGAAAAATTAGAGAAGACATACGAAATTATAACACACATCAAGTTAAAGTTGCATTAGAAAGAAATAGTTCACTGCGGACAGCCAAACAGGGAGTACTCAGAAACAAAACTTGTATTACTAGCCTCAAAGATGAAACCGGAAAAGAACACCGTAATAGAGATAAAATTATTGAAATTGCTACCAACTTTTATAAAAACCTTTACAGCGATGCAACAAAACCTGCAAATACTTCTACAAACACATGCTCTAATATCATTCCTCCGGTAACTCATGAAGAAGTACATGTTGTCATACGTGGTATGAAATTTGGTAAAAGCCCCGGCGCTGATGGAGTGACATCAGAAGCCTTAAAAATCGGATGGGGGCCTTTAATTCCACATTTAGCAAGACTTTGCAATTCAATTTTGATTTCCGGTAAAATACCAAATGAAATGTGCCACTCTAATATTATACTCTTGCACAAAAAAGGAAACAAAAATGATATAGGTAATTATCGTCCGATTAGCTTGATTTCCCATGTATATAAAATATTTATTTCCGTTATACAAAACCGCATAGCAGATCAACTTGACAAATATCAACCCCCCGAACAAGCTGGTTTCCGTCCAGGTTTTTCTACAACTGACCATCTTCATACAATTAACCAAATAGTAGAAAAATACTCAGAATTTAAGAAACCACTTTACTTAGCTTTTGTAGATTATTCTAAGGCATTTGACAGTATCCTCCATGAATCTTTGTTTGATGCACTTTGCTCTCAGGAAATAGATGAATCTTATATTAACGTAATAAAGAATATCTACAACAATAGTACAGCAAATATAAAACTCCACACTTCCGGTCCATCTTTCCAAATACAGAGAGGCGTGAAGCAAGGTGACCCACTCTCCCCCAAGTTATTTACCAGCGCATTACAGGAAGTATTTCAATCACTGGCAGATTCCTGGAAATCTAAGGGCATTCTCATCGGCGAAAATAGATTGACAAACCTACGTTTCGCCGATGATATTGTACTGTTCGCTTCTTCCGCGTCCGAGCTCGCGCAGATGCTCCAAGACCTGAGCACGACAAGCCTGCAAGTTGGTCTTCAGATGAACCGAGCCAAGACCCAGCTTATGACAAATAGCACCAAACGCCTACGTTTGGTGCTATTTGTAATGGTAGATGGGCAAGACATACAATATGTTGATGAGTACATCTATTTGGGACAAATAGTATCCTTCAAGGACCGCCAGGAAAAGGAAATTGCGCGTAGGATTGACAACGCATGGAAAAGCTTCTGGGCCTTGAAGAAATTTTTAAAGGGCAACCTACCAACATGCCTGAAGAAGCGACTCATCGACATGTGTATCTTGCCCGTTCTAACCTACGGTGCACAAACCTGGTCGCTGACCAAAAAACAAAAGCTGAAGTTGCAGGTTTGCCAGAGAGCGATGGAGCGTAGCATATTAGGTATAAAGAGGACGGATCGTGTCAGAAATAAGGTCTTCGCACATTATAACAACTCACCGGCGACTCGACTCTATGCTAGACATTGAAATTTAAGCCCTGTATCGTATGTTCAAGGTTCAATTTCAAAAAATGATTATAAAGTAGTGTACAACGAGTGGCCTACGCATCGTACACTAGAGGTCAACCCCGACACGTTTGTCACGCAATGACCATACGTCGTCCACGCAACGACCACACGTTGTCCACGTAACGACTATGCGTTTGCGACTGTCGCGTGACGGGCAACCATTTGCCAGCCCACCCGTCCGCCCCGTGCCTTCCCCCCGCCCGCCATCATTCACTATAGAATCGAAGGACGGAGTGCACGTTGGCGGTACACGGTGATATTTTTCGAAAATCATGCAGAAAGAAAAGTTGATAGAAGAAGTGCGAAAATATCCGCTACTATACGACCTTCGTGATCCGAAATATAGTGACGTACATAAGAAGGAAAAGGCATGGAATGAAATCGCTATTGTATTGTCGCAACCAGGTAAGAATTTTTTTCTACTCCGGTACATTTATCTGTTAATTATATAGTCCCGAACACCTATATAAAAGCTAGTCTTATTCAATTGCAAAAAGTCTATCTAGTCTTTTTTGCAATTGAATTTTGCAAAAACTAACTGTCATATGTGACTATACAACTTCCCGCTCTTAATTATGCGGTATTGCTGTGTTTGTTATATTTAATCCCTAGTCGTAGAAAAAGTTTTGTATGCGACGTTGCATTAACACTCACCACGCCACTCAACATTTTTGAACCCTCTTATACAACTATTACATAAAATACTATTAACATAATTAATTTCTATTTGTGACGTTTTCAGTGTTGGTATTGAGTTATTGATTTTGCCATAATCTACAGAAATTCAGCTATCGAACAAATAAATATGTGTGATTCTAATAGATATTAAAAATAATGTTAAAACTTATAAGTCATTTCATTAAAGTACATTGTTGAGAAAATTTAATTCAACCTGTTACATCCAAAAAGTAGGTATGTTATTGTACAGTTAACAGTACCTACGATTTTCTACTTGGACACTCGAAAAATCTTGGTTTATCGTAAAAATTAGTTTTTTCACATACAGTAATATAAAATCCCAGAATTTACTGATATAAAATATTAAATCTACGTCATATATATTTTATTTTTAGTTTGGGTTTCTGTATGTTATAATAAAGTGCCTTACGTTTATTTAATATAGGTAATCAGTAATAAAATCCCAGCTTAGTATAGAAACTTGTTTAATATTCTTAATAAGCCAATAATATTATAACCAACTTCTTACGATTATTACATATTAATTATCCATGATCTATATTAAATGCTGCCACGGAACTCGTCCTTCGGGAGATTGAAAATAAGTTGCAAACATATCACGAGTTTCAAAAGCAGATGCCGAAGATTCACTTATATCTTCTGGAATTGTACTTAGATTACTTAGTAATCTCTGTTCATCATCATTATTGGCCGAACTCTGCCTTGTGTTGACTTCATCATCGGATGTTATATTATAACACCGCATGACATTGTGTAAAATACACGTCGCAAAGACCACAATATCAACATATTTTGGGTGTAAATGCAAATTCTTATTATAAATTCCAAATTTTTGATATAAGATGCCGAACGCGTTTTCAACTACTCTGCGAGCTCGCGATAAGCGATTATTGTATATTCTTTCCTTTTCTGAAATGCCACTTGAACGTGGATATGGTCGCAATAAATTCCTTTTTAAAGGAAACGCTTCGTCGGCTACAAAAACATGTGGCATTATTATTTCAGTACCAGGTAATGGTGTGTCAGTTGGAATATTAAATGTATTCATTTCAATCGCTCTTCCTAATCTTGACGATGCCAAAATTCCGCCATCACTATTCTTGCCATAGGCCCCTATATCGACAGCTATAAATCTGTATTTATCATCGACGACAGCCATGAGGACGATAGAGAAGTGTTTTTTATAATTAAAAAATAGCGAGCCGCTGCTAGGAGGGGCAATTATGTTTACATGTTTGCCGTCGATGGCACCTATGCAGTTTGGAAAATTCCATTTTTATTGAAACCATCTGCGATTCTTTTCCAGTCTTCGGTAGTAGGTGTGGGCATGAACTTCCCCTTCATTGTATTTATAATCGCATTGCACACATCTTTTAATATCGACCGGATGGTACTTTCGCCTAACCGAAAGCTTGAACTCATAGTCCTAAATGAACAGCCACTAATCAAGTACCTGAAACAACCAATTTTTCTTTATATTTATATTATTTTATTACAGCGTCAGAATGTAAGAAGATATGGCAAAACTTAAGGGAATATCATAGAAGAGCCATTAAAAAGAAAGCAACTAAAAGTGGTCAGAGTGCTAATACTAATAAAAAATGGCAATATGAAACTGAAATGTCTTTTTTATTACCACATTATAAAGAACGGTCTACAGTGACGTCAGTGGACAACACAGATGATGGTGATGATGAAAATAGCTTATCTGCTGCGGAAATTCTTGCCAATGTGACTAATAATGAAGAATCTCAAGACTCGTCAATTATCTCGGAGCGTCCTGAATCTTCGGTGTCTATGTACGATTCATCTAGATCAGTGTTTCCTGACATTCCAAAAACGACAAAACGAAAGAAATTGCAAGAAACAAGTGCATCGGCGGTTTTAATGGAATATTTATTAAAAAAAAAACGATGAAGATGGAAAGCAGAATGACGAAATGGATAAATTTTTTTTAAGTATTTCTAGCACAGTAAAAAAATTATCTACCTATAATCAAGCACTTTTAAAGTCAAGAATTTTTAATTTAGTTTCGGAAGCTGAAATACAAGAACTGCAAAATAATCGAAACTGTTACTATGATGATTTGTTTGCACCAGGAACTTCTGGCTACACAACTCAAAACCTAAATGCAGGTACTACCGGTAGTAGCTACACAACTCAAAACCTAAATGCAGGTACTACCGGTAGTAGCTACACAACTCAAAACCTAAATGCAGGTACTACCGGTAGTAGCTACACAACTCAAAACCTAAATGCAGGTACTACCGGTAGTAGCTACACAACTCAAAACCTAAATGCAGGTACTACCGGTAGTAGCACCGCTAGCACCCAACAGCAAAATACAACGCCTATGGAAGAATCGAGGGTTGATGGTTCTTCTTAACACAATTAAAGTAAAATTGCTTTGCTTTGATTTATCCTTTAACTTAATATATAAATAAATACATATAAATTATAAAAAAGTTTCTTATTGCTTACCTTAATGTCACTGCCAGCTTTTCTTCCGGTGATACAGCTTCTCTAAATCGCGTGTTTCTTTTGTAGATGTCGTCCTCAATAATATTAAGTATATAATAAAACAAGTATCTCGGCATACGGAAATAGATATAGAATTTTTTCTTCGTCATCTAGCAGACGTTTCCGGATATTCCAATATTCCCCTTCTGATTTCCTTTGTCGCAACATATCATGTACCCAATATCTTCTTTTCCTGCTGTTTCGTTCATTTTCATTATCAAATATAATAGCTATAATCGCCAGTTCACTGAATGTAAAGTTCGACATTTCATAAGCAACACGACTTCTTTGGACAAAATTTAACCGAAAACTGAGGTTAGACGAGTTGTCTGTTGAATAACCCACTCGTTGGCACCGCGTTGGCCACTCCTTGACACCGCGTTGTCCACTAGTGACCATTGGGTGGATCAACTAGTTGACTACTCATCGAGAGTGTGAGTAGAGTTGCTGCCGCGTTGGCGTGGAGTTGTTATAATGTGCGAAGACCTATACCACACTACGTTCCATCACACAAATAACAGACGTTGGTAAGAAGTCGGCAAGATTAAAGTGGAACTGGGCGGGCCACGTCAGCCGTATGGGAATGGAAAGATGGACAAAAATAGTTACATCTTGGGTCCCGACTGATGGCAAAAGAGCGAGAGGCAAGCCGAAAATGAGGTGGTCTGACGAATTGTCGGCCTTTGATAGGCAGTGGCAGCAGATAGCGAGCGATAGAGGTAGTTGGAGAGATAAGGGGGAGGCTTTTGCCCAGCAGTGGGACCTATCAGCTAAATAAAAAAAAAAAATATATATATATATGTATTATTATATATTTTATGTTACTCTTATTTTGTCTCCCCCCCGTCTCGTTTCCAACAATTCCTTTATTAGACCCACTTAAGTTCTCTGTTTACCCCAAAGGTCGACTGTTAGATAATGCTTCTGCATTAAGTCCACCTATTGTGCCATACATTGTGTTTGTACAATAAAGGTTAAATAAATAAATAAATAATGCCAAAAAGTTTAGCTATTTAACTTCAAAGACACAAACAAAGACACAACAAAAAAGACACAGCAAACAATCGTAAGTGCATTTCAAACAGGCTCACAAACACTTACTGAAAACGATCAGGTCAAAATTTCTACTTTGAAATTGGCAGCTTTCGTCGCAGAACATAGAATATCTTCAAATACTATGGACCATCTTACAGATTTACTGCCCCAATTGTTTCCTGATTCAAAAATTGCTAAAAGCATAAAACTAAAAAGAACAAAAGTTCAAGCAGTGATAAACAATTGTACAGGAGCATCCGAGAAACACAGTTTAATAAATGATTTAAAAGTTCAAAAGTTTTCATTTGATTTATGATCCAAAACTAGCCCAAATAATCAGTCGTTTTTGGGAGTTGATCAAATTGTTTGAAGCAGATACAACAGAACACTCAGCTAATGCGGAAAAAATTTTTGAAAATGTCATAGGATCTTTCCAAAAGTATTCCATCCCCTTGGACAACATAATCGGTTTCGGTTCTGATGGTGCAAATACCATGATGGGCTGTCGTAATTCCGTCTCCAGCCGATTAAGGCAGCTTTGTCCAGGAATTACCATACTAAAGTGTGTGTGTCATTCGCTGCATCTTTGTGCCAACGATGTCTCCAAAGAACTTCCTTACAACTGTGAAAAGTTGGCTAGAAATATATATAATTACTTTAAAACCAGTAACAAGAGACAAAGTGAATTTGTGGAATTTCAACACTTTGCTGAAGTAGAAGTTCATCGAATTTTACGACCTGCACAGACGCGTTGCCTTTCGCTGAATGCTGTCGTTGATAGAATATTGGAGCAGTGGAATGCATTGCGTCTCTATTTCGATAACAAATGGCTCGCAGATGCAGAGTGCCAGGATATTTCCGCCCTTCTTAACGATCCCTTATACTCTCGTCAGGTGTACAGCTTACAGAGCCAGTACTGTAATTTGTAATATTATTATAAACAATTTTCTATTTCAGGTACTCGCCAAAAGCTCCACCAAATATCAAGATTCCATGTAATCATTATTCCCCGTCGTATAGATGCAGCTCATTGCTCAAAACAGATATCATCGCGTTTAACAATGCTTTTTACAAGACAAAATCTAAAATTGCACAGGACAATTTTGTTTTACAACATACGAAAACTACACCTGTAAGCCGTCGACGCCCTACCACCGGTACAGGAAATAGAAAACAGACTCATACGATATATTACGTAAGACGCAGAAATGTTAAAGTTCCCGTATGCAGAAATACTTTTTTGCATATTTTGGGACTCAAAAAGGCCAGAGTAAATGGAGTCATAAAGCGAAATTTCATGACTAACGGTGAATCAGCACATGAAACACGAGGTGGCGATCGGAAGACACAAAAATTTGCTGGCCAGAAACAATTAATAAAAAAATTCATCAAAAAATTCAAACCGTTAGAAATTCATTACTGTAGAAGCAAAATAAAATGTAGACAGTATCTTTCTTCTGATTTGAATATCAGAAAATTGTACAGAATGTTTTTATTAGATTCCGAAGAATACTCCAATATAAAAGAGTCATACTTTCGAAGAGTGTTTAATATACATTTCAACATTGGATTTGGTACCCCTCGTACCGATGTTTGTTCCACTTGTTTACAACATCAAGAGATGATAAAAATAGAAAAAATGATAGGAAAAAGACAGAACTGATGATTGCCAAACGTGTCCATAGTTTAAAGGCGAAAGCTTTTTATAATCTGTTAAAAGAAAATCAAGACAACTTACTTATTCTAAAAACGATTGAAATTGTTTTTCCAGTCGTAGGACATTCATTTCTGCCACCAGACCAAGTATTTGCACAAATAGAACGGAAAATTAAAAAAAAGAGAGTATACCAAACCCTGATGGCTATCTGGAAATAATCAAAGACCATGCTACTGTCTTTCATTTAGGAACAGAAGTGGAGGCACAGCAATGTAAAGAAGCAAGTAGTGAAATTTTAAAATCAACCAGTTCATTACATTTTTTAATTAAGAGATGCAAAAGATTTTTTGAAGAGGAATAAGCAAAAGACTAATGTTTTAAGTGCGTGGCGAAGAGCATTACAACAATCATCAAGGAGCATTTAAAAACATTTGCAAGAAAAATAAGTCTGTTAGCCAAATTACTCCGCAGCCTGTGCCTCTGTACGTAAAGGTAAAAAATTCTAAATGAGAGGATGTGAAGACACTTCTCAATAAACATTATGGCGAAGCATGGGAGCAGATACCTGAGTTAAAGTACTTCAAAGATATAATTTCAAGACCAATTGAAACTCAACATGGATGCGAAGAAGAGCTATGTGAAATGATTGAAGATGCACCTGGTTTTCTGGTTTAGTTTATAAACTTTGCTTTATAATTTGATTCTTGTCGTTTATTAAATTCTAAGTCTTTATTTCATACAATTTAATTGTGATGAACATTTAATTAATAAAGTATGTATTAGATTTATAGTAATTCTTTATTTCATGTAATTTCTAAATAAGCTAAAATAATTAAAAAAAAATACCTCACCACGATTCCTTTTCATTTAAAATTAAAAAATACAATCTGTTTTCCGTGACTTCGTTCACATGGATTTCGGTTTTTTATTACTTCCGGGCTCCATTGCATCACAGCCTATGTGCTTTTCCAAGCTCTAGACTATTTCTGTACCAAATTTTATCAAAATCAGTTCAGTGGTTTTGGCATGAAGGCACCAGACAGACAGACAGTTTTATTAACAAATTCTTGAATGGATCTCTCCACCTCGCTTAATGTTGGACACCCCTGGTCCTTGATACTCTACATTTACAAAAAAAAGCCAAATCCCTACCGGTCACTTTCATAAACGATCAAATCCATCTCATTAAAAATCAAATTCAGTCAAATCCTCACATTATTACCAAAACCGGTCAAATCCAAACTTAAAAGTCAAATTTTCGACTTTGTTCATATGAGACTAAGGTTCTTGATGTTGTCATAAAAGAGCATTAACTTGCTTAAAATACCCGCCAAACGCTTTGACAATAAAAATGTTGCCATATACAAAATTTTGATTTTAGTCTTTCATTAAGGGTCAGAAAGCTTGAACAAGATTCTCAGATTTCACCTCCGACCCCCTCTAAACTCCAACAGCGCCCCCTCAGAGGAACTAAATAGTAAAATAAGTCTCCATCTATCTCATAATCTGCAAATCATCTAACAAACTATTTTTTATTTCAACCTTGTTCAACAAATTATTCTTGAAATACTTATTTAAAAATGAAAATCAAGATAACTCAAATTAATGTGTGCAAAATTAAAGGAAATAAACAAAAAATATGTTTTAGTCAGTGTTTTAGTAAAGCCACTTACGTAGTAATACATGTATAGTACGTTGAAACACCGGACCGGACCGGTCGTTATGGAAATCCTTGGGGAGGCCTTTGTCCAGCAGTGGACGTCTTTCGGCTGAGAGAGAGACGTTGAAACATGTAATGTAACATTTCGGCAATGATGTCATATCGACGGATGGCCAACCGGTAGATTGATGGAATTCATTTCGGAGAGTGTGGTTTCGAATCCTTTCAGTTATTTGGGACTTTTTTTTTGTTTTTATTTTTTTTACATTTTTATTTATTTATTTTTGAACACAACAAATACATAGAGAGGGAACTTAAAATATAGTAAAACTAAGTACAAAAGTAGGTACTACTTATTTCCTAGTTCTCCTTGGTGCACTCTTCTTATATTATAAATGCGAAAGTTTGTTCATCTGTCGATCTGTCTGTCTGTTACAATTTCACGTGTAAAGCGCTAGACCGATTTTCATGAAATTTGGTATATATAGGATAGTCTGAGAGGTGAAACTGATGAAAGACGAAATTCAGTAGTAGACGAAGTACGATCCTAACTAATATTTTACATGCGAATGTGAGTTTGTTTGTTACCTCTTCACGCTTTATGTACTGAAAAAATCATCGCATACACATAGAAGGACATAGGGTACCTTTCATCCCGGGAAAAAGCACCGTTCCCGCGGGAAATTCACGCGGGCGAAAGCTAGTGATATATAACATGAGAAATTTCACATGCATTATCCTACCTAACAGATTGGTAGAATAATTGTTATGTACAGTCCGATCAAAACTAGAAAGACGGTTCAAATCTACTGTGATTATTTTTGACAGATTTTTTTAATTTTAATATATTTATATATAAGTATAAGTATTTTATTTTACATACAACATTATTTATATACTGACTACGTCGGCACTTGGGAGATATAAGAAGAAAAATATAAACACTGTCAAGAAATAAAATCAGTTGTGTCGTGGGTAAAAAGTGAACAAACATTATCTGATACATAAACGGTACAAATCAAAAAAAGAGGCGCCCTCTTGTCTGCCAGCTATCTTCGTGTTATCGCATATATAATTAGAGCTTCAGAGAAAAGTTAGAGCATTTTCTGCGATTCGTAAGACGGAGGTTCGATTCCCAGTAAAGAATTTTTTACTTATTTTTTTATTTTTTATTTGGTAATTATTTTTATTAATAATATTGTTGACCATTAATGAGTGTATTTGTTCAAGAATAAGCATTTTTCGTGATTCACGTCGCAAAGCAGCATCGTGCTGTTTTGACGACTTTTTAAGAGCGCCATCTAGTTTTTGATTTGTATAACAACCTCCATGTTGTTATATTTTACGTAAGTAAATTTGCGGAGCAATTTGACATGCGTCTGCCTTGTCTAAATGCCACCGGCAGTCTGAGGACAGAGAGGTAAGACGAGTTGCCATATGAACGACAAGGAAGGTATGATGTTTCCATTAAAAATTGCGATGGACGGATGGTGAATAATGTTATAATTTAAGATTGTGTAGTAATAAATAATTTGTTTTAAAAAATTCTTTAATTAAAAATTCAGTAATCATATGAACTAAATTAATGTAAAATAAAATTTTCAAAATATCATCGTATTACAGAGTTTTTTGGTAATTTAGGTAAAATGTTTAGGATTATTTTTTATCGAGCAAACTTAGTCAAATCATGTTTTCGGTTCTTGTAGTGTTTTGCTAATTTTCTAATCTATTATTAGCAAAAATTTCAGAACTGTACAATAAGTGCAAGCAAAGTAATTTGGTAGGCAAAACTCGATATTCTGAGTCTTAAAGTGGAGCTGGCTGACTTTGAAACCAAACGTCTCGATGCGACATCCCTAAGCCGAGCCAGAGGATCGAGACGGCTGACGAGAATCTCGTCATCGACGATGCGAGTTGCACGACGACGTTCTTCTTCTTAGCGTGTCGACTCGGCGGGTCAAATTTGTGATGACCAATATGACGCCACAGATACAGCATTATCACGACGACGTTGAACGCGGTCAAGAGGGAAAAGTTGGTATTGTGGTGCCCCGGCCCACAGACAAACACAAACAATAAATACTAAACAACAAACAATATTCCATATGCGGCCTTATTTGTGCCTTACAGTTGAAGGCGATGCGCCGCTGTGAAATATCGCCTGGCTCTACCAAGGAAACCCAGTTTTTGGAAGCCAACTTGGCCTTTTCTTTAAGATGACCACGAAATTGAACGTCGCACGAAATCGCGACGCCTAAAATCTCGATCTTCGGCCGCGTATCTAGGGAGCGGCCTGGAACGAAGGAGATACGACAAAGAGGCTTTTTTTCGCGGTAAACGCACAGACTTGCGTTTTTTTTTTTGGGTTGAATTGGACCAAGTTGCAATGACCCCAAATTGAAACCTGGTTTAATGAGGTTTCAACCTCGGACACAAGTTTAGTTCGACACTCGGAGACTCGTGCCCGAGAAATATATTTAGATTTCATTTGCATAAAGCATTAATATGGTTATCCAGATTAAAAGAACCTAATCAAAGACTTACTAGATAGAAATTAAGATTACAAGATTATGATTTTTCTATAGAACATGTCAAAGGCAAAGATAATTATGTGGGCAAAAAAGGCATAAAACCCTAAACATTTTTAGGACCTTATACTATAGTTAGTTGTGAAGCAAATAATAAATATAAATTAAGTAATGGTAGAATGTATCATGCAGAAGAGTTATGTATTACAGATGTATCATTACAAGAGGAATCAAATTCAGATCCTTGATCACAGATGTAAATGTATCAATTTTAGATGTAAAGGACACCAAAATTATAGAAGGAAAACCGAGGGGACCGCGTTGATAAGTCCATGTCTTTAAGGTTGAATAAAAACATTTTTTTTTTGTCTCATATTTGGAAACTCACTACGAAGCGCACCTTTATTTAAATTTGGCGCGAAAACAAGCGTTTTAAAAACAAAAAACTAAGGCGACTCCTAAGTATTTTTTGAAAATGGAGATAAGCGAGTTTCGAGTGTTAATTAAACACAATTTTCTACGTGGTAAAACTATTAAGCAGACCGAAGACAAATTGAAAAAGTATTATGGTGATTTTGCGCCTTCTCATGGGATGGTACATAAGTGGTTCACTGAATTTCGTTGTAAAAGTACTACCACTAATGACGCGGAGCGCCCAGGAAGGCCAATTGAGGTCACTACGGAAGGCATGGTTAATAAAATACATGATATTATTTTGGCAGACCGTCGAGTGAAGATACGCGAAATAAGTGATGCTGTGCACATCTCGACTGAACGAGTTTTTTATTTTGCATGATATTCTTTGGGCATAAAAAAGCTTTCTGCAAGATGGGTGCCGCGTTTACTAACAGTCTTACAGAAACGAAATCGTGTAACAGCTTCTGAGGAATGCCTAGCCATGTATAATCGCAATCCGAGTGAGTTTATGCGTCGGTACATAACAGTTCACAAAACGTGGGTCCATCATTATATACCGGAGACTACACTGAGAAAAATTTTGAGCCTGTTCGTACATAACCTTAATGTACAAGCAACTTAAACTAAAATAAGGAAGCAGTTTCCTTATTTTTGTTGAGTATTACGTAATAATGTAGCATATTCCTTAAGCGTTTTATACCACAACATGATCTGTAATGTATTCGCTGTCAAGTACGTAAACATAAAAAGCCTCATTACTCATGTTGTCAAATCATAATGTTTAGTAACTCACACCAGTCTGGTATGGACAAGGACAATAGTACATTACGAAACAAGTGTGCAAAGTTGGTATGACGTCAGCCGCAAACGCGGGCCGCATCGCACGCTGCGGCCAGCGCTTGCGGCTGACGTCATGCGCATCCGTGTATCGGGATGTGCATGAGCACTGCAAAAACTATACAAATCCCTGGCACATACGTTGGACCAGCAGTAGCGATTTATGGCGGTATTGTGCTCTCGTCAGAGAGTATTATTTTCTTTGATTCTGTGTTCTAACTCGTGGTGGTGTTTTGTGTCTTTTAAGCAGTTTTATTTGTAATAACACTGAAAATAGGTACTAAGTAATAAAAATTGAAATAGACTGAAATACCACAACTGGTATTTCATTTTATTGCGATATCTGGGTATGATCTACTTACATTTTAAGTAACTATAAACATTGACAAAATAAAAATGGCCGAACCGACAAGGCAATGTGAATTAATAAAAATTCTTGAAGAAACGTCGTTAAAGGAACAGTATCTGCAAGTGTTTACTGGTAAGTACATTGGGTTTTGATATAATTTAAAATTTTCCATCTCTGTATAAGGTAAGACCGCACTAGGCGTAACCACGCGGCAGCGGATCGACGCGACGCGACGCGGTTAAATATTCTTTATATGAAATTGTATGAGATAGAACGCACTACGCGGCATCGGAACTACGCGACACGACACTGCGCGACAAAGTTGACCAAAGGTAGGACCGCACTAGGCGGAACCGAACTGCAGCGGTACTGAGCGACACGACGCGTCAAAATATTCTTTTTAAGAAATTATACGAGACAATACGCACTAAGCGACAACTGAACTACACTGCAGCAGAACTGCGCGGCAAAATTGATCAACTGACCAAAAGTGTCGCGACTTGCCGCGACGTGTAGTTCCGCTCCCGCGCAGTGCGGTTTGACAAACTTCATTTTCATAGTCAGTCAAACGAGATAGGTATTTGGAAGCGTCATTAGTTAAAATGTCCATAGACGAGGAAAAATTAATTATACTTGTGAGCCAATATCCAGAAATATATGACGTCCAGCATGAAAAATATATGAACACTTCCAGAAAAAAACAAATTTGGAATGAAATAGCTCAAGAAGTGGGAGTTAGTGGTAAGTAAATTTTGAATGTTTTTCTTTTGCTCTGGATGAATGTCGGCCTCTCCAATGTGTAAATAATTGGTTTCATAGATACTTTGAAAATTGTTTAGCTTGCACTTATTTATAAAAATAAAAAACCTTTTAATTAATCTTTTTTTTATTGTCATGTTGCAAAATATAAAATAAGTAGGTACTTATTTTTTATTAAAGTAGGTAGATGTACAATTTACGGGTATTTTAGGTACTTTTTCCTTATTTCACTCTGATGTCAGCCCTTGTTCATTCTCTTAGCCAACTTTGGAGATGCTGGATCAATTACGAGTGATGATAATGCAAATTCTCCTCACCAAATGACCCCGATCAGCCCGGAGCCAGAAAACTCACATTCTTCATCAGCAACATCAACAATGTTCAAAAAAATGTCAGCAAGGAAAAAAAACCAAACAAGTGAGCCATCAGTAGCTAGCGTTCTACAAAAATACATGGATTCACGGTCATCTACAATGACACCAACTATTGAGAATGAGAACCCTATATATTCCTTTTTCAAAGCTATGGCTGACTCCGTTGTGACTTTGCCTCCAGACTTGCAGTTAAAAGCAAAAAATCAAATTTATATAACAGTTTCTAACTTGGAACTTGAGAACTTACAAAGAAAATCAACACCAGCACAAGCTCAGAATATACAAGTTCAGCAAGTAGAGTTTGATGATTCCACAATCAGGGGATTGTGGCGAACAATTTCAAGAACCAGGTGTCAATGAACCCCAAAATACACCAACAGTACTGACTAATACTATTCACGTTCCGAACCCCAAAATACACCAACAGTACTGACTAATACTATTCACGTTCCGAAAAAACATACAGACTCTCATACTGAATCTCAAAGTATTTTGGCACCAGCGAAATATATCTTAACTGCAGATGGTCGTCTACTAAACCTTAATTATGACGCAAAATAAGAAGTGTCTACTATTTGATACCGAAGAATACAAGAGACCCTGACAACAATTTTCGCTGTGAAAATTATGCTGAAAGCCGTTTTAAAGTTAATTTGCTGATCAAATCAATTACTGCGGTAGGCAAACATATTTTACTGAACCTTCTACTAAAATTCTATAGAGAATGTTGTTTGTTCACGAGCACTACGAGTATATAAATTAAAAGTCATCCCACATACAATAGGTGTACCTATTTTAATAAGTAATAAACATTTTCTTACCTTATTGTCACCATGAGTTTTTCTTCCACTCCTATCGCTTTTCGGAATAGTGTGTCCATCCTTTGTATATGCGGCTGCATAATTTTTAATAACTCATTGAATTTGTATTGAGACATTCTAAAATAAGTATGGAATCTTTTTTGATCCTTCTTAAGTCGTGGCAAAAGCGTATAATACTCGCCTTCTTCATATCGCGAATTTGATATGTCATGTAGCCATATTCTTTGTTTTTTTCTTGCCTGTTCTTTCTCGGTCCTTTCCTCTTCCTCGCACAACAAGGAAATAATAATCATATCCATTTCGTCCATCTTGCTCGGAGGTTACCTACCTTACTGAATATATTTTTGTAGCGCCGCTGTAGTTCAAGTGCGGTTTACCAAAAAATTATGTGTTGTGTCGCTCAGTTTCGCTGCAGTTCAGTTCCTCCTAGTGCGGTCCTACCTCAACTTAGCAAATATGACGCGCCGTGGCGCGTCGCGTAGTTCCGTTGCTGCTAATGCAGTATAGCAAGCGACGCGACACTGCAAGTGTATTCAACAGCCGTACAAGTTTTGAGCGTGAATTGAAAGTTTGTGAAAATGTCTTTAGACGAAGAAAAGTTGATTATCCTTGTGAGTAATTATCCAGAAATATATGATCTCCAAAATGAGCATTACATGAACAGTACAAAGAAAAACAACATTTGGAAAGAAATTGCCGAGGAAATGGGAGTAAGAGGTAAGTAAATTTTGTGGTTTCCATATACAAGATATTTATTATTTGTCAACACATTCATAACATACACACACATTCACGTTTTAATGGCTTCGCTGTTACACAATTTTAAGTTATCCTGTGTAAGCTGTGTGTTCTAAAAAAATATGATAAAATAAAACTACCTTCATTATTTTTATGAATGGTTAGGTGCTAATGTGACTTTGTTATTAAAATTTAATTTTTGTGGTCACTTTATTATTATTTTTACTCATTTTCTCGTTGACGACTCCTACATCCCCTGTTTACCATATTGTTTTGCCAAGCCAAACTGCCTTGAGGGGAATTGAAATAATCTTTAAATTTATCCCGTACCTGCATAGCATTATTCACAAAATTACCCCTATGCGAGGAAGGTCTCGTAATTGTGTCTCTTCGGTGTCTTCATTGTCAAACGAAACTGAATCGTTTCTGAGATAATTGTGCAAGACACAAGTGGCAAGGATTACGTAGTCGACATGCTCCGGAATAAGGCAGATATTGCGATAAAAAATTCTGAATTTCTGGCTCAATATTCCGAATGCATTTTCAGAAAGTCTTCGGGCTCTGCTGTGTCTGTAATTATATACTTTCTTAGATTGGT
Organism: Ephestia elutella; assembly: GCA_018467065.1. NCBI lineage: Eukaryota > Metazoa > Arthropoda > Insecta > Lepidoptera > Pyralidae > Ephestia > Ephestia elutella. Next base: position 8,133,059 of record CM031577.1, read on the forward strand.
CATCTAATTGCGTTCCAGGGTAAGGTCTCATTAGATACGTTTTCAATGGGAACGCTTCGTCTCCAACAATCACATAAGGTAGTTGATTTCTTGTTCCTGGTAATTCTTTTTGGCCTGGTATATTTAAGGCATTTGATTCTAGTTTTGCTCCTAAATCTGACCGTGAAAATATTCCTGCATCGCTATTCTTTCCAAGTTCACCAACATTCACATATATAAATTTATAATCTGCATCCACAAGAGCGAGTAGAACTATTGAAAAAAACTTCTTGTAATTAAAATATAATGAGCCACTGTTTGGCGGCGAGAAAATTTCTATGTGCTTCCCATCGAGTGCACCAATACAGTTAGGATAATTCCATTTATCGTAAAATGCTTTTTCAATTTCTTTCCATTTCTCCTCATCATTACAATCTTGGACAACACTTCCCACAATGCAACACATGTTGTATGCACAATTTCTTGTACGGTTGTATATCCCAAACGAAATGATTCTGCAATTGTCTTAAAAGAATCGCCAGTAGCAAGAAACCTGAAACAAACAAAATTTAAAGTTTAATATTTTAATTTTTTTATTTTCAGATGTTGTATGCAAAGAGAAATGGAAATCTTTGAGAGATAGCTACCATAGAAATGTAAAAAAACGAAAAGACAAGAGTGGAGATGGTGCTAGTAAAAATAAGAAATGGAAATACGAGCATCAAATGGAATTTTTGCAACCATTTTTTCAGGAAAGAAAAACAAAAAGTAATATTGAAAACACGGACTCAATCACGAGTGAAGATAACGAACATTCTCTTCCCGATCTAATGGTAACCTCTCCTGAGCCAGTAAACTTTGATTTGTTGACTTTGATTGACTGAAACCCTGAAGATATATCAATTATAAAGCACGTATTATACCTTAATTCCATACTGACGTCTCGAAGAGTCACCTTGATAGCAAAGCAATAATTGTTTCAAAAATATCAGAAGGGATACTAAGAAAATGATATCTACTATTTATTTTTACTTTATATACTTTCTCCTTGTTCTGATTTTATTAAGCCTGTCTACTGCAACAACGACAGTGAGCTGTTTCTAAATGAAAAACCTGATGCAGGTTGGCGGACTGCCACCGTTACCCTGGATTACTCTACTATCGCCAAAACAAATGATTGGAATGGGTTATTTAACAAAGCAAGAGTAGCTATCACATACTTGTTTATTTAACCTTTGTTTCCATAAAAAAATATGAGAAAAATCCAATCCAATAGAAGTTTTACCAATATATGTTGTTGAAAGTTTACGTTCCTAATTGGAGCGCTTCTAATATTTGTTAGAACACGAGACCTGTGGAAGCTGATCTAATTATTTATATGCTTATCAGCTTTAAAACCAAAACGATCATGTGATGTAAAGAAATAGCCATTTCGCCTATTCCGAGAATGAATTTATGCTGATCTGTTACAACAACTTTGCGCTTCGAGTTTTTGCAAACTCCATCACTACCAGACAGACCAAACTTCGCTTATCCAAGAGCTAGGGGTAATAGGGATAAACCTATTTTCACTGGATACTCTTAGGTTTAATTGATTGGTAGCAAAATGTTATCAAACCTCCGATCTTAAGGGAAACAAATTAAAAAAAATTGTATAATTTTGTAACAAACATAAGAGAGAGTGAACTGATTTTCCTATGCTTGTCTTATAATACCATAGCAGTGGAACGAGTAGTAATGCTTAAATATATGCCTCATGTGTTTCGTGAAGCAAATTTGCTGAAGAAGACCAAAAAAAGTTCAGATTGCGTCTCCCAAAGTTATGCAAAAATTTGACACTACGAAGCATTTTGTTGAAAATTCAAAACAAAATGAATAAGATATAATTACATAACTAACTATTGGCATTATTTTTAATTATTTATACATATATGTTATATAAACTCATGTTTAATAACTAAATAATAAATTTAAAACTATATTTAATATACCTTAAGGAGATTTCCATTGAGCATATTTTTTAGATTTTTTCATTAATTTCAAAGTCAATCCGGAGGCAGAAAATGATATCTGATCATAACCATATTTTGCGTGTTTATTTTTGACATCGTATGACACCAATTAATTACTACACATTTTCAACACAAGAAACTTTTTTTCTCCATACAAAAGTGACCCACCCTACTGTATATCCGTGGCTATATAAATACATGTTAAAACGACTGAACATCACTGCTTTCTCGTTCCCCAAAATCCAACTGCAGCGGGCATTGTAGAATTCGACAAATATTTAGCAGAACCACTTCTCAATCGAACAGAAAATCCATTACTCTGGTGGAACGACCGAAAAGCTGTATATCCGTGGCTATATAAACACATGTTAAAACGACTGAACATCACTGCTACGTCCGTGCCATCCGAGCGTGTATTTTCTAAAGCTGGTCTGACATTAAATGAAAGGCGGACTCGTCTTACGACAAAAAAATTGTCCCAATTACTTTTTATCAGCTGCAATTAAAAATGTATATACTGTATATATAAAAAAAGCAAAAAAAAAGGAAAAAAAAATAAAAAAGCAAAAAAAAAATAAAGAAGAAAGCAAAAAAAATTAAAAAAATAATGATAAAAAAATGTAAGTACATACAAAAAAGAATCATTGTACATAGTTGAATTTTTAATACGCCAATATTCAACGTCCGTTTAACAATCATTTTTGAAGTTTTTGTGGTCCTTGAATATTGCCAGTCCTAAGCCTGGAAACCCTTTTCGTATTTTTTAGTTTCCTATATTCAGGGTTAAGTATGAAGGGAAATCAACTTTGTCGAATATTACAGCTTGCGTACCTACATTACGGCGACAGGGCGGTGTAATAATAATAACTATAAAATAATAATCAAAGATCTATATCTATTACACAGAATATAACAATCACAGGTACAATACGACATAATAATGTCTAAAGAACTTAATAGCGAGTCGTTCAATTCACGTCATGTTTAGAGTACTGTGTAATGCGATAATGCCATACTACGCGGTACGAAATGTCATGCCATATGGCACTACTTTTAGTGTACTGTTTTGCGCATCTCTATTTTGCAGATAATTACATTGATGATGATGCATTAAAAATACTTGATGATGAAGGACTACAACAATTAATACCTATAGTCGGCCATCGCATGAAAATAAAAGCAGCACTCAAAAAATGGAAATTGCTCAATGAGTCGGTTAGTTATTTAATTTTTCCTGAACCGCTGAGTAGTGACCATCATACCAGCCCACTTTAATATCCCTCTATTGAGAATGGACCTGTTTAATGTAGTTAGGAGCATTCTTCAATATGGTTAAACAAATGACCTTCCTCTGGTGAGGATTCGTACATTACACCAACTTGACTGAAGGTAGTGAAATGTAAGCTTATGTCGTGTTACCGAATGAATTTATTGAGTGGGCAACGAGTGGCAAATGCGTGGTTGACGAGTGAACAAACATTTGTCGTGACAAAAAATTCACTCTTGAATAACACGACTTATTGCTTACATTTATATAATATTCCTTGAGTAAAGTTATAGCGGAGTCGGTGTTGAGTGGATGTTATGTGCGAAGACCTTTACCAGGACATTTTAAACATCAGCTTCAAATATAGCCAGGATTTTAGCCAGGTATGTACAAGGCTTACATTGCCCTTTTGTTCGGATTCAGACATGCAATGTATGCTAACTTCGATTAAGTGATCAAATGTTTGATTCTGTCTGGCCCTGGTTTTTTTACACCATTATAATTTTAGTAGATATAGTTGACTATCTGTTTCAGTTAATGAACGATAGTGCCTTGCAAGAAATATTTGACTCTGAAGATATTAACAAAAATTGTGTTGTTGAAAGCCAAATAATTGCTTATGAAGTACAGGAGAATGGTTCCTTAAATTGCAACAGTTTAAGTCAAATGAAAAATGCCGATGCTGGTAGTCCAATACAGGAAAAGGATAGAATACCAGAAACCTTAGAAAGCATCAAGAATATTACAAATTGCAGCAACAGTGTAAGTTATACATATTCATTTGTATTTTTAACCGACTTCAAAAAAAAGAAGGTTATTAATTTGACCCGTATGTATATAATATTTACAGAACTGCCCAGTTTTCGTATTAGTCTATATCAGCGTCTGAACAAATGTGCCAAATTTCAAAAGTATATGTGTTTACAATCCGCATACTGCTCCGCAGTGATATTCGAACGCGCGCGGTAGTTGCATATTGGCTGCGGCATGCGGCGTCCTCCAGTCGTCATTTGAGCGCTTGACGAACGGCCGCGTTCGAGCTAATAAAATTCCACGTGGAAGTGGAAACCGCATGGTTGCGTAGTGAATGGAACTATTTAATGGACTAATTAAATCTGTTTGCTTTAATGATCGTTTGTGAACTTAAGTGCCAGTTTGTTTCGCGTGTAAGCGTAAAGAATTTGAAGTTTGTACTGAATTATCGGGCCAGGGACGTCACACGTAATGTGAGGTTAATTTCGTCAGCCAAAAATACTTTATTTGTCGATGTATTACTAATGTGTTTGAACTGATTGAACTAAAATAACCTAAGTGTGTGAGCAGAAGTGACGTGTCGACGAGTGCAAATTATCAGTTTGGGGAGGTGGCCACCTTTTTGGGGGGTGTTAGGGAACCTCGTCTCAGCACCATCGACGCGGGTCATCTCAAGATCACCCATCGCCGCTCATTCGCCGTGCCGTGACCTGACGTCGCGTAGCGGTACTTTCGCGACAGAGTGGAAGATTTGAGGTTAGTTTATAGTATATAAGGTGTAGATAGTATATAAGTATCGGTCTGGAAGGTGTCACGTATTCATGGGCCCAGCGCGTGACTGGAGAGCCTAGCAGACCGTAGTTTGAGAAAACATTCCTGCAGCATAGCGCAGTTTGTCTGCAACATTTTGGTAGCAGAACGGTTTGGCTACAACAATATGTATGTATATATGTTTTTATGTTTGTGCTCGCATATCTCTGGAACTACAAGTCTGATTTAAGTAATTCTTTTTTGTTGTACTAGATATTATTCAACTTAGGAATTTTAGTCAAAATCGGTTTAGTAGTTTTTGAGATAGGAATTTCATAATATTGAAGTCGGCTGTATTTGTTAAAAAAAATACTTTTTTTGTTCAAATACTCCAATGATTTGGTCTATTGTAATTATTTTATCTCTTCATTCAAATGAATTTAAATACTCTCAAACAATGGCTCTACGATATCCAAATCAAATACCAATTTTACAAATATTAATAGGAAACCCTAAGGAAATATTGCTGCTAATGTTTGTGTATACACAATCTCTATAATCACAATTTTTTTTTAGGTTGAAACAATTTTAAATGTAGAGGATTATAAACAATTCTGTCTTGCTGGAAACATAATGCATCATCTAGTATAGTTGGCGAACATAGAATCCATCACGTAGTTTAGTTGCCGAACACAGAATCCACCACGTAGTTTAGTTGCCGAACACAGAATCCATCACGTAGTTTAGTAGCCGAACACAGAATTCATGAGATGAGTTCAGTTGCCAAATGCAATCTATTAGTATAATAAGCTTGCAGCTTATTTCATGATAATTATTTCTGATTTCAAGAATATTTCATTTGTTTAACAGAGTAGTTCTGATGGCAGAGCAATTTTAGCAGAGGGTAGAAGAGCTGAAGGCTTACTAAAAGAAAGCGACCGTAAGAGGTTGAGCCAAATTATCATTCTTCATCTCCTTGAAAAGAACCCATCCAGAGCTATATCAACATGTGAATTTCATAACTTAGCTGCACAAATACAGGAACTGTTTAAATAAGAAAGTTCCGTGGTATATTATTCTCCCTATGAACTTGCTATTGGCAACAAGGGTTATAAAAAAAACACCAGTGGAAAATTGTATGAATCTGACATCAGTCGCAGACGAAAGTTACGGACAAGGAGAGAATTACAAGGAACAAGCCGATCGTCTTCAACGTCGCGATCTACATGTACGGATACTACAGAAACGGTATCCATTACTGGTAGTGATATCGATCTACTAGGTAACTCTAAAATCTTTAACTTATTTATGTGTTTTAACCCCTTTTATTTTCTATCACCCTGTTTAATTATTTTTGTTATAGATGATGAAACATCTGAAGAAAAATTTACTTGGTTGCAAAATAGCATTGAACCCTGGCGAATGGTTGAAGAATATTGGAGTGCAACAACAGCTGTTCGCCTTAAGCCTATAATTGTTGGAGAAGGAAACATTTCTGAATATTTCAATACTTTTCCAGCGCTAACACAGTCTCTGGTTTATACTCTGGTAAGCAAACCCCATATATACTGCTTCCACATTTCACTCTTTACCTTATGCACAAATTGAATCTCAACTTAAATATATATCACCCTGTTCAACGTTTTATAATGCAGTAGCTGAGAAAAAATAATTTTGGGTAAGTATGTAAAAGAAATAGAAATATAATTGGCCGATGATAATATTTGTTAAATCTCTAACAAATGACAAAAGTCCTTCTAACTAACTTCCTTCCATGTTACTGGGGCCATCTGGGCAACTGCATTGTAAAAGTTTTAAAATTATGTATGCTTAATACATAATAATACATAAATATTATATTTTGTGTTTTAGTAGTATGTTTTACTTTCTGTTTTAGTAGTATGTTTTTTTAAAACAAATATGTTTTCGACCCTGTATTATTTTCCTTATCATATTTTCAGTTATTGCAAGATTTTGAAATCCTCCACCAAAATAAAAATGATGGCCTTTTTTCCAATATTGTCCTGCTACGAGAGAAAATTGTACAGCTTGCTCGAAGTTTGCTTGCTAGAAATGTATATTAAATTACATTGACCTCACTAAAGGTAAGAAAGATAACATAGTGTGTATGTTATAATTATATGTGCAATAAGTCAAATTATAGTAAGTACATTGTTAATAATTGCCATGATAATACCAACTACTGTGGGTGGGGTGGGTGGGATCTACCTCTAGCCGGTCACACCCCGGGCAACGTTGCCACATTCTATATGTGGTAGCGGCGAAGAAGATCCACAAGCGGTGGTAGGCTCAGAAATGGGCCGCCTGGTTTGCAACCACCCTCCTGCCGAAGTCCGGCGCCAAGTGGCTCTGCCGCGTTCCGTCGGTGTGCGGGAGTACCAGTGCCAATTGGGGTTTGAAATTTGATGCGTTACGCTGCTTAATACCGGTCTTGGTCTCTGGGCAAAACTGTATCGGGTAACTCACTCTGGAGGGCAGCGGGATCCGAAGCACGGTTCCAGTCGTTGGCCGACCGCTGGCAGTTGGGGGCCCGAATTGCGCGCCAGCCACGTGCAAAGGCTGCCCCGCACACCGAAAAATCCCGTAACGCTCCACCGTGCCAGTCGGCGACTGGTTGGGAGGACCCGGTGGATCGTTCCGGGGTTCGGGCGTCCCCGCGGTCTCCAGGTGAATTCCCCTTACGATCAGTGGAGCCTAAGAGTTCCTTCTGTGGTGAAGGGCACGTTCATCATATTTTTCACACCCCTTTGTTCACTCCATAAGATATGAAATGAAGAAGCTAAAGAGAAAGATTACACAACGGCTTAATTTCCTCCCATTAAAAAGTGCAACTCACTAACATCAGAGGATTGCACTCAATCTCGATCCGGTCCATCACCACCTTGAGACCGAGAAGCCGCACCTATTCTTTCTAACGGAGACGCAGATAGCAACCCCGTTGGACGTGTCATACCTCAACTACCCTGGATATACTCTTGAACATAAGTTCAAGAAACGAGCAGGGGTCTGTGTGTATGTTCGCGATGACATTTGCTGTAAACGTCTCCGTTGCTTCGAGAAGTCAGGTTTTTCAGTGCTGTGGCTGCTTGCTGACACCGGAGCTGAGAAATCTTCAATCAACGTCGGTGTCTACCGGGCGCACAGCGGTGATCAGGAGACAACAGGACTAATTGAATATCTCACTGAGACGGCTGATACTGCACTCCAGAGATATCCAACAGCGGAACTTGTTTTTCTGGGGGACTTTAATGCCCACCACAACGAGTGGCTATACCCATACCAGAAAACTGACCATGCTGGTAGGGAGGTGCGAAGGTTTGCCTTAGCACTAGATCTAACCCAGCTGGTGGACCAAGCAACGCGTATACCGGATATCGCTGACCATACACCTAATTGCCTTGACTTGTTGCTGACAAATGATCCGCACAGACACTCAGTATCCGTCTCAGCACCGCTGGGTACGTCCGATCACTGTGTGGTGAAAACCGTATCTGTCTGCTCTCCTCCGGATGATAGTCCCCGGGGCTTGAGGCGAGTCTGGCGATACGAGTCGGCAAACTGGGATGAGATGCGAGGTTTCTTTGCATCATACCCTTGGCAACAAACGTGCTTCTCTTCGAGTGATCCTTCGCGCTCTGCTGATGCAGTTGCAGATGTGATTAAGCAGGGAATGGAATATTTCATCCCATTCTCCGACATTCCGCTTGGTCACAAAGCCCGTCCTTGGTATAATGCGGACTGTGTTCGTGCTGACGCTCTAAAACAGTCTGCATACCAAGCCTGGAGTGCAGGCACGCGATCGGAAAGAATCTGCGCGAAAAATCCTCAGAAAGAAGAGAGCCTTTAACTGCGCCCAAAAGTCATTTTAAAGGGTTTTACGCAAGGCTAGATTCAACCATGTCAGCCGAATAGGAGCGAAACTAGCAACCTACCCACCAGGCAGCAAGCAGTTCTGGTCCCTATCGAAATCGGTTGAGTCTAACTTCTGCCGTCCTTCACTGCCTCCTATGCAAAAGCCAGATGGGTCACTGGCTCATTCTGCAACTGAGAAAGCAAATTTATTTGCTACTCAATTTGCAAACAATTCGCGTCTCGACTCTGGCTCTAAGCAACCACCTACTATACCTCGTTGTGATTCCTCAATGCCAGAGTTGACAATCCATAATAAAGAGGTCCGTAGAGCTTTACTTAATCTTGACGTGAATAAAGCTAGTGGTCCCGACGGTATACCCGCAAAAGTTCTGAGGTGTTGTGCGCCCGAGTTGTCTCCAGTATTGACACGTCTGTACCGTCTGTCTCTTTCTTCCAATGCCGTACCAAAATCTTGGAAGCTTGCCAATGTACAACCAGTACCCAAAAGGAAATCGCGCCGACCCCCTTAATTATCGACCCATCGCTATCACCTCCATACTGTGCAAAGTCATGGAAAGGTTCTCAACAAAAAGCTGCTCGCGTACCTAGAAGAAAATGATCTCCTCAGTGATCATCAATATGGTTTCCGCCAGGGACGATCTACTGGGGATCTTCTTGTGTACGTGACACATTGTTGGAGCGAGGCCATCGAGAAACATGGTGAAGCACTTGGTGTTTCTCTTGACATCTCGAAGGCTTTCGACAAGGTTTGGCACGCTAGTCTGCTGAGCAAGCTTCCAGCTTACGGCATCCCTGCTGGCCTCTGTAGCTGGATAGCTGACTTCCTGAGTGAACGATCGATCAAAGTGGTCATTGATGGCTGCTCGTCTGATCCAATGGCTATTGACGCCGGTGTTCCTCAGGGGTCGGTCCTCTCTGCAACTCTTTTCCTGCTGCACATCAATGACCTTCTTACACCCGGTATTGTTGGGTATGCAGATGATAGTACTGTTGTGGAGAGGCACTTGTCAGTGCAGGGGTTAGCGGGGATCAGTTAAAACTTGAGAGAAAGGTCATGGTTGAGCGAACTGACCAGACGTTAGACTACGTATCCCAGTGGGGGAGAGAGTAATCTGGTCACTTTTAACGCTTCCAAGACACAGGCGTGTCTATTCACCGCAAAAAGGAGCCCTTTCATCCTTGCTCCTACTTTTCGGGGTACATCGGTTCCTATAACCGACAAGCTTGAACTCCTTGGCATGGAGTTGACAAAAAACCTCAACTTCGGCACCACCATCGAATCCAAAGCCCAATCAGCTGCCAAGAAGCTGGGCATTCTCAATAGGGTGAAGCGATACTTCACACCTGGACAGCTTCTTACTCTTTACAAAGCTCAAGTCCGTTCTTGCATGGAGTACTGCAGTCACCTTTGGGACGGCTCGGCGAAGTACCAACTGGCCACTTTGGATTCGGTGGAACGCAGAGCCAAAAGAATAATCGGCGATGAAAAATTAACGAACGCTAAGCTCCACAGCCTAGCTCATCGTCGAAAAGTTGCCTGCTTGTCGGTTTTCTACCGATTGTACTTCGGAGAGTGTGCTCATGAGCTGCATGAGCTCATACCGCCCGCCCCTTTCTTCAACCGACAACCAGACGCACTGCGGGCTATCATCCCTTCTTAGTTAATATTCCCCCCGCACGCACCAAGCGCTTTTCGTCATCATTCTTGATGCGCACAGCAAAACACTGAACTCCCTACCTGCGTCTGTGTTTCCGAGCACATATAACCTGACTCTCTTCAAAACCAGAGTGAATAGGCTGCTTCTGGGTAAGCTCGCTTCATCGTAGACCTCATCTCTGTCCTCGGGCAAGATTGTGGTCAAGAGCAAACCCATATTTAATAAAAAAAAAAAAAAAAACTACTTTACTTACGTTACTAGCTTTCTGCCCGCGACTTCTATGCGACGTCCACTAGTGGGATAAAAAGTAGCCTATGTCACCCCCAGGCCCTCTAGCTAAATTTAAAATGTACAATGAATATAATGTTTTTGCAGAAGCTGATAATGAGATGAGATTTTATGATGGAAGTCGGTTCTTTTTTTTTTTTGAAAAAAAATATTTTATCATTTTTAGTGCACCTATAATACCTATTTTCATTAATTTTGTTGTCATGAAGACTTAAACTCATTTTATCACTGGCCGAAAATTAAGAAATCGAAACTTTTTATGTCAGTTTGATTTGAAATGTCAAAACATGTCATAATTTCATTATTTTTGGCACATAAATAGACCAAGAGCCCGCGACGACCAAACCTTTCTTATTTTAAAAATGCTGAATGTTTCTCTGTGTGGGATATACGGGTAAAATAAATTAGCGACTAGGCATGAAGTTTAGATCTTAGTTGCTTATGCAGGTAATATGGATAGCAAAAGTGATTTTTATAGGTAACAGCACCTTTGGGGACCTCTCAAAGTTACATTAAATTCAGCTTTTATAATAAAACAAATATAATTATAATTTAGGTTTTAACTGGCAGGGGTTTATATCTGCTCCAATTGCTTGGCAATGGATTGCATGATTTCTAATATTATTCGGAATAAAATCTTTAAAAAACTTTTACTTTGAGGAAATTGAGCTACCACATTAAATACGATTGCTACATATTATCTGCCTAAGTAATCATGATGCAAGTATTAAGTCAATAATCGCTATTTCTATGTTAGGACATGCAAAGAGAATCTTGAGTTTTCATAAAATAACGAAGGGTATGCTGTCGCGGGATTTTGCTCTATAATCCAATGTTAGTATTTTAATATTTTGTTAGGTATCTTTGAAATTACCGAACAGATTCTGACGTGGTTAAAATGGGACCAACTTGGGAGTAGTCTGTGTCGAATAATAAAATAATTTCGGAAATCAGCCCATCATAGGCGGAGAAATCGGCAAACATACATAAAAAAAACATACATACATCGAAACATATAGCCTCCTCCTTTTTTGGGAAGTCGGTTAAAGACACGATTATTACTGCTCAACTAGAAATACCTCATTTAGAAAAAGTACCTGAAATCGAATTAACTTATGATTCCGAGAAAATAAGTTCTCGACTCAATCCAGCCTCAATCCAGCCAAAACAGCCTTCAAGAAATGCACAATTATATTCAGTATCGAATATTGCTAACATTTATTATAACACTTTTATGTCTTTAAATATTTCAGCCGTAAGGTAAACAAACCGACGACTTCAAATTTAGAGAGGGAGAGACAAGCGCAAGACATGTCAACAACAAACATAAAGAAAATCTCCTTACCATGGCTAACCAAAAGTGAGCAACAATAGAAACATCATAAGGAAACATTACAATAATCGTCCCTTTGTTCTGGAGACCACCAGCGCGGCTACCTAAACAACGTGACGCCTTGTGAAAAACGTACAAAAGAAGGAAACGGATGTAGATCGATGTCACACCTCCACCTGCAGTGATCGTTATAAGTTCATAAGTAAAAATTTTGTAATTTATAGTAAATAAATTATTTTTTAAACTTTTCACAAGTTTGAGTATTTTAACTGGCGCCCAACGTGGGGCCCAGATAACAAATTTGGAACGCTTTCCAGCTCTACAAGTGAAAAAAACTCGAAGAATATGGAGTATCTCAAGTCTTTAAGTCTGGGACCTAAATAAATTATTTTTTTAACTCTTCACAAGTTTGAGTATTTTGACTCGCGTACAAAACGCGATGCGAAGCGTCTCATTACGTCATGTTTTTACACTTTGTGGAATATTAACTTTATCTCTATTAAGTAAAACACCAAATATGTTAAGAAAGATTAAAGACATGTGACGTATTCGCATGGAACCTCGAATTTGACGTGTTGCGTCTCTTTTTGTGTCGCGCTGAGTGTGTGATTCATAGTGTAAGTTTTTAATAACTTTGAGTTTTTAATTTTGAGTATTTTTACTGGACTGATTTTTATTAGTATAATAGGACCTAAGTCTAAAGAAAATATATTTTTTATGGCTGATTTAGATATAATTTTTTTGTTACTTACCTTTTTCGAATTTTGTACTTTTTGAATTCAACATTTTGAATAATTTTATAAGACAAAGTACTAATAATACAAATCTTTACTCTACAATTATATCTATACTCTATATTTAATTAAAGACTACCATAGTTTAAATTGTTTTGCTCTTTTAGATTATAATAATATGTGTACCTAGTTAAACTAACTAGATATTATTTTAATTAAAAATAATAATAATATGCTGGAAATCCGAAGTGTGAGATTTAGTCCTAAAACTTAAAAAACGAGTGAATTTTTTTTTTCTTTATTTTTTTTTCTTGGTCACCTTAGACTTACTATCACGTTTACATTATCACTTACGAATACGCTGACAATCTGCCTTTGGCAATTTGTATAACCCTTCATGTTTATAAAACGCTGAAGCCAAACGGTTTGTAAAGAGACAAATCATACAAATTGCCTGCATACATAGCAAGATTCATAAGTAGACGGATCCTAGAAAGAATAAAACGTATAATTTGTCAGCAACTAGTAACTGGGGACAAAGATGACTTTTTTCTATCTCTAATAAGTACGAAGCTTACATACCTATCAAACGCTGTAATAAAAATCATTAGAAAATTCGAAAACTTTTTAAAACTAAATATGAAAAATGCTGTATCTAATTTAGATTACCGCAACGAATCGGTTAACATAATCCTCGATATATATTCGGATCGTAGCATATCTCGACATGCTGTGTACACATATGTACTATATGTGTATATCCTATGTACTATGTGTGTAATTGTGTACAAATAAACGTACAATTCTAGCTTTTGTAAGTGACATTACTTTTTGCGTGTGGCGTAAGACGCGGGAGCCGTGTCATTTTGAAAAGTATACAAACGTTTGAAAAATTGATGGATATTATTTATAAATATGTTGTAACGATAAATGGAGTAATTTTTGCGTTCGTTGGAACAAAAGATAAAGAAGAATAAGGCGCTAAATATTTAAGCTAACTTTTTAGTTATACATACATATTATCACGCCTTTTTCCCGTGGGGGTAGAGACAAGCGATTTCCACCTGCTACGATCCTTACAGATCTCTCATGCTTCCTCTACACTCATCATCCTCTTTTCTCTTTTAGTTATGTTTTTACATAACTGCCCTTTATAACAGTTGTTGGATTATTGTGATGTATTAGCTTTTTGAGTAGTTTAACTTTTTTATGTAAGAAGGGCAACAAGAGTTCGCGCTTGGCTCTATGCCTGCACCATTGCGCCATTGATTGTCTTGTCGTAATTTTATTTCATGTTGAAATATTTTAAGTGGAACAATAAATACTTAGAACCTGTGAACTGAATTATTTGTTTATCCAGAAGGACTGGATACACTCCAATAATCTGGAGACGAGATTTTATTTTGGAGACTTCTTGCTCACGCTTTACCAACTGGCGTTGAATCTGAGAGAGCCTTCTCAGCTGCTGGCTATATAGCGACTGACACAAGATGCCGATTATCCGTCAGCACTCTAAATTTGTTTTTAAAGAAGCTATTTCCCAAGAAAATTACTCCTAATTCTTGTAAGGAGTGATTTTAAAATAGCAAATCTTTGTTAAAATAAATACTTTTTTTATAAGAGATTTTATGGGGCTGAATTTTTGTGTTCATTAAAATTATGCAAAAATAAATAAAAAATAAAGATCTTTTTAATTCGATAATTCGGAGATGTCGTATCTTATTTGCATCATTATCACAAGTAAACAGTTTCATTCATGTTCAGTTATATAATGAGATCGAGCTGAGCGAAATCCATTCGAGATCTTGAAAATGCCGAGATCGAATTACTGACCCCTCGCGATCTTGACTTGGCGATCTTATCCGAGATTGCATTCCCTACTCACAACAATAGATGAAAAAGTATAAAAAATTTTAAAAAGCACCTTCACACCCATATTTGCTCAAGACAAAAACACTAGCATAAATTCAAGCGGCATTGTGGCTAAGATATAAAGCGCGCATTTCTTTCTTTAGGAAGAGAGAGAGCAGCTTTTGATAAAATACAACAGATTGATGGAGAAAGCGTCACAAAGTGGTATGCTAGGGTTTGTGAAACAGCATCCAAGTGCCAATTTGGCAATACAATAGATAAAAGAATAAAGGACAAATTCGTGACAGGCAAGAGGAGCGGGCCAGTTTTCGAGAAGTCATACGAAGAATCCATAACAAAAAATTTAGCACGCTGTACCTACCCGAGTAAAAAGTCGCGATCGACGAGTTACTTCTTCTGTGAAAGGGCCGACTTTCATTTTCCAAGTTAATCGCAACAAAAAGAGCGAAGGTAGGTATAAAAAGCTACGAATTGTGCGAGTCTAGGATGAGGTACCTGTGGAGGATGGAGATTTATTCAGGCAAGGGGCACGTCCATGTGCCGCAGGAAGCGCCGCAAGAAGAGATGAAGAAAGACGGAATGTGCCGGATAGTGCCACTTTCAGATTGTGTTTAGTTTAATGAGACCATTGTTTGGCAAAGGCCATACCCTTGTTACGGATAACTTTACAATGCGCCACTCCTATCTAGGCTATTGAAAACTAAATGCCATACTGACCCCATGGGCATTCTTCGATAAAAAAAAAATTATGAAAGCTGTTGAAGATTGTTTCAGCTCAACCAAAGAGGTCGTGTAGAAGGGCAAAAACGTCGTAACAATGATATCGACGTCCCACTACCCAGAAGTTGGTGGAAAGGAACCGACCGCACCGACTGCACTAACCAAACTGAGCTCGGAATCAGAAATTTCCGAGATGCTGCGAACGTACAGCCCTGAAGCACTTAATATACAACAAACACCAGTCATATTCTCTCTACGAGATCGTCCTCTCTCTTTCGAACCCAAAGCAGAGACACCGCCTGAATCTAGAAGTCGAGAGGACGAGATCAGCTAGGGAGCTCGACAACCAGGAGCGGCTGCACGCAAAACAGCTAGCAGAGACGACAAAGGCATTACTGAGCGCCTTCAAGAGACAACGTAAGCCCTGGAGGGGATGAAAAAGGCCGCCATGGCCATAGAACGAAAAAATTACATTGAATTAGATGACCTGTCAAAAATTGTCAAGGCCACCCATTTCGAGGTCAAGCAAGTGCCAAAACACCTGGTACCATCAATCGGCTGATGGTGTGCTTGTTCGGAGGCCAGCACAACGTCAGCTCAAGTCGGAACTGCTGAACCGGACATCAATAGAAAACTGGACGAAATTTCACAAAAACTATCCGAAATAGAAACAAAACTGCATTACAAGAGCCAGGATGACCGAAATCGCAGGCACGTTGAGGGATAGGTAGGGCAACGTTTCCCGAGCCCACAAGTATCACCGCGCTCGCATGATGTGACAGAAATATCCTTACAAAACATCCATAAGGAGGTACAAAGGCTGAGGGTCCATCTGGAAAAAATTCCAGCAGCATGTCTGAAAACCAGCCCTGTTACTAGGGAGGAGGTGCCGGGAGACCTGCAAGCCGTGGTCGCATCACCGATCCTGAATAAAGCAGGGAAGATTCTAGAAGGGATTGAAGAGGTGAATGAAGCCCAGAATGTCCGGGCGTCCGCTCCAGGGAATACCGGCATTGAAGCAGAACTGGCGGTAGCGGACACAGCAACCCAGTTGGAGGTTTTAATAAGCCCCCTACGGGCTGACATTGCCGAGCTCGCCAGTCACTCCAAGGACCTCAACCGCTGCATAGAATGGTACAATTCGGCATTAAAAACATCACCAGCTCCCCAGATCGTCAGCTCAGCGGACAGACGAAAAACTTTCACAGAGTCCCTGTAAACTAAACCTCCACCAAAGCCGAGCCACTCCCTTATAGTGACTGCGACCAACCGCACCAAAACCGGGGAGAAAGTGTTGCATACTATAGGAGAGGTGCTCGACTTCAAGAACACGGGCATTACGATGGACAAGGTCAGGAAGGCGAAAAACAGAAAAATCATTCTGACCTGCGAGAAGGAGGATCTGGAGGAGATCAATAAACAACTTAAAAAAACAGACGCGCTAAGTCACACAGGCAAAAACAACAAACCCTTATTAAGAGTAAAGGGCGTGATTTGCAGCCATAGCGATGCCGACATTGTGGATAACCATAAGGCTCGAAATAAAAAGATATTTGAAGGCTTAAAAGGAGAGGACGTCACGATGCGGGTTCGTTATCGCAGTTAGCGAGAAGGAAGTCAAAAGCGAAAGAAAAAATAGAAATACTTACCCTGAATTGGGTAACGTAGTATTAGCATTATGGTTTTTATGAGCACCGTAGGATCCTCCACTGCGTCTTATAATTTTACTCAATTTGATAGGAATCATTCCTTATATTGTGATCCAATAGGAACAATGCATTTAATTCGTGATAAATGGGTAATTGTAGCGTACTATAATATGAATCCTTACTGGCAGGGTGATGGGGCTATTAACAAATTTACTAATTATCTTAATCAAACATGCAATAAACTTTTACTTAATCAGCAATTTGGCACGCGTAGAGTTAGACGTGGTCTTATCAATGCCGTAGGTTCACTAGCAAATATTCTATTCGGAGTACATAACGATAGTTTCGCAGAAAAATATAAGCGTGACATTGAACTTGTACACACTAATGAAGATCACCTGACTCAGCTTTGGAATAATCAAACATGTGTGATAAAGGGACATGACGTAACACTTTATTCTCATCAGCAATTACAGAACACGCTTAACCATTTATTGTAATACTTTTGTGTGTCTTACTGTGTGTGTACTAAATTTTTCAGTAAGGTAAACAAACCGACGACTTCAAATTTAGAGGGGGAGAGTCAACAAGCGCAAGACATGTCAATAACAAACATAAAGAAGATCTCCTTACCATGGCTAACCAGAAGTGAGCAACAATAGAAACATCACAAGGAAACATTACAATAATCGTCCCTTTGTTCTGGAGACCACCAGCGCGGCTATCTAAACAACGTGACGCCTTGTGAAAAACGTATAAAAGAAGGAAACGGATGAAGATCGATGTCACACCTCCACCTGCTGTGATCGTTATAAGTTCATAAGTAAAATTGTATAATTTATTGTAAAGAAATTATTTTTTAAACTCTTCACAAGTTTGAGTATTTTGACAGGCGCCCAACGTGGGGCCCAGATAACAAATTTGGAACGCTTTCCAGCTCTACAAGTGAAAAAACTCGAATAATTTGGAGAATCTCAAGTCTTTAAGTCTGGGACTTAAATAAATTATTTTTTAAACTCTTCACAAGTTTGAGTATTTTGACTCGCGTACAAAACGCGATGCGAAGCGTCTCTTTACGTCATGTTTTTACACTTTGTGGAATATTAACTCTATCTCTATTAAGTAAAACATCAAATATGTTAAGAAAGATTAAAGACATGTGACGTATTCGCATGGAACCTCGAATTTGACGTGTTGCGTCTCTTTGCGTCGCGCTGAGTGTGTGATTCATAGTGTAAGTTTTTTTTATTAACTTTGAGTTTTCAATTTTGAGTATTTTTACTGGACTGATTTTTATTAGTAGAGTAGGACCTAAGTCCAAAGAAAAATATTTTTTTTTATGGCTGATTTAGATATAATTTTTTTGTTACTTACCTTTTTCGAATTTTGTACTTTTGAATAATTTTATAAGACAAAGTAATAATAAAACAAATCTAAGTACAAATAAAAAATACTCTATAATTATCTCTACTCTACAATTATATCTATACTCTATATTTAATTAAAGACTGTAGCGAGTAGACTCCGGCCCTGTTTCGTAATACATCCCTGTGCGTCCCGCTTACCCCTTACCCTGTCGCACCCCGCGATCGCGTGCGCCGGCCCACAGCCGTCGCTCGCCAGTCCGTCCAGAGCTTTGAGACGGGGAACCCAAATCGCTTTCTTTCGCACCGCGCTGCGCCGCGGCTATCGTGTTTTGTTTTTCTCGAATGTTTTATAAACAGTATTGAAGTGTGTCTATGGCAATAAATCGAGTGTGTTGTAACGGATTTCAAGACTTTTAGTGATCTCCATTGATGTTCTCACCCCGGAACGTTAAAAGACTACCATAGTTTAAATTGTTTTGCTCTTTTAGATTATAAAAATATGTGTACCTAGTTAAACTAACTAGATATTTTCATTAAAAATAATAATAATATGGTGGAAATCCGAAGTGTGAGATTTAGTCCTAAAACTTTTAAAATAAATTAGTGATTTTTTTTTCTTTCTGGCTCCATGGTTTTTGCGACGCCTCTGAGCGTGGCTATAGTGCTGCAATATATTTTCGTGTCGTCCAACATAATAGAGATATAGACACTGAACTTTGTTGTTCTAAATCCAAGGTTGCCCCTCTTAAAAGGCCTACAATCCCAAGATTGGAGCTTCAAGCCGCTTTTTATTGGCAGACTTGTTACAATCGGTAATAGAAGCCTTGAAACCGTTTTGTCACATTGACAATATTTTCGCATGGTCCGACTCTACTGTCACCCTGTCGTGGATCAGATCTTGCCCTTCCAGATGCGAAACTTTCGTTGCTAATAGGGTTGCTCACGTGCAAGATAAAGTCCCGTCCGGTTGTTGGAGGCATGTTGGTACTGCTGATAACCCGGCTGATTATGGATCCCGTGGGATGCTCCCTGATGAGTTTGTGTCGAAGCAGGATTTGTGGCGTCGCGGTCTCGCGTGGCTGTCTAAGTCAGATAATAATTGGCCGTCACTCCTTTCTTTCGGTGATGTAACGTTGGTGTCGGCAGAACATAAGATTGTCAACCTTGTGATGAACCTTTCAGATTCTAATTTTTTTGGATAATTTGTTGGACAAGTTTTCGTCATTTTCGAAACTACAAAATGTATTAGTATATTGTTGTCGATTTTTACATAATTTGAAGCAAAATAAAAAAAAAATGTAAGCTTGTTGGTGCACTTCAATCGTCGGAAGTGAACCAAGCTTTTGACATTTTAGTTACACATGTTCAAAATGTTGCATTCTCGACTGAAATTGCTCATTTGAAAAATAAGTCGCCAAACTCTTTACCCAAGAGTTTCCGACGGTTGTCCCCGTTTGTTGACGAAAAAGGTTTCCTCAGGGTGGGCGGTCGCCTTCGCAAAGCGGAGTTACCGTTTCATACCCCCGGTACCCCCTCGTTTTGCCTCGAAGCCATAGACTTACCTTTTTAATTATTTACGAGTATCACAAAAGGTTTATGCACCCGGGAACTCAAACTTTGCAAAATTTATTGTCGCAATCGTTTTGGATTTTGGCGCCTAAACGAGCGATTCGTTCTGTCGTCTCGCAATGCATTAAATGTTTTCGTGCTCACCCCCGACCGGCTCAGGCTCCTGTCATGGGTGACTTACCTTCGTATCGTATAAATCAAATTAAACCATTTTCTTCGGTTGCCATAGATTATGGTGGTCCTTTCAATATCGCTTTTAGTTGTGGCCGTGGAGTTAGAACCCACAAGGCCTATTTTTGTGTCTTTGTGTGCACGGGCACCAAGGCAATACATATTGAGCTTGCCTCGGAGCTTTCTTCTGAGGCTTTTGTCGCTGCGTTGAAGCGTTTCGTCGCTCGTCGTGGCCGTTGTAATCACATAGTCTCGGATCAAGGGACAAATTCCGTTGGCGTTAGCAACGCGTTAAATAAATTGTTAGCCGAAACCTGTGAATCGCAAAAAATAAAGTTCTCGTTCAACCCTCCGGGAAGCCCACGCTTCGATGGTTTGGCCGAGGCAGGCATTAAATCGGTCAAGACGCACTTAACTCGGGTCGTCGGTGATCAGCGCCTCACGTACGAGGAGTTTATCACCGTCCTATCGCAAATCGAAGCAATACTTAACTCGAGGCCTCTAACTCCTGTTAGTTCGGATCCCCATGACCTAACCGCCTTGACTCCTGATCATTTTTTGACTATGGAACCGCTAACAGTGGTTCCAGAGCCTAATGTTGTTGATGAAAAGATTAGTATCTTGCAAAGATGGAACTTGGTAAAGCAGATACACCAGGACTTTTGGCGTCGTTGGTCTACTGAGTGACTACTAAATGGAATAAACAGCCACAGAATATTAAACTTGGCACCTTAGTTATCATTGTTAACGAGACAATTAGCCCTTTGAAGTGGAGTTTGGGTCGCGTGGTCGCTCTCCACCCTGGCGAAGATGGTGTTTGTCGGGTTGTAACTGTTAAAACGGCAACGAGCCAATATAAACGGCCTGTCGTAAAACTCTCTTCCAGTGGACGATAATTAAGCATTGATATTGAAAAAAAAAATAGTTGTTAAATTCTTAATTTTAAGATATACCCATTAACTTTTGTTTCGTTTAGCTACATTTGTCTATTTAGCTTTTGTCGTTAGTTTATTTAAATACGGTGCATTTAAGGTGGGCGGAATGTTCAGATTTGCCTTAAGCTGTTCTGTATTTGTTGTCATGGCCTAGTAAAAAAAAAGGTTGTATCGCATCTGTCACTGTCAGTGACAGTTCCGGTTGATTAATAGAAAAGTCAGTCGTCATTAAAGAGATCTCGTTGTGTTTTTTTTGGATTTTGGTCTCAGGAAGGCCATCCAGTGAAATCGTAGTGAATACGTGGATTTTGGTGATTAATTACTCGAAATAAATAATATCGTGCCCTGCTATACATCGAGCAGAAGAATTTTGGCTCGTCGGATCCAATTCAGGCAAGCAAGGGTATCTAAAGTGGTAAGGATGGAACCGTGCGCATTTTTCAACCAACGGCCGCTTTAGGTATTATCCTTTATCACGGGCGAGCACCCAGGGCATCGGTAAGCGTTCTCATTTTTTCTTAATTTAAAATTAGATCGTCGCAAATTCAAAAAAAAAAAAAATATACAGTCCATTCATAATCGAACAGCTGGTCTATATTATAAACATGTTTAGATACGGTTCAAAATGCACAATTTTGTTTTAGGAAATGGCATCGACACCACCATTAACAATTCGACTGATGAGAGTCCTGACCGACGCCAAAAAGATTATGGCAAATGTTTTTATTGCAATGGATTATTTTCCAAAGATAAGCAAGGAGAACAATGGATACGATGTCCTTCTTGAGAGGGATGGGGCCATGAAGAGTGTGCTGGCGTGGACAGTGGCCGATTCCTTTGTTAATTTTGCCGAAAAACCTAAACCAAATTTCGATTTATTAATGGAAAAACAAAACACAACAATGGAAATAAATGAAACAATTACAGAAGAGGAAAAAACAATCAGCTGGAAGAAGATAATTTTTTTTAAATGACCAATTACATTATTTTTCAAAATATCCAAACCAACAACGTTATAAAAATAACGAATGAGAATAATATGACAAGGAATCCAGACCCTGTCACTGAACATAGTGACGCAAACTTAATTACTATCAAATTAGAACACTTGAACGAACTCCTATCATTAAATAGTGCTCTGTCTGAAAACGAGGTTCTTAAGGAAACAATTCAACTCTTCCAAAATCGTAAGAGTTTCTTAAACTTTCGCACTTTAAACACACCTATCGTTAACGTTAGCTACAATAAATAAATAAAAAAGGTTAATGATAAGTCCCGTTAATATTATAGTTTAGTTTTAAACTTTTTATGTTAGTTTATATAATAACCTAAGAGGGGTATAGAATCAAAGTCAGTTATATCCACACTCTGGTCTGTTTTAAACTATGAATGTCATTTTATTTTCTGACCAATTTTATACATGTTAAGAATAACTTTTCTTATCAAAAGTAGCTAAATCCTAAAGAAAATCAGCGTCAAAAGCTGCATTAGAATCAAAGATAGCTATATCTCTATTGCTGAGAAACAAATACAGCTAAAGTCGCGGCTGGCCAATCAGAGCGATCTATTTACGTTTTTTCAATATGGCGTCTTACATATAAAAACGTGCGTCTGCGTCTGTCGATTTTATTGAAATTCAGTGGTTTTTTGGACAATTTCATTACAAAAAATTTGTTTAAAGTAAAGCTAAAAGTGTAATGGAAGTGCCAGTAATAGAAGCTATACACGGGAGAGGAAGAAAACGCAAGAGAGAGCCGGAGAAATGGAAAGCAAACAGGGCGAAAATTGAAAGGTAAGTACAGACTAGTGATGTGCGCACTGTAATGCAAATTCGATAAAATTGTTGATATTGTTCAAGCATTTTAATTTATTTTCAATTTTGTCCTAGGTACTCGTCGCAGTCGTTGCCTGGTAAAATTACCTGCAATCACAATAGCAAAAGTTTTGGATGTAAAAACCTTCGCGTTAAAGATCAACTCGATTTCCACCGAGCTTTTTATGCTACACCGATAAAAAAATCAGGACGCTCTCATATTAAAATGTTTTTCGGTAAATAAAACTAATAGGAAACGACTGACCAAAAATGTGAGAAAAGGCAGAGACTTTGCTATAATGTATACAATATATACAAAAAATAAAAAAATCATACCAGTTTGCCAAAAAGTATTTTTAAATACTCTTGGAATCACAAAATATCGCGTCCAGTATGTAATGAGAAATTTCTTTTGCGAATGGTATACTTCCGAACGAAAAACGGGGCGGTGACCATAAATACAAGAAATATTCAACACAAAGACAAGCCGTGCATTCCTTTATAAAGTCCCTTAAATGTGTTGGAGCTCATTACTGCCGAGGGACAACGACTCAACGAAAATACTTACCCAGTGAACTTAACATAAATAAGTTGTACAAAATGTTTATCGAAAAGAACCCAGCCAGTCAAACAATCGTATTTCAGAGCAATTATTAATGAAGACTTTAATTTAGGTTTTGGTAGTCCTAGGACTGATGTATGTTCTAGATGTATTGAATTCCAGGAAAAAATAAAAGCAGAAAAAGATGTATCGAAAAAAAATCAGCTTATAATTGAACAAAGAGTTCACAAACGAAAATCACAAGCATTTTTTAAACTTCTACGAGAAAAAAAAGACCAAATGGCAACTTTTTCATTTGACTGTCAGAAAAACCTGGTCCTGCCAAAAGTGCCTGATCAAAGCTGTTACTACAGCAGACAGTTATACTTGTACAATTTCACAATTGTTCAAGGAGGATCCAAAGACCCATTAAATAAAAACACAACATTTTCATATGTATGGACTGAAGATGAATACGCAAAAAATGCAAATCAGATAGCCTCCGCTATTTACGATAGATTAAACAAAAGTGATTTGACGAATATTACTTACTTACGTTTAGTAGCAGACGGGTGCGCTGGACAAAATAAAAATCTTGTGATGGTATCTATGTGCTCACGGTGGATTTTGCAGCATCCGCATATAAAAAAATAGAACTTGTATTTCCCATTACCGGACACTCATTTATGCCAGCGGATCGCGTCTTTGGGAATATAGAAAAAGAATTCGCAAACTTGAAGTGATAACACAGCCTTCAGATTATACAGATATTATTAGCGAATGCGCAACAGTCACAAAACTTGATGAGATAGATGTTCTTGACTGGAAAACCTCTATACAGAACATAGTCAAAACACCAGCCCAGCTTCATTTTAAGATATCGCAGTGCAAGCGTATCATTATTCGACGGACCAAAAAGCAGGATGTTATGATTCGTGGGGAATTGTTTTATAATTCTGACACAGGTGCTCCCAGGACTATTTGCCGAAAAGGAAAAAAAGCAGAACTGATACAACCGTCTACAATTTCAAAAGGCATAGATGTAAAACCACTTAAGCTCAGAGATGTGAGAAATTTACTACTAAAGCACTATGGTGAAAACTGGAAGGAGTTACCTTATTTGGAATACTATAAGAATGTTTTATTTAACATAGACGAAGAAGAAATACAGCTTTTAGAAGAGAACGGAGAAAATGAAACAAATGACATAGAAGAAGAAACTTGTGAGAGAGTCGAAGAAGATGTTACGTTAAGGATATAACAATAAAATTATTACCTTCATTGGAATCCTTCCCTTTCACTTCATTTTAATTATCTTTCTATCTATTACAAAATTATTACAAACAAATAAAGTTGATTTTTCATATTCTGGTTACTTTCTCATTTATATGTATTAATTAATCAAACTTACCATATCTGTTTGTAATAAAATTGTTGATGCTTATAAACTCTGTGCATTGTCGCATAGTATCCGTGCCGTGCATGGCTGGCCTTACGCACGGCCATTTTGCTTTGCCTGCTGGCAACATTGCGCGGGCGGCTTCCGCCCGGGTCGAAATCAGTATTGTTTTGGAGAGCGCGCGGTGAGGGCACGCCGCATGAAATAACTCGTGCTAGGCACGCCATTTTGTCTGAGGCCACATTGGCATAACGGATTATCCATTGTGATGTGTAATTATTAATTAGTTTGGATTGTAATGTTGAATTTCCCTTTTGTTAAATAACTATTGAACGTTTGTGTTTGTGAAAAAACCTGTTATTGTGACTTTTTCTTGTGAGAGGTGAAACGTGGCTGGCTGTTCACATCTAGCTGTTCCCGAGTGAACCTTCGGGAAGAAACCTACGTATTTGTTCTGGGGAATTGAGATCTCATGGGTTAGGTAGGGTGATTAGGGATCCCCCCTTTCCGAAGACATTCAAGATTGGATCCGAAGAGCAAGAAGATTCAGTTTGGTAAGTGCAACCTTGAGTTTGTAGGTAGTTGTGAGTTATTAAGTTAGGTTTAATATATAGGGTTCTGTAGTTCCCGTTATAAACTATGGTGGTAGCAGTCTGCGTATAGTTTAAGTTAGTTAGGTTTTAGTCGGGCAAACGTGGTGCCGCGTGGAGATTTTTCCCGGTACTTATTTTTACCGGTGGTTTTTTCCCGGCAAAGTTTCGGTACAGAATCTTCCCGCCACTTGGTTTGTCCGGAATCTCTGCGCACATTTTCTGGTAGCAGAGCGTAGTTTATCTACCCTCTATTTGTTCGTTTGTAAAAGATAATTATTTGTAAAAATTATTAGATTTTACTTAGTTTGTTTATATAAGAACTTATATAGATTGATTGTTTGATTTTAGATATTTGTAACCTTTTTGCATTTGTTTCCGGGTTTGTGCAATTCTCATTCCTACCGCGGCTTTGCGTGTTGTAGTTTGATTTTGTTTTTATTTACCTTTTATCTTTTTTTATTTGTCTGTTTGTTTGTGACTTGACGCGATGGCGAAGGTCTCCAATGCTAAGGCGACACTCGCCAACGAACTGAGATGGTTTGTGACGGCCGGAGGACTCCTGTCCCGGACGGACAGGAGGGCGCCACACTGCTAAGAGCGGATCACCTCCACTCACGATTGAGTAGCGCGGAAGCGGCCATGGCGGTGCTTACCGAAGCCGAACTTGCCGCGGAGGTCTACGCAGTTCACATGGCGGACATGGACCAGATCCTGAGTCTGCACGATGATATCGCGGAGGCGGCGGCCGCAATAAGGGCGAGACAGGCTGGCGGACCAGCCCCTCGCACACCTGTTAGACAGGAAGGACCAGCGGTTACTGGTCGGCTCCCCACCCTTCAGCTGTCCCACTTTGGGGGTAGGATGGAGGAGTGGGTAGCATACAAAAATATGTTTGAGTCCCTGGTCGTAGCACGACAGGATTTGTCGAAGAGCCCAAAAGATGGCCTACCTCCCTCTCCACTCTGGAGGATGAAGCGCGGTCGCTCATCCAGCACCTCCGGGTGGAGGACGACCAGTACGATACGGCTTGGGAGTTATTGAACTCCCGCTACCAAAACTTACGTTTGTTAGCGGATGCGCACGCCGCACAGTTGATGGCCCTGCCCAAGGTGGCCAACAAGGCACAGTTGCGCCTGCAGTTGCTCACGCCCGTTACAGTGGCCTGTAACGCGCTCCGCACACTGGGGCTGCCGGTGGACCAATGGTCCTTTTTGCTGGTGCACATTGTATTGGGCAAATTACCCAATGACATCCGCTCGCGGTTTGAGCGCGAGAATGCGGAACGGGATAGCACCATCCTACCAACATTCCCTGACTTGGTGAAGTTTTTGGAGTTTGAGGCACGGGCTGCTGAGAATACCATGACGGACTCAGCGCCATCCAGAGCGCCTGAACGTAGGCCCCAACAGGGACGGCAACCGCCACCGCGTGGAGCTGGTGTGCGGGTTGCACACACGGCAGCAGCCGCGGGGGACGCGGACTGCCTGCAATGTGGCCGGATGGGCCACAGCCTGCTGCAATGCAGGGACTGGCAGAGACTGCCAGTACAAGATCGGCGCCGCATGGCAAGGCGGCATGAACTTTGCTTTTACTGTTTGGGCAGTCACTATGCACGTGACTGTCCCAGAGCCATACCATGCAGTGCATGCCGTGGGCTGCACCACGTGATGCTCTGCATGAACCGGAACGGGGATGGCCCCCGATTGTTGAGGCAGGGGTCCCCTATGGGCGGGGGCGCTCCTGCGCGAAGCCCTCCACCATCGGACGGAGGACGCGGCTTCGCTCGTCGCACCCCCCCTCGGGAGGGGGGTCGCGTACCTGCGCGGGTCTTGGCGGACCGGGACCACGCGCCCCAAGGTCATGGCCAGTATGTGGCTGGCCAGGCCCCGGATAGGGCCCCCATGGGCGGGGGCCCTAGATCGGACGTGAGAGTGGGGACACCCCCCTCCACGCGGGTTACCACTACCCACCACATGCAGCCGCAGCGGTTTTCTCCGCCGCTGCACGAGTACCCACGGCTGGAGTACCACCCGCCGTACCATAGGTATGGCCGGGCCGCGGGTTATGCCCCCTCAGATGGGGATGTGCACTCGCCCGACATATTATCCGGGTCAGTGGCGCGCCCATGGTTTGGAGAGAGTGGGGAGCCCGTAACTAGCTTGCTCCCTTGCTGGGACAGAGCCGCGGACGGTTCTGCTCCCTACCGCGGTGGTCCGCGTATGGGGTCGTGGGGGGGAAGCCATGAATTTGAGAGCTCTGTTGGACTCAGGGGCTCAAAGCAGTTTGGTTACCACTCGAGTGGCACACCAGTTAGGTTTAGTCGTGGAAGACTCGCCTGTGCCACTTCTTGGAGTTGGTGGCATACAAGTGAAGTTTCTGACGGGCCAGACACTTGTCACCTTTTCTTCGCTGAAGTCCTCCACAATGAGGATCACGACTTCGGCTATGGTAATGGATACCATTGCGGGTTGGCACCCCTCGACAGACATACCGCCGGGTGTGTTGTCTTTGGTTTCGGGTCTGGATTTGGCCGACCCCTTTGTTTTTTCATCCCGGCCCAGTGGACTTGCTCCTGGGCTCGGACGTATTGGGTTGGATTTTGTTGGGTACCCAGAAAGCTCTGGGTTCGTCTTCACTGATGGCAGTGTCTACTATCTTTGGTTTCGCCCTGATGGGCCCTGTGTTTGATAATAGCACCGTGGAGGAGCCACCGGTCGTCGCATCAGCGTCCTTGGCCAAGACCATGCAAAGGTTTTGGGAGGTGGAGGAGCCACCTATGAGTTCCAGGATGGATCCGGAACACGCTGAGTGCGAAGCCTTCTTTCGATCAACCACGGAGAGGTTGCCCTCCGGTCGGTTTGTAACTAGATTACCATTTGTTGCTACACGTCCTAGCCTAGGGCAAAGTAGGGCGCTTGCGGAGAAACGACTGCTGTCCATGGAGCGACGTATGCAGCGTGACCACGTACTTCGCGATAAATATATTGAATTTATGCGCGAGTACGAGGATTTGGGTCACATGTCTCCGGCTCGAGTTGATTGGAGCTCAACTGAGCATTATTTTTGGCCCCACCACGCGGTGGTGAAGGCCTCAACGGGCAAGTTGCGGACTGTCTTTGATGGGTCCGCACCCACTTCGAACGGAGTTTCGTTGAATCTATGTTTGCATTCAGGTCCCAAATTGCATAGGGACATAATTGACATCATCTTGAACTTTAGAAGACATCAAGTGGTTTTGGCGCGGACATCCGGATGATGTTCCGCCAGACAGTCATACATCCTGAGGACAGGCGATTCCAGTTGATACTCTGGCGTGAGCGCCCTGAGGATCCTGTGACGGTGTATGAACTCAATACGAACACGTATGGTCTGAAATCTAGTCCCTATATCGCCATCAGATCATTGCTTGAATTGGCAGAGCGGGAACGGATCCGCTTTCCCCGTGGGGCTTCCGTGCTGTCACGTGACTTGTATGTTGATGACGTGTGCACCGGAGCCCAAAGTATTGAGGAGGCCTCCTACTGCGGGATGAATTGATTGAAATATTGAAGACAGGTGGCTACGAGCTACGTAAGTGGTTGTCCAATGAGCCTAAAGTTCTAGAAGGGATCCCGGAGGATCACCAACAGAACCCTCACCTGTTTGAGGATGTGGATGATCCCAACAGGATAGCGGTGCTGGGCATGCAGTACCAGCCGCTAACCGATATTTTTACATTCCAAGTGGACTTGGAAATACCAAAGGTCTGGACTAAGAGAACGGTGTTGTCAGTAATAGCTCGTATGTTTGATCCAAGCGGTTGGATCAGTCCAGTAATATTCTCTGCGAAGTGTCTTCTTCAGAGACTTTGGACTTTGGGCGTCTCGTGGGACGAGCCGCTGTTTGGTCCTCCATTGGATGATTGGCTCGAGTTGTTTTCATCGATTAAGGAAGTCAATCGGATTGCCTTGCCTCGTCGAATATTGCCCCCGGGAAATATCGAGCCAGCCTGCATGGCTTTTGTGACGCGTCGGAGCGAGGCTACGCCGCGTCAGTCTATATGCGGACAGTTGACGCCGATGGCCGGGTCAATGTCTCGCTTTTGTTAGGGAAGAGCAAGGTCGCCCCCATCAGGACTAGGCTGACTATTCCCAAGCTTGAGTTGAGTGGAGCTCACCTTCTCTCTAAATTGTTGCATCACGTTGCCAGTGAGCTGGCGGCCACGGTCGAGATACGAGACATCTTCGCCTGGTCGGATAGCCAGGTCGCGCTTGCATGGTTGCGCGCGGCCCCACATACCTTGGAGGTTTTTGTTGGAAACAGGGTTTCCCAAATTCAAAATATTGGAATTGATATAACATGGAGACATGTGCCGGGAGAGCTTAACCCAGCGGACTGTGCTTCCCGAGGTTGTACGGCACCAGAATTGGTGTCACACCCGCTCTGGTGGGGTCCAGAGTGGCTGATGGGATCAGAAACATCTTGGCCTGTCTGTCAGACAGATGTTACTTCTTTGAGTTTGACTGGGCTTCGTGTACATGCTGTAGTCGCTGAGACGACGTCGGAGCCGGATTGGCTACTTGCTCGGTATAGCAGTTTGGATAAGCTTCTGGGTGTTACCAGTTGGATTAAGCGTTTCATACATAATTGTAGAAACCCACAGGCAAAGCGGTTGGAGCCGATTGCAGGTGCAGAAGAGCGCCGGAGCGCATTGTTGCATTGGGTCCGTGTCGTGCAGACCGGACGGTTTGAGTCAGAGCTTCCAGATTTTGCGCAACGGACGCGCTAAGTTGAAGGGCGCGGTCGCTCGTTTGAACCCGTACATCGACTCGGATGGGCTTCTTCGGGTTGGAGGCAGGCTCCGGAAGGCGGATCTTCCATATGAGACTCGCCATCCTCTGTTGTTGCCCAAGGGCGGACCCTTGGTGCAGCTTTTGGTGTCTGATCGACACATTCGTAACGCCCATGCTGGGTGCAATGCTTTGTTGGCTATTTTGCAACGCGAGTTTTGGATTTTGTCTGCCCGAAGAGCAATCCGTAGTGTCCTGTTTCGATGTATTGCATGTTATAGGTTGAAGGCATCCACGATGCAACCACAGATGGGTGATTTGCCCGCTGATCGAATCCGACCTTCGAGGCCGTTTGACGGCGTTGGAACCGATTTTGCCGGTCCCTTTTCGATCAAGGCTTCTCCCTTTCGTAATGCCCGTATTGTAAAGGGCTATTTGTGTGTATTTGTTTGTTTGGCCACCAAGGCTGTCCATTTGGAGGTGGTATCGGCTCTGACTACGGAGGCCTTCGTCGCCGCGTTGGATCGCTTTGTTTCGCGTCGAGGTCTACCTTCCCTTATTAGGTCTGATAATGGCACAAACTATAAAGGAACTGTAAATTATCTTAAGGATGTTTCTGTGTTTATTGATAAAAATTGTACTAGTTTAAGTCAAATTGCTGCCCAAAGGGGAATAACCTGGAAGTTTAGTCCCCCAAGTTGCCCCCATTGGGGAGGGATTTTTGAAGCGGCTGTGAAATCCGCAAAGACCCACCTCCGCCGCATTATCGGAGAAACGGCTCTAACTTTTGAAGAGCTGGCCACAGTGTTTTGTAAAGTTGAGGCGGTCCTCAACTCTCGTCCTCTCTGTCCGCTATCTCCAGATCCAAATGACTTGGAAGCTCTCACCCCTGGTCATTTTTTGGTGGGAGGGCCGTTGAATGCCCTGCCCGAATACCCGTGGAAGGATGAACGCGTATATCGGTTGTCGCGTTTTCAAATGTTGCAGCAAATGAGCCAGGATTTTTGGCGTCGCTGGTCGCTTGAATATTTGCATTTGCTGCAGCAAAGAGTGAAGTGGACAGACAGGACTGAGCCTCCCAGGGAGGGTGATTTAGTATTGTTAAAAGAGGCAAATTTGCCCTCATTGCTTTGGCGACGAGCTCGCATATTACGTTTGATTCTTGGCGGAGATGGCACTCCGCGTGTGGCTGAGGTGTTGGTCGACGGTTCGATTTTTAAGGAGAGGTGTGACCTCTCTCGCCCGCCTTCCCGTAGAGTAAGCTAGCGGTCTGCTTCTCAGACCGGGACGGGGGGATGTTTGTAATAAAATTGTTGATGCTTATAAACTCTGTGCATTGTCGCATAGTATCCGTGCCGTGCATGGCTGGCCTTACGCACGGCCATTTTGCTTTGCCTGCTGGCAACATTGCGCGGGCGGTTTCCGCCCGGGTCAGAAATCAGTATTGTTTTGGAGAGCGCGCGGTGAGGGCACGCCGCATGAAATAACTCGTGCTAGGCACGCCATTTTGTCTGAGGCCACATTGGCATAACGGATTATCCATTGTGATGTGTAATTATTAATTAGTTTGGATTGTAATGTTGAATTTCCTTTTTGTTAAATAACTATTGAACGTTTGTGTTTGTGAAAAAACCTGTTATTGTGACTTTTTCTTGTGAGAGGTGAAACGTGGCTGGCTGTTCACATCTAGCTGTTCCCGAGTGAACCTTCGGGAAGAAACCTACGTATTTGTTCTGGGGAATTGAGATCTCATGGGTTAGGTAGGGTGATTAGGGATCCCCCTTTCCGAAGACATTCAAGATTGGATCCGAAGAGCAAGAAAGATTCAGTTTGGTAAGTGCAACCTTGAGTTTGTAGGTAGTTGTAGTTATTAAGTTAGGTTTAATATATAGGGTTCTGTAGTTCCCGTTATAAACTATGGTGGTAGCAGTCTGCGTATAGTTTAAGTTAGTTAGGGTCTAGTCGGACAAACGTGGTGCCGCGTGGAGATTTTTTCCCGGTACTTATTTTTACTGGTGGGTTTTTTCCCGGCAAAGTTTCGGTACAGAATCTTCCCGCCACTTGGTTTGTCCGGAATCTCTGCGCTCAATATCTAATAATAATGGAAATAACATTGAATGCAATTTCTATTCTCATTCAACATACCATTATCCACACCATGCGATGTTTCTGTTGTTTACGCATAACAACAGATCGTGACGTCATCGATTAAGTGTTGCAATCAAAGGCAGCTTTATCCATATTTGTCAGAATCAAAGACAGCTAAATCCAATAGTTGGTATCAAACACAGCTATGTCCAACACAAATTATTTAAAATAGCCCATAAATCCCCCTCTTACAAGATACTTTTGTTGGTACACCTATTTATTTTGTACTAGAGCATCCTGTCAAACAATCATGTTTACGGTGTTGCCAAATAAAAATAAAATAACAGTTTTTTTCGATTTGTGGAAAATAATTTCATACGGATTTAGCTGCCTTTGATACTATACCCCTATATGTAACTACTATCTATCATTTAAATCTTGTAGAATAATTTTCAACACTTTACATATAAACCTAAAGAGGTGTAATTTTACAGTTATAGGCAAATTGATCATGATACAGTAAAATAGAAACTATGATCAATCCAATTTGATTAGGCTCTATGCCAGTATGTAACTGACGGAACTCTTTCATGGGGAAACTATCAGAAAAACTTGACTGGGTCCAGCGAAGACAGTACATTATATAGCAAGTTCTATTGACAAAGAGCTCTAACGAAAACTCTCAAAAATCATACGAGTACCTACAACTATTTTTTCTTAATTGACAATGAACGCAAACAGGTTTGCCAAAAAACATTCCTTAATGCATTAGGCATCAAGGAATGGTTTGTCAGATATTGGCTGAATAATAGTGAAGAATGTAGAATGGCACCCTCTACAAAGATGTCGAGAAAAGTGCATACACCAGGAGGGCGATTGCCGTAATTTACATAAGTATCAACGATTTTGACGAACCATTGGTAAATGTTTCGTTAAATGTTTGGATTCGACTTCGCTGATGTCAAAAGTGCTA
The DNA here is from genome assembly GCA_018467065.1 of Ephestia elutella. Taxonomy (NCBI): domain Eukaryota; kingdom Metazoa; phylum Arthropoda; class Insecta; order Lepidoptera; family Pyralidae; genus Ephestia; species Ephestia elutella. The sequence continues at coordinate 8,166,186 of CM031577.1, forward strand.
TCGCCGTATTTTTTCTGAACGATTAAATCATTGACGTTACTCAAACGTTACCAAAAGTAAATCCAAACCCGAATGTTTAGGGCTTACAACGAGTATTAAAAATACTAGGCGTTACTTTTATAATCGATGCTCGATTGTACGTATTTGAAGTGTCAGCACTATTTGAAACATCAAATGTCAATGTGGCATGTTTTGAAAAAAGGAGGAAATAAACCTAAAACTGTTGACACTTAAAGACTTAAATTTCGATTTTCAACTTTTTTTGTTTAGTGAGGTAGGTACCTATACTTTAACCATTTCAAGAAGGAAGAGCTTATTTTGGTAAATAAGTGTGTTATTCTGTCTATCTGTTATAAAAGTAAGTAATATGTTGGTTGATAATGCAGCTAGGTAGTTACGTCTTTTTTCAGAAACCATGGTGGACCGACGTCGTGTCACCACAGTGCGGCAGCTTGAACTGCTGGTTGAGTTTGCCGAGGCCAATAGAGATTTGGCCCTCGGCAGACTAAGATCGAAGGAGGCGCGAGTTCTCTCAAACCGCCTTTGGCTCGAATGTTCTAATAATTTAAACAGTGAGGGGTCCAGCAAGATCCGCTAAAGAGTGGTCCAAAGTAAGTACCACACCTTTGTAAGCGTAACTACTTACCTATCGTATGATAGTATACGAGTGCATATTCTGATGAGGCAGTGATTCCCCTTCAACCCTGATGGATTCTGATCTTGTAGCGATGAGTCTTAGTCCACTTAACTTTTTCTTTTCATTTGGGACTATTTTACCGTAATTATTTTTTCCTAGTTAATTACTAGTCATCTAACTTGATGTTCTACAGGGAATATATATAACCAGTTGTCTAAACTGGTTATAACCAAGTTATCAAGTAGGAATAATTATCTATCATATAGATGGAACTGGTTATTTAACCTTTCAGCTCAGAGCAGATGTGACGTCAAATGCTGACGTTTGTTACGTGTAATATACGCAACCGTGTTGAATTTCACGTACTCTACACTTACGTCTGTTGATACACACATCCATTATACATGATTGTTTGTTCAACTATTATTTTAACGCTTGTTAGTGGTAATTAATCGTTCTTCCAAACACATCGAACTGCTTGTTTACGTAATGTCAACTTGTCACCTTTGGACGTTTGACAGTGACGTTTGAGATGACATTTGGAAATGGTTCCTGCACAGGTTGTGTCGAGACGACGGACGTGTTGATAAATTATATATGTACGTGTTGATGCTTATATTCGTAAATAATATAGGTAACTGGTCAAAATTTATAGAATAATCATTTAAACAAGGATTTTATTAGATTAACTATATTTCAGTTTCGAGATGACTTTGTCGTCACTTCTATAAAGTTGTCTCTGATCAAAATCTAGGTTTGTCTCTGATTTCGTGTCGACACTGCGCTGACGTGGAGCAAAGGATTGCCTCAAGGAACGAATCGAAATGAAGTTCTTTGTAGATAGTGGCACGCTCCAGGGCTGCAGGCCTCGTCTTTTTGAGCCTCCGTAAGGAGAAAATAATATGAAGCGGTCAGAATGTGCCGCTTCTAAGTTTTTAGTTTTTACTTTTTATTTTTCTCTTTATTTTCAATATTCCACGTTCCACGTGTTATATTTTATTAGTTTACTCGTTTAAACTTTCTTTCCCTCGTGCTTGGACACGTAATTTAATGTCATAACATGGTTACTTCAAGATAAGTTTCCTAAACGTTTGTTTAGATATAGATATATTTTCCCACAAGTTCCTGTTTTAAATATAAGTTTCTACTTATATTTTACTCTTTTTCCATTGTACTGGTTACAATGATCCTGATTCTAAGGGTAATCACCTTCTTTGGATAAATACCACCTATTTATCTCAGTAAAACAATAACACTTCATGCAAACAAGAAAGATTGATGGCCGCCGTTTGATGAGAGATCACATGGCCCTAGCTGTTCTCAAACTAATAATCCAGGACCTCCAGCTGTTTCTACATTCCTGGGGAATGATGAAGTGATACCATTTACTGGAAGAAAACAAAGGACCTAAATGGGATATATCAAGTAACATTCATTTTATATATATATATATATATCTTAAACTCCAGAGTTTATTTTAATGCAGAGACTTTGCTTAATATGATTTGGTCCTAGTTTTATCATCTAGAGAGGACGCTCTCAACCTTTGTTAAAAGGTAAGTTTTGTAACCAACATTAAGAATAAGGACATATTTCTATGTCATGTGTTTTCATAGGTTATGATAATTATACATTAGTCCTAATGAGTTTGTTTTAAGAAACATGTAAAAAAAGAAGGGATATGTTAAAACATTCCTATAGAAAGAATTAGTAATAAGGAATAAGAATATTTAACTACTAGAAATTGAGTTTACCGAATATGTATATTTTCTTTTAATAATATAACATGATAAATTAATATTACCTTGTTTAATTGATTTCAACTAATAGTTGATGGCGCCCTTGGTTAGAATAGAAATACAAAATACATCTGGTCTCTTTCTTCAAGTGTATTGTCATTCCACAGAGCGACAAGAACTCATCGACCCTCTCCAAAGAGTCTCCTACCTAACGCACCTCTGAGCTGGCTGTGCGTTTATCCACCGGTGAAAGGCAGTGTTTTACACGCCTGTCCTATAGTGGGTAATACGTTGCAAAATGGCGCTTTAAATTACGTCATCTATTTTGATTTTCACAAAATAATTTATTATTCTATAACTAAACCATATTTTCAGATTCTGTAAAAAACAATTTATTGGTAAATATATTTTCGTTCTATTATGCAATAAAATAAGTGTAAATATTAATATAATATATTTGTTATACGAGGTCAAACCTAGTAAACTGTATATCATTGAGTAGGTAGCAAAAAATAAACCATTCATTATTTATAAACACAAGTTAAGTGTACACAGTAGCTGAATGGACAATCACTTCAAAGATAAGCCAAGCATGATTATCGTTAATGATAATTTTGTTATGATTACCGTAATAAATTAGCACTTAAATAGATCGCATACTTGATAAAATCGGTCACCTCTTCTAGAATCTTAATGATTAAACATGCTCATACAAAAGTAGACTCTATAATTGGTTAAAAAGGTTCAAAGTCGACTGGGTAGGTCCTACCGGATCCGGTCTCTTGGGATTTGGCGCAACGGCTTAGTGTATTACCCATACCGAATCCGATCTCTCTGAATTCTGAGGGTTAAGTTGGTTCCAACAAGAAACAAAAACGAGCCTTACACCCTCTGTCTAAGTCACTTGCTCGTACAGTGGGGCAATACAATATTAATGGCTATCAAATTGCATAATAGGTAATAATATTATTATTTTACAGCTATGGAATGACATGAAGAGCAGGGTAAGGGCGAAACTCACCAACCTTAACCTCTCACACCGTGGCATAGGAGGGGGGCCCAATGTTAGCGTGCCACTCACTTCCCTGGAAGACTGGGTTGCGGATATCATTGGGAGGGACATTGGACCCATTCCCAATGTTGCACAGGACCGGCTTCAACTTCAACAGGTACTCTCTCTCATTAAAGCTTTAAACTTATATCATTTCCAACACTGATTGCAATGCATTTATGTATATAAACAAACAGACAGACGGGGCATTGATATGTACACAATTTTAGACCTTATCACATTGTTTTTTACATGACTGACCAAAAAAGGAGTGTTATGTTTTCAGAGTTCATGTATGTATGTAAGCTTCTTTATTCCACAATAAGTCCTGAACGCCTTATCAAATATTGATGTGTGAGGTATCATTAGATTCCTTAAATTCTTAATGATTGTGACTGACATGGAATGATATTGCAATGTAATGCAAAGATGCATCATTCATATGTATGAATTATCCTGCTCAATTGTTATTTGGTGGCACTTTTTTTGCTTGTTAATTTTTTTCTGGTTATGGTTGGCTATGCTTGGTTACTTGACAGGCAATACCTGAAGAAAATGAGGCTGTGGTGGATATGGAAATGTCAGGACAGGGAGGTATGGCACAGCATGAGTAAGTTTGTATGACGATTTGTTCCCATTGAGTCACACCAAGATTAGTTACACTGGTACTCATTGGGAAAAAAATTATCGCGCTTGCGCGAGCGCAGCGGGCTGAGGCGCGGGCGGCGACGCGAGCGACGTTGCATCGAGCAGTACTGGGCCGTCTGTCACGTCGGAAAGACGGTCCTTACTCGCCTTGAAAATGACTTCCGTATGAAGTCGAAACTAGTCGGCAAATCCGGCTAACAAGACGCGTGAGTATCCGTATCAAAATCATTATAAAAAATTATCATTGAGTAACAGTAGTACTCATTGCAACTGACATTTTTCCCAATGAGTCACACTGTTACTAATTGGCACTCTGTATTCCATAGTTTTTTGAAATATATATCTATTATTAAAAACCTGTTTAAAAATATTAGCTCACCAATTTTGCCATTTTTTCTTTCATTATTTATTATAAAACTTAATTTGTTAATACTAAAAATATAGATATGACTAAAATATAAATGAATATTTTCTTTCACAGCGATTGACAAAAAAATAAGAAATGCTTTTTTTTATATTTATTTATTTAATTACTGTAACTCAACGGGAATACAAAGTGCCGATTAGTAACAGTGTGACTCATTGGGCAAATAGTCAGTTGCTTTGTATACCACTGTAACAAAACGAGAATTTATTTCCAAATGAGTACCAGTGATACAACTTCTCTGATCTTGGCGTGACTCAACGGGAACAAATCAATTTGACTAACCTTTGCATGGCAACTGTTTCTGAATTGTCTCTTTGTTTATTGGATCTAGTTTTAGGATTATTTCACCTGATTTCCAACAGCAGATTTTTAGTGATTCAAGGCTGATACAATAAAGAATAGATAAGACTGTATTACTTGTTACTTCTCCTCTGTTCTCATTGATTTCCTGCATTTCTGACATTTCCCAAGGAAATGATCTTTTTCACAATTCCATAAGACCAGGGAAATAGACCCATAAATCAGATTGAGATCAGATCTAAGAGAGCTCATTTTTACAAACCAGATGGATTCATTTGGAATAAATCAGAGTTTGACAAGGAACCTAAACCATTGCCACATCGTCCAAAATCTTACGATCAAGTCGTTGCCTATACCAAAAACTAAGTACAAACATCTCCAAGAGTTGAAGAGTGACTGTCATGACTTTAATGAAAACATTTTGTATGTTCTCGTTCAATCACTTTGTATGGCGTTACTAAAGTTGACCTGACGTAAGGTTCGATTTTTTTATTGTTTAATTTGTATTGTTTGCTTTTTAATTTAGTAAAAATAAGACTGCTTAATTTTAGTATATAGGTTACGCAATGTTATCATTAAAGTCAATTTTTGTATTTTCACGTTCAATCACTTTGAATGACGTTCCTATAAGTCGATAAGAGTTCCTAACATTCTATTTTTTTTTATTATTTAATTTTGATTGTTTTTAATTGAGAAAAAAGGAGACTGCTTTATTTTAGTACCTACATAAAATTAAAACAGCAAACGTTTTATTTAATAAAAGTATTATTTTCTTAAATTTTTTTATTATTCATATCAACAATATTGATATTTGGAGAACATTTATAAAAAAGCTTGTATAAACATGTATATAATAGTTTTTGTATCTTTATAAGGCTAAAGGATAATTTTACTAATAGTTTTTATCTTCTCCTGAAAACTTGTCGAAAATAACTTACGCGGTGTTGTTCCTTAAACGACGATATGATTTTAAAAAACTAATTCTCCCACGTAATCTGAGCGTAATATATCGTCTAATTTCAGACTATATAATCTCAAAATGAATGAGATTGAATTTGTTATTAAGTCTAAAAGAAAAGTAGGATTCCTAGGATTTTTGATATGCCTAAAATCATTAAAAAAAATATATGCGAAGGTTTACTTACTCAAAATTTGCCGAAACTAACGTTTATAAGTAAGGACATATAAGTTTTCGCAAGACCTTCTAGAACTGTTTTTTGGCGCAATTCCTCTGCAAAACAATTTAGAGCTACTTATAAAAAACTGCTTGTACACACCGAATTTAAGATAGCAGAAGAAAATTGTATATGCCATTAGAATATATCCCAATCTTAAATTTATCTAGTCCTCACTATGTTAATAGTATAAATAAGTTATTTATAAAAAGCAGAATGATAGAGGAGATTGATGATACAGTTCAACAATCGCACTACGCAATTTTAGATTATAATGACGATCATTGCTACGCATTTGATCCAAGTCAAATTAGTGAGTATGCTGCAGAAGTGGTTTATTGCATATCGAGATTCGTGGTTAATAAAATTAAAAGTAATTTGAATTGTGAAGTGTTTGTTAGCTTTAGAAGGGCTGAAAAGAAATTCTTTAACAATGGTTTAAGATAAAGGAGTAATTTACCCCAGGCATGACGTATATCAAATCTGTAATTTTTGTGAAAAAGTAGATAATAATAAAGATTGGTAAACAAATCTTTGTCAGGTTGCGGCTTATAGGGTACTTCAATCTTTATCAGAAAAATAAATTTTATTTAGTATAATAGGTAATCTTACTTCACACAAAGTTACTTATCAAGAATATGCGCGTCAATGTTATAATAGAGCATTCTGGTTTAACCAGTCGGTAAACTCTTATTCCTCTTCTTTTGTGTCTCTTCTCAGGTGTTTGTAACTTCAATGGCAAACATGGTTGCCCAAAAGTGCGTAACTATTGGCGAATACTCACACAGTGCTTACACTGTCGTATTTCCCAACATAAGATGTGTACCGTGGAACCTCACAACATTGCCCTTGGAATAGAACTTTGCCCAAAACCGAAAAATTAACTAAAAGTAGTTGTAGCCCATTTATTTTTATTAATAGCAACATTTTTTCAACATTTCGTGCAATCTCCGACATATAAATGGCAACACCAACTATCCGTTGTGTTCCTAACCTCACTCAGTTGACTCTCAGCAGTCGTCAAAGTAGGGGTCTACGCAAGTGGTGCCAATTTTGATGTGCAAGTTGGAACGTGCTGAAAACAAAAGAGTTGAAATAGGTGAGTTTAAGTTGTTGCCTTTTTTAAATGAATAAATATCTGAAAAAGAAACAAAACTAGTTCAGTTATTGGGCTTTTAACCAAAAATCAGTAAGTCATGATCAAAGTTTGTTTAAATTAACAAATATGGGTCGTCTATGAAACACAGAACTGATTGTGTTATTTACATATGTGTTACATAAAACCAAAGCTTTATCAATTAGTAACCATAGTAATAATAATCAAACCGATGTAGTTGTGTATGACGAAAGCACTTTGATTAACATGTGCTAAATTCATTGATTACATGTTACTAAAACCACGCTTTACTAGCAAACACTTATTTTTGCCATCTTTGAACAGTCATCTTGGCTACTGACAGTCAATAAAGATTTACTATTTTAAGTCTCATGTTTTGAAACAAATAACCATTGTGATGTTTACATAGAACCAACCACAAATTTAGTAATCTGTAATAAACCTATTTATTAGACATAACATAAACGTTATCAAAAGACTACCATATTTTGGTTAAATGGAATTAAACATTTATGTGTATACGCAGCCTAACTACCTCCCCTCCCCCCGCCACGCCTCGCACCACACGTCCCACGCCGCTTTACGGATCAGAAGGTTTCGGAAGCATAATGACCTTGGTTGCACATCGACTGCAATATAAAATGCTCTGAGAGCAAAACGTCTTCAATTTAAATGGGTACGGAAGCTAATTGTCCTTACCAATAATTAGCCCTCTAGATATAATGTCTTTGAATCTATTTGACCATTACGGAAAAACAACCAAGAAGCAAATCGTCCTCATTTCAGAAAGTATTTACTGCAGATGGCCTTCTCAATAAAGAGAGTTTATATAGCATTAGTGTAGATAAAACCTCTTTAGAATATTATCTCTGATTGTTATATGTCAACAACGATGCAAACGACATTAATTCTGCAAACTTCATGTTATGCTGTCGTAAAATCCTTTAAAATGGAAAATAATCCAAGTTGTAGTACGGAACCGGACCTAGTTTTCATCGATAGTCAAAAGAATAAGCCTGTTTTGCTAATCGATGGATACAGATTCAACCGAATCATTATTAATAAAGGTGGCTCTTCACGATGGAGATGTGCGTATCGCGAAAATTGTAGCGCAACTGTTACATTAAATAAAGACCGAAATGGAATTCTACGTCGAGCGGATCATACTTGTAAACCAAATTTTGTGAAAAATAGAGTTGACGCCGTGATGAATGAATGCAAGAAAGCCGTTTGTCAGAAATATATTCCAGTACAAAAAATATTTGAAAAAAAAATTTGCTGAACAAAGAGGATGAATTTGTACCAAATTTTCAGTCAAAAAAAGACACACTACGTCGAGCAAGGAGAAATTTCCTTAATCAGCAAAGAACAGAATTTACTAACTTAAATGATGTTAAAGTGCCAGATATAATAGCAACTGATTTTTTTGGTATGTGAAGATGGCACAGATAATAATAAAATATTAATATTTTGTCCTATGATGATAAGATCCTCGTTAAAGAAACTGGAAAATAATTTATTTTTATTGATGGCACTTTTACAAGAACTCCAAAACCATTTTACCAAATAATGACAATACATGTTAACCTAAGCAGTAGTAGTGAGTCTGTCCATGTGGTGGGGGTTATTTATGCCTTACTGCCTAATAAACTTCAGCACACTTATGAACGATTATTTGAACTTTTAAAACAACATTTAGAACTGAATATAGCAAATATCAAGTGTGACTATGAGGCCGGGCTTATCAACGCATTAAAAAATGCTTTTCCGCATATTAATGTATCCGGATGTTACTTCCATTTTAATAAAGCTGTGTGGAAAAAGGCAGATACTTTAAAAGCAAATTATAGCAAAGAATCAAAGGACATAATAAGAATCTGTGCAAATTTTCCTCTTTTGCCTTCTGATCGCTACACTGAATGTTGGGCGTACATAAAAGAGCATGCTGGAAATAATGAAAATTTGCAAACATTTCTTGATTACTTCGAAAAGCAATGGCTAAAACCAAGCATGGATATAAGTTGTTACAATGACATATTTCGAACCAATAATCCCCTAGAAGGCTGGAACAGAAGATTTAATTCAAAGGTGAATAAAAAACCGACATTGATTTTTTTTATTGACGCACTAAGAAAAGAAGCGAGGTGGCAAGAAATAAGATATAGACATTCCTTGTTTCACGGTACCAAGAGACGAAAGGTCGATATGCGTTTCAATATGCAATACGCCGTAGAAAAGAAAAAACTAGAAGAAGGGTGTATCACGCCTTACGATTTTTTAAAAAGCATTTCATATATAAAAAAAGTCCTTAATGTTTAATTTTAACTCTATAAATTTAAATAGTACTTAGGTGATTAAATGAATGAATTCTTAGGTTAATAAATAGTTTAAAAATATACCTATCTGTATTTATTTCCTTTATATAACAGAATATTTTTCATACCCTCAGTATAAACGTTTTGCTTTCAGAGCATTATATATTGCAGTCGATGTGCACCCAATAACATTTAGCTTCCAAAACCTCCTGATCCGAAAAGACCACAATGTATAACGTATTCTCAAAAGAGGATTTAGACTGACAGTTTTTAAAAATGTCTAGTTTGGGCACATTTCACATTGCGGTCGTTTTACATTGCAAATCAACAGTAAATAAGGACATCTAGCTCTCATGACGCTTTGCAATGCGAACATTCAGCAATAAGGACCTTTTGCTTTGAAGACTAGCAGTCGTTTTAAATTGAGGACGTTTTGCTCTCAGAGCATTTTTATATTGCAGTCAATGTGCACCCAAGGTCATTTAGCTTCCGAAACCTTCTGATCCGTAAAGCCACGCCGCCACCTTCACTCACTCGCTCGACCGACCTCACTCGATTCGTTGCGTTGTTTGTCGATCGCCGTACGCGCGCGCATTTTGTTTAATATTTTTATTACCTACTAGTTGGCGTCAACGTATGGGCCTTTTAGTGTGTGCCCACAAAGTTTGTGTTGTTCATTTCAAAACCCTGGCTCGTTTACCAGTTTTACCACTAACAAGAGCTAATGCCATAATGGCCGCCACGCCGCCCGACCCTTTAGAAGACTATATGCGTGAATGGGGCTTGGAGATTTATATTTCTAAATTCAAAGGTATGGAACATTTATAATAATAATGTATTCTATTTAATACATAAACTGAATCAGTACTTAGATCGAAACCTAAAACTTACACATTTCCCCGTTTGAATCTACCTAGGTACCTACTTACTTCTAACATAAATGAGCTCCTTTTATGTAGGTACTTATGTTTTTTTTCCAGAACAAGCCATAGATTTGGAAACTCTCCAAATGTTATCGGAAAACGATGTCAAGGAACTTATTCCTGTGATAGGACACAGGGCTAAATTAAATAGCTAAATTAAAATGTTGAAGGACCTAACTACACTTAGTTGCCAAGATACCATCACCATGGAATTGGTAAGTTCATCTTGCGTAGTTTACATGGAAAGGAGTAGGTGCCTAGATAGGTGGGTACATCTTGCTTGCAAGTTTTGGTGCAAATATAGGAAAGGGTGACTCATGTTTCGTGAGTACCTAATATGTCGCCATTTTTATGACTATTAGAGACAGCTTATGAAAGATAGACTGATATTCAGTTATAAAGTATGCATGTATGTATGTATGTTCACGCTAAATCTGTTATTACGTTTCTTAATCAGCAGGATGCATTACGTGCAGATGGTGGTGAATTTGACTAAATAATAGTGATGAGCCATTTACACCCACCCTCCTGCAGAAAAATAAAACAAAAACTTGTATTTATCATCAGTTGTGTATTTATAGATATCTGAAAACCAGCCAGCTCAGCCAAGTGAGCAGTACGACAGTATCATACTGTTAGATATAGACTGTGAAATAGCACAGCAAACCCAAGACGTACAAGTACAAGACAATACCATCTTCCGGGACACAACTTGTGTAAGTTTTTAGCACATTTATATTATATCTTCATCGGCTTCTTTGTGAACATAAGAATGGCTGGTTGATGGCCTGTGATGCCCAGCGTTGTGAACCCATATTTCAGTATCTTTTCAGCACATTAATATCCAAATGATTTGAAAAAAAATATGTCCAGCCTGATACTGTACATGATAGTGTAACAAAAAGTATTGACAACGATAATATTTTTCAATGGTCTAGAATTACTCGCTAGGTTCTATTTTGGCTATAACTTTAATCTAAGTGTGAGCAATTTATATGTGAGGTTAAGATTGGTAATGAGAACACAATTGTGATACGTGTATGTTTGTTTTGGTATAAAATAAAATTAACTATTTTGATTTGTATACTAGTTGGTGCAATTTATATTTATAACATAATCTTTTTTTCCCCTTTGTACTGATTTGTACCCAGCAGTACTAATAAGTATTTATCAGCACAAATATTTGATGCGTTACTGAAGTCCAGTTTAGCTATAAACAAACATGTTAGTTAGAACTAGACATTACTGTTTTAACATATACTAGCTGTCGCCCGCGGCTTCGCCCGCGTGAGTTTCGCTTAGATGAAAAATCTCTCTTGGAGCTTTTCATCAGATGTTCCAGATCTTCAATTTTTATACGTCAGCAGAAAATGCTCATCAGGTTGAACGACTTTTAATAAGGCGCCATTTCCATATATGTTATAGTGTAGCTGGTCTCTTGCAGTTCTTCATCAGATGTTCTAGATCTTCAATTTTTATACGTCATCAGAAAATGCTCATCAGGTTGAACGACTTTTGTTAAGGCACCATTTCCATATTTCTTATAGTTTAGCTGTTCTGTTAAGGTTTTTCATCAGGTGTTCCAGTTTTCAAAATAAATTATAGCCTATATGTTGCCCAGGCTTAATAGCTATACAACAAAAAAAGTTTCATTCAAATCCGTCCAGTAGTTTTTGCGTGAAACGCGTACATACATACAGACAGACAGACAGACAGACAGATAGACAAGAAATTACAAAAAAATTTTTTTGCTTTCTATCATTCTTTTTAAGTGTCCCTCTATCCATTTCAGTCAAAAATACTAAATGTACAGACAAAATATTTTTACTGTTTTATTATATGTATAGATAACTAAACAGTTCGGTTCTACATTATAACCAAACTGCTTTTGGTTACATTTAACGCTAGTTTTGTGGTCATCCAATTTATGTTACAAGTAAACGAAAGTTAAGCTACGTACAACAATATATTTTTTTCAGTGTGTTAGCGACATGAGCCGCGTGGGCACCTTCGTGACGTCATACAAGGGACAAGGGTGCGGGGCGCTCCCGCGCTTTCAGGACAGTTGGCTCCCCACTCTTTTACTGCCGGACGTGTGCTTGTATTATTAATTAAATATTTTCAATGAAATATTATTTTATTGATAAAACAGCGATTAATTTTGTTGTGGTTTTACCATTTTAGCTGTCTTTATTACGAATATATTCAAGTGGGCAAAGTTGTACGCAACGCTGCAGCAAAAAGTTTGCAACATTGCCCACCTTAAAAAAGGTGTTAGGGTTGTCACTTTTATAATCTGTTAAATATCTAAATACTGATAAGGTTTTTAATGAAAACTTTTTGTTTTAAAGATTGTAAGTTATATTTGTACCTACCTTTGATGACATTTTTATGACAACATTTAGCAGATTGAAAGGAGTGGGGATGAGGCCTTTTCTCCAGCTTCGTTTTTGGACAATATACCTAACTAAAAACTATTTGGCAGGTCTAGAAAGGATCTTGGTGAAAGACAGATTAACCGTCTTATTCATAAAAACAGCAACCTTACTATAGCACAGCTAAAGTATTGTTCTACTGAATTCAAAATCATACAGTTCTTAATACGTGATTGACAAGTAATGTCATTTTAATTTGACCGAAAACCCACTATATTGGTGCTATAAGGAGGTTGATTTTTTATGAATAACACGGTAGGTGATTTAAGTTGTGATGGTCTCTTACTCACCTTTGAATTTCTCCTCTTGTATTATGGGTCATTTGAGCATCTAAAGTTTATTAATTATTGAAATAAAAAGAAGCGATCTCTCACTATCCAAAGGTTAAGAGGTTTAAAACGTTTATTATTGTTTATTTTAAATTATAAGTAATGGTGATCTCCAGCTGTAAAAGCACCGCTTAGGTTTATTTATAAGTTGTTTTTTTTTACAAACTTTTGTTTTTGGTTTTAATATTGTATTGATTTTGTTATTTCAAAGTTTAATTAGGTATATATAGAATTGCCTGTTTTTGAAAGTATTGTGTAAACCTTAAAACAACTTTAAGTATTGTTATTTTGCTAAGTTTATTGATTATTACAATAAGTATATCCAAGAAAAAGTGATCTCTAATTATCCAAAGATTAAGAAGTTATAAAACGTGTATTATTGTTAATACCTTATTACTACCTGTGTAGGTAAAATGATGCCACTAGGCATACTAATGAATAAAACTGATTTGTACGAAAAAATATTCCTGCATTTTTGTTTTGCGGCAACCCTAGCACTTAACGTCGTTTGTATGAAAATAGCTTTAGAAGGTATATAACATAGCCCACTTCAATAAAAAGAAAGAAGAAATATGTTTTCGTTTGTTTTAGAGATGGTTTACATCATTGCATCGTTTCTCTTTACATATTTTATTTTCATAGCAATAGCGTTGATAGTCGCTGAGATTTTGAGGGTGGGCAAAGTTGTAAGGAATGGCAGATAAAGTTGCCCACCTCTTTAACCATATTTTTTGATGCTTCAAATGTAAAATAATCTTATTTACGTTTTATAGAATTATTCCTTAAAATCAGGCTTAACTAACTGTATATTTAATTTTTAAATCCAGTCCATGTTCTTTGAGCAATGTTAAAAATAAGCAAAAAAGCGAGCAATGTTGTGAGGTTTCATGTATACATAAAAAGTTTTTATGTAAGTAAGTATAATTTAACTATTAACATACATACATGGTACTGCATCTTTATCCATTACGAGATAGACGGAGCCTAAGCCCATAAAACCAAAGTCAACATTTAGCATGTAGGTGGAAAATGGAATCAAAATAGTGATGGGTTGCCAGCCTTATCACCGGCCTTTCTCGACCGCCTTTTACGGTCTGCACGGGATGAGAAGCAGCTGAAACATTCTATGATTTTCTTTGCTCCCTGACCAGCATGGAATGAATGAATTGATGATGAATCATACTGTACTATAATCATTCTATTGATTGAGCTACTGTGCAAATTATCTATACTAACTTGTAATCCTTCCTCATCAAATAAATAAAAATAGCATGATCACTATTGTACCAGTATCAGAATATGTTGCAGTGAACCTGAAGAAAGATTCATTTTTTGTGATAACCACCGAAGACTTGCATAGGTACTTGTTTACTCCACGGAGATTTATACATGTATCAGCTTCTCAAACCAATCCTCTCCATCAAAAGTGATCAAAGTTTTTGTACCAAGAGTCACCGTACCAGACGAAAAATGTAAAACAAAAATAACAACATGCACCGATCAATGGGTTGAATTACATCATAAGTCACAATACCAAGTCACATTATCAAACCCGTAAACATAGAACAAAACATGAAGAATATTTCGGAAGAACTTTGTACAAATACCAGTAAAAAACCTCGATTACTGCTTTTACTGCGAAAACTCAGTATTAAATTTTGCACGACATTTGTTAAGACATCACACTGAAACAGAAGTACAAGAAATTTTAAGTTTTCCAAAAAAAGTGTGCATAGAAAAATAAAATAACAGAACTACGGAAAAAAGGGAACTACATACAAAACTCAGTTGAAGTCATAAAGCCCATGGGGAAACAAAAATTTACCGTATACCTACCTTGTGCAAACTGTTTGGGATTTTACTCAAAAAAATCACTATGGAAACACAGTAAAAAGTGTAGTGGGAAACAAAGGAAAAATGTCCAATCTGAAGCCCATAATTTATTGCTACGAAATTTAAAATAGTGGATGAAAAACTAAAAAGGACAGTATTTCACAGAATGCGAGCCGATAAAGTGTCCCTCGTTGCAAAATCAGACGTCCTTATCTGCGCATTTGCATCACAGTACTTAAAAACTCATAGAGAAAACCACTTCGTCAACGTCGTTTCACGAAAAATGCGAGAATTGGCAAAATTACTCATCGAAATAAAAAAGAATAAGCCGTCAGTAAATAATTTTTTGATGCGCTTAGCCCTGAAAACTACGATGAAATAGTGGCAGCTACCAAAGTTGTGGGTAAAGACACGGAGAAAGACAGCAGGCCAACTCTTGAATTTGATTCGATCTCGAAGCTCGATCTCGATTCGAACTCGACAAAATCTGATCTCGATCACAAAACGGTACTCCCGAGCTCAATCGAATCGACATCAACATCGAGTCGAGATCGATCTAATATGGCGATCCGTTAACCATATCCGGTTGATGACGTAATCACCATCGACTGAAAGGTTCTTTATAATGACACTACAATTTATAGTCTTTAATTAAAAATAACCACTTTTCCTTCAAATAATGACATAATTTGTATAGTCTCTGTATGTCAAAGCTTTTTCACATTAAATATGTGCACAATAACTATTAAAACATTACTTATTTTTGATCAGACTTTAGAATTTTTTGGAATTCTTTGTTACCTTTGCCTTTTTTATAAAGTAGTCCTTTGACAGTGACACTTGATTGAAGTAGCGGCGGATTCATAAAACTCTATTGTGTAAGTGTAAGTAAAATATGTTGATAACTTTTAAAGTTTTAAGTACTTTCTTAAAAATGTTTCAAGTGGTTAAGAGGTGCCTAATTACGTCAAAGTTTTTGTTATTTATCGATATGGGTTGAAAAAGTTAGTCAAGGAGTGAGCCTCATGCTAGGAAGTTTGTTTCGAAGTATTTACTTTTTTGGCAGAAGTTTTAAGGTATTTTTGTTTTACTTCAGTTTTATATTTGCCATAGTTATACTATAAAAGCTCTCTTTTTTGTAGAATGATCTTGTAAGTAGTGTAAAGTAGAGTCATGCAGTGAAATTTTAGTGACAATATTCAATCACTTTTATAAGAGCCAGTTGAAATAAACCTAGCTTAATAAGTAATCTAATAATTTTATTTTTAGAACATGAGTCAGAGTGCAAGGCCTACGTATCCCCAGTTGGAAACGTTAGTTAATTTTTTAGAAGAGAATCCAGGTATTGCTAAGGGTCATCTGCGTTCCGCTCAAGCAAAGTGGGAAACCAAGCGAAAATGGGAGCAAATAAAAGTTACTTTAAATGCTATGGGAGGAACGCAAAAAGATGCTAAAGGTTGGACTAAGGTAATAATATATAAATAACGAATAATTTATAGTTTGAGAAATGAATATTGATGTCTTTTTTATGCCGCAAACTTAATAGTGAATAGGTAGAGTACCTACACAAAGAACAGCCATCATAGTTTCAAACTAATTTACTATGTACTTAAACTTATTAATTTTCCCTGATACAGTGCAGAATTTAAGTATTATGCTAGTATTTATTTACCTACTTAACCTGCAGTATAGCAATTATTATTATAACAATACTATATAGCAAGTTTTGGAGTTTCACAATTTCATATACTTGTATAGACAAGTATTTTTATATACCAACATCAATTTATATATATACAGAAGTACTAATAATGTTACCTTTATACATAATATGTACAGACATCTCCAGAAGTGGAGTCAGAATTTCTCATACTAATTGATTATAGAAGTGTTTGCACTTAAGACCTTATGATTGTGTGTTATTTGTAAAACGCCTATGTGTCTGTGCAATGTCAACCGACCGAATACGATGTTTCCATAGAAGTAGGTAGGCTGGCGCGGCGAGTCGGCAAGCGCTTCATACTTTTATGGATTTCATAGACATACTATGAATGATACGGAACGTTCATAGTATGTCTTTAAAATCACTTGTTTCTTCTAACTTTATGGTATCGTTACTTCGTATGGGTGGTCAGTATGGACCAGCTATGAAAATGAATATTTGACGGTGAATGAAAAAAAAGACAGACGCAAATTTATCACTTCAACCGAGTTCTCGTTTTAGTTGAACGCATTTGTTAGTGATAGTTATCTAAGTATTTGTGGAATATTACTTTACCAACACTTGCCAATATAGGCCATTATAAGTAGGTATTATGGAGACTATTCGGATTTACTTTGCATGATAGTGGTTGCAAAATAGTCTCAATTTCTAATGAAAGGAACTGGATTAAGTGTGAGTATTTTTAAACAAATAAATAGTTGTGATTTGAAATATGTGTGTGTAAATGTGTAATATTTTGTGATTAATTCAAACATAAAATGATAACATAATATTAATGTATTGTATTGATATATTTTTCTTCGTGATTTTGCTTTGCATAAGTGATAGTTTTGAAATCCATACTAATATTATAAATGCGAAAGTTTGGATGTGAGTTTGTGAGTTTGTGAATTTGTGAGTTTGTGAGTTTGTGAGGATGTTTGTTACTCAATCACGCAAAATCTACTGGACGGATTTCGATGAAATTTGGTACAGAGGTAGATAATGACCTGGAATAGCACATAGGCTACTTTTTATCCCGGGAAAAAGCACTGTTGTGGGAAATTCACGCGGGCGAAGCCGCGGGCAAAAAGCTAGTTAAATATAAACTAAATACCTAATTATATATTATTATATTTTTTTAGTGGACAACACGTTGGGTGTAGCGACTTGCTGCAGGGTAGCCTTGCCGCAAAGTAGAAGACCGGCTATTATCTCTCAGCAGCAGCAACAATAATGTTGGAAGAATATGAAGGCGATGATTTTACCTACCAGGCGTTATGCTGATTTATTTGATGTTTCGATGCCTATCTACTGTTCGTCGTGCATATCAAGCTGGTGGCGTGCATAAAAAAACTGGATAATTTATTTCGCTTCCAGAAATAAATGTCATCCTTGGCCAGCGCGGTCTTCTAACCTCAACTCCATAGAAAATCTATGGGGCCTGATGGTGCATAGAAGATGAGCAAGGAAGAATTAGTTTCTCATTGTATGGATGTTTAGGACAGTTTTTTGTGATTGAAATATGTGTAGAAAAGACAACAACGGCAACTTTACAAAATAGTGAGTTAATTATTTGTGTTTAAATTTAATCAGTGAGTTCATTCATTAAGTAGGTATATTCCAACTGTCCTCTTTCTATTGTATCAAATCTGGTTTTATAAAAGTATAAACATTATTTAAATTATTTTTATACTTATTACTTGTTTTTGTATTTTGCATTACAAATACAAGGTTATGTTTCGTAATAGGAGATAAATTGTTAAATTGTTAGATGTTGAGGTTTAGTTTCAATCTTCTTTTCATGATGAAAACGAATACTTAAGCTATAACCTCAATATTTACTAACAAAAAAGCGAAAGTATAATTTAGTAATAATATATAAAATAAATGAACAGATTCTTATAAGTAACTTACTACAGAATGCTTATTTTTAAGTTCTTATTTATTCTGTAATTAGATAGGGAAGTGATTAAACATAAATTTTGAATTTGTTAGTGTAGTTTATAATAATAAATTTTACATAAGTATACTATACCTATTTACATGAATAAATAGTTGTCATGATTTTTGAGAATTTTTATTTCATAACAAATATATAAAAGCATATCAATTACATTATATAAAAATACTCTTGGCTTATGAATTGAGTTTAATATGAAAAATAAAATATCTGGATGTGACTCGAACTTTGACCTGTATCAACTGCAGTCCATCCGACTACCGATTAGACCAGCAGATGCATTAGCTTGTGACGAAATTATCAATTGGTTGCGTGTCACCGTACTCACCACTATTGGTTTGCTTTATAATAAACTATAGGTAGTGTATTAGTGTATTATTATTTCTGAGTCAGAATTCACTACTTAGTACCCCGTAAATTTGATAGATGGCAGCACGTAGGCAGTATGAGCACGAAGCACTAGCATGCAGCAGAGTTGTGTCTTGGTGTGGGTGGGTAATATGATAATTAGCTTAGTGTGAGTAGTGTTCTTATTGTAATTATACGTCCGTAATATGGACGTAACGCACACAATGAAGGACTGCGCGCCTGCAAGGCAATATGATATTTAAGGTATGACTCCACTTTTGACTCTTGACTGTACATTATGTTCATGGATATTTTGTCCTATGGTTTTCAGTTCTGGACTGACAAAAAATATGCCCTAAAACAGGTTTTAGGCCAACGTTATGCAGATGCAAACCGAACCGGAGGTGGTGGGCCTGCCAACTTACCTTCACTTACTAGCATAGAGGAGAGAATGGTGGCTATTCTGAGTGGAAGAGGTTTTGCAGAAGGAGACTCTCAGTTTAGTGTTCCAATACTGCCATCTCAGGTAATATATTTTTTTTATAAAAAAATAAATAAAATAGCTTGGTTGCAAATTATATATTTAAAATCTTTTAAATGTTATCTTATTGATTTTATCATTTTCTGCCCACCTATGCTAAATTAAATAAAGACTTTATTGTGGTATGCCCCGGTGCAAACCAAGGATTGGACAGATTTGTTTTTCTATTGTTACGAGTAAACTAATTCTAAATTATTATTGTATTTTAGGACCAAGCTGAACCATCAACAAGCACTACACCACCAGTAATAATAGAGCAACAGGAGGATGCTGTAATTTTGTCACTACCGCAAAGTCCAGACCACACTCCACTTTTAGCCTCTACC
Organism: Ephestia elutella; assembly: GCA_018467065.1. Lineage (NCBI taxonomy): Eukaryota > Metazoa > Arthropoda > Insecta > Lepidoptera > Pyralidae > Ephestia > Ephestia elutella. Next base: position 8,185,995 of record CM031577.1, read on the forward strand.
CAATCTAGTAAGTTTTTCATTGTATTTTTGCAATGCATTACAAACTTTGACTTTCTGCCCTTCTTGCAACATATAAAATGTATTAATAGAATAAGTTCCCTAGTGATCATTTATTTTAGTTATGGAGTCAAGAATGTTTTGTATTTTAAATTATGTATTTATTTGTATATTAAGTATTATGTTTTAATTTCGCAGCTCCAAGACAGAGTCCTCGCATTCAAGCTCGGTCGAGTCGTCAATCCATTAGACCCACTATAGACCGAGGAAGGCGATCTCAAATTCAAGTTGAAAGAGATCGACTTGTCTCTGTTGAAGAAAGGCGGGGTGGAGGCAGAGCTCATCCAGGCTAGAGCATTGCAAGAGAACATGGCTGGACTTGCTGCAGCTTGCAATAATATAGCTGAGGCCATATGTACACTTTGTACAAATGTGGTCAATGTTATAAAAACTTTAATGCAATCTCGTTAGGTGGACACACAGGCATTACAGGCTGGCGATTTATAAGAATAAAAAAATGTAAGAGTTAATTTATTTTAACTGAAAGACTGTTATTTGTGCCATATTTTTAAGTCTTGATCATTTAGTATTTTTAAGTATCGATCTCAGCTCTAGAATTTTTAGTATAAAGTGGTAGTTATTAAGTATTATGTATGTATTAAATAAAACAATTTTAACATTTTATCTCAAAATTTTATTAATTACTATGTCTTGTCATCCACAACATATTGACAATGCGTTGCCGCGCTTCAACCCCTCGACTAGAGGTGAGGCGTATTTACTAGAACAGATCCAACTACTAGGTATTTTACGAGACTAGGCAACACCTAGTCCAACCAGTAAAATACTTGATCCACTTAGTCCTATGGCTAACTTCGCCGCAACGTCTAGCCTAGTCCTTACTCGAGTGCTCGGAGTACTTCGGTTTGGCTCGGCTGTTCCGCCGCGATGCCACGATCGCGCTCGGTGTAGTAGTGCTCGCTCGGATTAGTTCGGGTTGACTCGGTAGTTTTCGCCGCCTTGGCACGTCACGTACTACAACCCGTACATAGACATATTAAAAACAATGGACTGAACTTCACGTACTAATGAATTGAGGCACCCATATTAAGCCCGGGTCTATTGTGTGTGTGGAACACACAACCATACATATTACCATGACATTTGAGTATTTCTATCGTTTAAGCGTGTGGGTGCGTGTGTCAACGTATAATTCTATGTGTGTGTAACATGTAAGTAATTACAAGCTGCCGGGCTTAACATGGGAAGTTCTGTCCGTTGTTTTTATTACGTCTATGAACCCGTACTGTAAAATCCGGTTTGCGCCGGCCCTGTTCGTAGCGCGAGATCCCGAGTTTTGGCGCTAAAACAAAAGTATGGTGTTCTTGGAATTACCTGTCGCATGGAACGAGCATGGAGTGAGTGAGATAATGAGATGTAAAAATTCACTCTGGTTTGATTTGAACAGGTGATTGGGTCACAGGGCAGTCAGTCGCGTCACGGGCGTATTGTTTACTTCACACTTTGTGATTGTCGATGAAACAATATTTTTTGTGCAGTCTCTGTGTCGTGTTTTAGTTGTTGATTCTTAAAACAGATATCACAGCTCCAAAAGGAAGTAGTGTAGCGTGGGACCATTTTAAAGACAATGGAAATTACATGGCCGAGTGTAAAATTTGTAAGGTTCGTTTAAGTTTCAAAAGTTCAGTCTCAAACCTGACCAAACATTTAAGAAGGAAACATCCTTTAATAAATTTGGTCAATCGAAATGAAGCCGATTCAGTACCGGCTTCTAATATATTTCACCTTCTATAGATGCGACTGCGACTACCTCGACGACAACAACAACTACTGCGATGAGCGGTACAATAATTCCGTCAACATCTCAAGAACAGTTTTCTTCTCCGGCTCTAGCTACAAATGCGGTGCGTGATGTACAGCCAAATACAAAATTATATTTATAAAAAAAATGCAGATAAATGTAAGTCCGATATTGACCAACTAATTATGGACTTGTTTTTTATGGATTTTCAGCCATTCAGAATTGTTGAAGATAAAGGGTACCGAAAATTAATTCAATCTGCTTTTCCTTTTTATATAATTCCAACTCGTAAATATTTTTCCAATAATTTGTTGCCGAGTCGGTATGAAAGTTTACGCACTGCGAAAATGAACGAAGTCCAAAATGTTCAATCTATTTGCGTAACAGCCGATGTATGGACATCAAGTGTTAATGACTCATTTTTGGCAATCACTGGTCACTATATTGACGAAATAAACCACAACCTAAAGTCTATTTTATTAGAATGTGTGCTATTGGAGGGCGCGCATACTAGTGCCAATTTATCATCGGAAATGTTACGAGTTACTGATGAGTGGAAAGTGACTGAAAAAATTAATCTGGCGGTCTCAGATAATGGGGCCAACATAAAAAAAGCCATTGAAAGAGACTTGGGCTGGAAGCAATTTGGGTGCTACGCACATACGCTCAATTTAGCTGTTCAAGAAGCATTGTCCGCCACAGAAGAATTGAGGGTTTTATTAGACAGGGTAAAAACAGTCGTTTCTTACTTCAAACGATCTACTCAAGCGTGGGAAAAGTTAAAAAGTACCAAGAACAAGCAGGCAAAACTGCCAAAAGACCACTGCAAAGTGTTAATACTAGGTGGAATTCCACGTTTTACATGGTACAGAGATTTCTAGAAATGAAAGAAGAAATTAACAGTTCTCTTTCAAATTTAAATTCTAATGCTATGTCTTTGACTGCAGTAGATTGGGAATTATGTGAAAATATATGCAAAATTCTAAAACCATGTGAAGAAGTGACTAAGGAAGTGAGCGCTCAAAAATATGTTTCAGGAAGTATCGTTATACCTATTACAACTGGGCTTTTAGCATCATTAGAGAGTCTGTCTGAATACAGATTCCTACCTGGACTCCGCCTAAAAGTTACAACGAGATTTGGTAGGAGGCATAATTATGGGCAGTTCTAGGCAGCTGGCTAAATTAGACATGAGCGCTGTTTCACCTGTTATTCTGGACAATCAAATAGTTGCTTTTAGTGATTCTGTTAAGAATTTGGGCCTGCATATGGAAGTGAGCGCTCAAAAATATGTTTCAGGAAGTATCGTTATACCTATTAAAACTGGGCTTTTAGCATCATTAGAGAGTCTGTCTGAATACAGATTCCTACCTGGACTCCGCCTAAAAGTTACAACGAGATTTGGTAGGAGCCATAATTATGGGCAGTTCTAGGCAGCTGGCTAAATTAGACATGAGCGCTGTTTCACCTGTTATTCTGGACAATCAAATAGTTGCTTTTAGTTTTGGCAACTAAAACTGTTCGTAGCGCGAGATCCCGAGTTTTGGCGCTAAAACAAAAGTATGGTGTTCTTGGAATTACCTGTCGCATGGAACGAGCATGGAGTGAGTGAGATAATGAGATGTAAAAATTCACTCTGGTTTGATTTGAACAGGTGATTGGGTCACAGGGCAGTCAGTCGCGTCACGGGCGTATTGTTTACTTCACACTTTGTTTGTGATTGTCGATGAAACAATATTTTTTGTGCAGTCTCTGTGTCGTGTTTTAGTTGTTGATTCTTAAAACAGACATCATGGCTCCAAAAGGAAGTAGTGTAGCGTGGGACCATTTTAAAGACAATGGAAATTACATGGCCGAGTGTAAAATTTGTAAGGTTCGTTTAAGTTTCAAAAGTTCAGTCTCAAACCTGACCAAACATTTAAGAAGGAAACATCCTTTAATAAATTTGGTCAATCGAAATGAAGCCGATTCGGTACCGGCTTCTAATATATTTCACCTTCTATAGATGCGACTGCGACTACCTCGACGACAACAACAACTACTGCGATGAGCGGTACAATAATTCCGTCAACATCTCAACAACAGCTTTCTTCTCCGGCTCTAGCTACAAATGCGGTGCGTGTTGTACAGCCAAATACAAAAACAATTGCAAATTATATTTATAAAAAAAATGCAGATAAATGTAAGTCCGATATTGACCAACTAATTATGGACTTGTTTATTATGGATTTTCAGCCATTCAGAATTGTTGAAGATAAAGGGTTCCGAAAATTAATTCAATCTGCTTTTCCTTTTTATATAATTCCAACTCGTAAATATTTTTCTAATAACTTGTTGCCGAGTCGGTATGAAAGTTTACGCACTGCGAAAATGAACGAAGTCCAAAATGTTCAATCTATTTGCGTAACAGCCGATGTATGGACATCAAGTGTTAATGACTCATTTTTGGCAATAACTGGTCACTATATTGACGAAATAAACCACAACCTAAAGTCTATTTTATTAGAATGTGTGCTATTGGAGGGCGCGCATACTAGTGCCAATTTAGCATCGGAAATGTTACGAGTTACTGATGAGTGGAAAGTGACTGAAAAAATTAATCTGGCGGTCTCAGATAATGGGGCCAACATAAAAAAAGCCATTGAAAGAGACTTGGGCTGGAAGCAATTTGGGTGCTACGCACATACGCTCAATTTAGCTGTTCAAGAAGCATTGTCCGCCACAGAAGAATTGAGGTTTTATTAGACAGGGTAAAAACAGTCGTTTCTTACTTCAAAAGATCTACTCAAGCGTGGGAAAAGTTAAAAAAGTACCAAGAACAAGCAGGCAAAACCGCCAAAAGACCACTGCAAAGTGTTAATACTAGGTGGAATTCCACGTTTTACATGGTACAGAGATTTCTAGAAATGAAAGAAGAAATTAACAGTTCTCTTTCAAATTTAAATTCTAATGCTATGTCTTTGACTGCAGTAGATTGGGAATTATGTGAAAATATATGCAAAATTCTAAAACCATGTGAAGAAGTGACTAAGGAAGTGAGCGCTCAAAAATATGTTTCAGGAAGTATCGTTATACCTATTACAACTGGGCTTTTAGCATCATTAGAGAGTCTGTCTGAATACAGATTTCTACCTGGACTCCGCCTAAAAGTTACAACGAGATTTGGTAGGAGGCATAATTATGGGCAGTTCTAGGCAGCTGGCTAAATTAGACATGAGCGCTGTTTCACCTGTTATTCTGGACAATCAAATAGTTGCTTTTAGTGATTCTGTTAAGAATTTGGGCCTGCATATGGAAGTGAGCGCTCAAAAATATGTTTCAGGAAGTATCGTTATACCTATTAAAACTGGGCTTTTAGCATCATTAGAGAGTCTGTCTGAATACAGATTCCTACCTGGACTCCGCCTAAAAGTTACAACGAGATTTGGTAGGAGCCATAATTATGGGCAGTTCTAGGCAGCTGGCTAAATTAGACATGAGCGCTGTTTCACCTGTTATTCTGGACAATCAAATAGTTGCTTTTAGTGATTCTGTTAAGAATTTGGGCCTGCATATGGACTCTGTACTAAGCTGGAAGCCTCAAATTACTGAAATTTGCAGAAAGGTAAATTATTCTCTTCAATATTTAAATCGCCTTAAGAACTTCTTACCTATCAAAACTAAAATTTCTCTTGTTCAGACTCTTGTTTTTCCCATTATTGACTATGCTGATGTGTGCTATCCTGATCTTAATGTTGATCTTCTCAATAAGCTCGATCGCCTTATTAATAATTGCATTCGTTTTATTTTCTGTGTTCGTAAGTACGATCACATCTCTTCCTTTCGATCTGAGCTCAATTGGCTTCCTATTCGCCAACGCAGGCAACAGAGAATACTCTGTACACTCTTTTCTGTACTTAAAAATCCCCTCTCTCCTGCATACCTTAAAAGTAAATTTCATTACGTTTCCGAATCCCAAAGCCGCGAGCTTCGTTCTAGTCACACTTTACGTCTTCAGATTCCCCATATTAGGACGGACTTGTAAAAGCGAAAGTGAATTTGTTTGTTGGTTTCTTTGTTTGTCTGTGACGTCTTTACGGTTTAACTACTGCACCGATCATCATGAAATTTGGCACACGTCAATGATATACAAAGGTAGATATAAGATACTTTCATACCGGAAAATGAAACTAATATTATAAATGCGAAAGTGAGTTTGTTTGTTACGCCTTCACGCTATAACTACTGAACCGATCATCGTGAAATTTTGTGTGACGTTGTCTGGGGTATGGAAAAGGATATAAGGTACCTTTATCCCGGGAAATAGAAACGAGGGGTCGACATTAACGCGATTATAATGCGAAAGGGAGTTTGTTTGTTACGCCTTCATGGCCTAACTAATGAACCGATTATCATGAAAATTGCTGTAGATATTGAATGAGATACAGAAAAGGACGTAGTGTACGTTTTATCTCGAGAAAATAAAGGGTCGATATAAACGCGAGCGAAGGCGCGGGCAAAAGCTAGTGCACCATAAAAATAAACAATAAAAAAGATCCACTGATTAAATTGCTAAAGATGTGGTTTGTTTGTGTGGTTGAACGCTATTACTTCAGAAACTGCTGATCTGATTTGAAAAATAAAGGTTACAGGCTATATTACATGACACTGCCGACTTTACTTGCTTGCTATATAACTTTTTAATCCGAGCGACTGGTATATTCTATGTTTTCTATTATCTGTTAGCATATCAGAGTGAGAGTAATTAATTGCGGATTGTAATAAATAATTATTTATTTTTGTTTTAGCGTAGTATTAACATTAACGATGAAACACACACTTTTTTCCACATATGAGGCCGGATAAAATATCTATGTTTGCAAAAAAAGATCCTTTAATCTGTGCTTTTGGATTGCAATATCTTAGGACCCATAGAGAAAAGCATTTTATAAATGTAACCTCCAGAAAAATGCGAGAGCTTGGTAGACTGTTAATAGAAATAAAAAAAATTAATCCTGCTATTAATAGCTTATTGGATGCCTTGAAACCGGACAATTATGGAACACTAGTTTTGGCAACTAAAAATGCAGCTAGATTTAATAGTTCAAAAGACCGATATGATTCTCCTACATACGCTATGAATATTGCAACATCGCTAAAACAGTGTTGTAATATAGCTTACTAGAGTCTTACAAACAGGAATCCGGTAATATTAGAATAGAATTGCAAACAGACCTTAAAACACTCATAAGTATAATCCAGTCTAATTGGAAATTTGACATCTCAAGTCAGGCGGCTGACGACCTAAATATGAACCGATATAATAAAACAACAATAGTCCCATTAGCATCCGATTTAAGATCTTTAAAAGATCACCTAAATAAAACTGCTACAAGCGCAGTAGTTATGCTATCAGAATCAAATAACTCATTAAATTGCAATGCATTCAATAATTAGTAGAGTCAATATTCTGCCGATTATTATTACTAAACCGCCGACGTCCCGGGGAACTACAGAGATTAAAATTAAGTTATTACCAAAATTATGATATAAAAGACAACTCTAATAAATATGAAGAATTTGATAACGTATTATCAACCACGGAAAAAATATTAGTTAACAGTTTAAAGCGAATTGTTATTCGAGGAAAAAGAGGAGGGGGTTTCAGTTTTATTTAGCAAAGATATTCAAAAAGATATAGAGTACTTAATATCTATAAGACATAAATATGTACACACAGATAATGACTTTTTATTTTCTAAATCAGGGGGAACAATTATAACTGGTTATAAAACTTTAGATAAATACGCAAAAAGTTGTGGTGCAAAGAACCCTCAAGCCTTAACTTCAACTCGACTTCGGAAACATTTAGCAACTTTAACCCAACTTTTTAATATGTCGGAAAACGACATGGAACAATTAGCCTCATTCATGGGGCATACAATGTCTGTACACAAACAAAACTATAGATTATCGGATGATGTATTTCAAACTGCAAAAATTTCGAAACTTTTATTATTAATGGAATGTGGAAACGCGGATAAGTATAAAGGGCAGACTTTAGACGAAATAAATATAGATTTAGACGAAGAATTAATTGGTGAAGATATTCAGATTGAGGAAGTTCTTGATTTCGAAATAATGGAACCCAACCCCGTAAGCAAAACTACTAATCCAATCCAAAGTACTGCGAGTACACAATCAAACCCATCTTCTTTGAATACATCTAAAAAGCAAGACGTAATAAAGAAAAAGCGTGTCTTAATTCCATGGACACCGCAACAAAAGCGTGTTGTTTTAAATTTCTTTTCTAAACACATCAAATCAAGAAAACCTCCAAAACGTGACGAATGCGAAAAGTTACGAAGTCAATATCCAGAACTTCTAAACAATAAAGATTGGCTTAAAATAAAAGTATTTATACAGAATACATATACTAAACAATAAATTAAAAATAAACTGATATTTGGATAAATACGTATTATTTTTATTCTTAAATAAATAAAATTCGCTTTAAGGGGTTGTGCACGTACACTAGCGCCAAGCACCATTTCATTAATTTACTTTCTAGATTAAATCAAAATTAAAATCTAAAACAGAATATCGCTAGTAAATTACCTGTAGTATTTTTTGGAATCACTTTTTATCAAGGAGACTACTGGTTACCGCCAAAAACTGACGTTTTTGGTGATGATCAGTAATTCTCTTAATATATCAAATGCATAATGATAAAACTTAAATCCAAAAATAATAACGAGTAATTTACTAGCAACATTACGTTTTAAATTTTAATTTCATTTCATTTAGAAAGTAATATAATTAAGTGATTCGTAGTACATACTAATGTACGTGCCGTAAGCGCCTTAATTTTAACCATATGTTTATATCATTAAGTTCGTATATGTGCCTGTTTGACCATGGTACGGTAATATTGTTATAGTAAAGGATCCGAGCTAAGATCAACCTTCACTGAATAGGTAACCAGATGAAAATATCATTTTTATCAATAAGTTTCTGAACTTTACCTAATATGGCAACCCCAACGGAAATGGTCAAGACTATATTTAATATAATAACAAATAAGGGTCAGTCTCTTGCTTGAATTTTCAAATTTGAAAGTCGTGCAACTATAATTTACGACTAAATTTTTGTACATTTTGTTACAGTATGAGGATGCCTCAAAAAATGTTATCATATTTATGATATCATTATGTCGTGCCTCTATCCCGATTCGTAGTTGAGTCATGATCCAGAGGGGGCCCGCTGAACTTGACTGTCCTGAGATAAGCTTCACGCCGTGCCTCTTCTCAGCGGAATACCGAGATGCGTCTCGGTATTGTTTTGCATACTTAGTTGTCGAGATAAGCTTCACGCCGTGCCTCTTTCTAGCAACTTTGTATGTTTTGTGCATCTCTATACTGGTGGGATAAGCTTCACGCCGTGCCTCTTTCCTATCGGTGTAGAAATGATTTATTTTTTGTGCCTATAACCCTAATGCGTGCGCGCACGACGCTTACAGCGCGTGTGCGGACGCATATGTATAACTTTGTGCAGATGAAGACCATAATGATGAGGAGTCCACGCTCGCTACCGCCGAGCTGCCTCCGCCAGCCGACAGGCCCGCCATCGAGCCTCAGGCGAGTTCCTCCGGGACTCAGACGCCGCCCCGCGTCGAGCCTGAGCCACCGCGCCCTGACTTCGAGCCAGAGGAAGCCACGCCGGGCGCAGGCCTGTCCATGCCTGTGCTGGACACCGATCAGCGCAGCTAAAGAAGAGGAAGGAGACCGGGACGGTCTCCTGTCAGGAGGCCGTGTTGACGGATCAACGAAAATAAAATTTCTACCCTATATAACGCGGCGCCTACCTGGCGCGCGCCCACTTTGCTCGAGATCGTCGTCGTGTCAAGATCGCTGCGAGTCACGTGAACCACGTTTCTTTTTCATATTTTTCTTTAAGTTTAAATTGATTTGTTTGTCTTAAATTCGTTATTATTAAAAGCACGTAGTCCTTTGTTAATTTTTCTTTTAAAAAAAATAGTTTAGGGCGTCCCTGCCAAGAATATATTTACTTTATCTTTATAGCTTTCCGTTCATCAGCATTGGTAGGGAACTTAATATATTTTTTAGTATTGTTGGCTCATTGAACGTGTTACAATATAGTAGTTAATGTAATCATATTTACTAAAATATGAGTTATAAAACTTTTTTCCAAAAAAAATGAACCGACTTCCATCATAAAACTTAAAATCATGAAATAACAATAAAGAAAAATGTATTAGCATTCTACCTACTGAATGAGGTGAAGTCGGTGCCAAGTGCAGGAGTAAGGGTGTTATGTAATTGTTTAGCTAGGTATTTTATATATTATACATGATTCTAATATTAACTTAGATTATTTAATATTCAATTTGGCACCGACTTCACCTCATTCAGTAGGTAGAATGCTAATACATTTTTCTTTATTGTTATTTCATGATTTTAAGTTTTATGATGGAAGTCGGTTCATTTTTTTGGAAAAAAGTTTTATTTTATCATTTTTAGTTTAATAAAAACTTTTCTTTCACTAGCCGAAAATAAAGAATTAAGAATTCGAAACTTTTTATGTCAGTTTGATTTGAAATGTCAGAACATGTCAAATTGTCTATTATTTTGGCACATAAATAGACCGAGATTCTGTGACGACCAAACCTTCCTTATTTTAAAAATGCTGAATGTTTCTCTGCGTGGTATATACGGGTAAAAAATATTAGCGACTAGGTATGAAGTTTGGATCTTAGTTGCTTATGCAGGTAATATGGATAGTAAGGATGATTTTTATAGGTAAAAAAAGCAACCTTGGGGCCTCGCAAAGTAATATAAAATTAAGCTTTTATAAAACAAATATAACTATAATTTAGTAAGGTTACAATATCTAGCAGGGGATTATATCTGCACCAATTGCTTGGTAATGGATGGCGTGATTTCTAATATTATTAGGAAAATAAAATCTTTAAAAAACTTTACTTTGAGGAAATTGAGTTACCACTTTAAATGTTATTGCTACAAGTAATCTGCCTAAGTAATCATGCACCAACTTTTATAGTCGCTAATGCGTATATCTAATTTATACCTCGCCACAACGCTCCATAGAGTTACGTTCAGGTATACAATAGAAATATATACGGCCGTGTTGTGGATTCCAAAATATACCCGACTCCAACATTTTTCTAGGGTATACTTTAGAATATAACACTTCGTTTTGCTATAGTATAATGTATACCCGACGGTAACATTTTTCTAGGGTATACTTTTATTTAGGACACTCCATTTTGCTGTAATGGATACCCTAGTAGGTAATAAATATGAAAAACTTTTTGTATGGGACCGAATCTGAAGACTCAAAAAAAGCTGTTCCCTTTTTACCCGACTGCGCATAAAGCGCAGGAGGGTAATGTGTTTGTCAAAGAAATCGAAATTTCACAAATACACCTAAAAAGTACAAGCTAATTATTAAAAAATATAAGACAGACAACTTACAATACGTTTTAACATTCAAGTCATTTGGATACCATACTATATGGGTATTCTATATGGGTAAGTTTTATTGTATTATTTTTTACTCAAAAGTACATACAAATATAAGATAAATACAGTTTTGTTTTTATACATTTTCAAATAAACTTTTATTTTTTTGGTCAGCTATTTATCGCGTATAATATAATCCCCCATTTTGGTTTTATGATGTCGTCACATAGCCTATGTCACTTGGAGGAATGCAAGGAATCTAAATATACCTCTCACATCAAAATCTGTTAAGCCATTTAGAACTTATGATGGAATAAATAAACTTACATACCTACATAAATACCCTGAAAACATAACACTCAATGATCGTTTATAATAAACCTCTAAACTGGCTTTGTCTATCATTTTATACACTTTTTACACTAATAGGAACACAAACTCGAAAAGACAGGGAGCGAACGATTAAAAAGTTGAAATAAAATAGTTCAGTAAAATAAAATAGTAACAGCAACGTGCAAAAGAATAGGTACCCACCGAACGATCCTATGGTTGCGGTCGGGTGCGTTTTAAAATATTACGCGCGAAATCCTAAATCCAAAATTATACCCGATGTCAACACGACCAGTGACGTCACAATTGTTAGGTAAAGGTATGCTTTTGAAGAACCCATTTTCAATTTCTGGATTCCAAAATATACCCGACGCCGACACGTTCTGTGACGTCACGAGTGTTGTGTGGAGGTATAAATTAGATATACGCGTCGCTAATCGCTATTTCTATGTTGGGGACATACACAGAAAATCTTGAGTTTTGACAAAATAAGGAAGGGCATGCTATCGCGGGCTTTTGCTCTATAATGCAATGTTGGTATTTTTATATTTTGTTAGGTATCTTTAAAATTACCGAACAGATTCTGACGTGGTTAAAATGGGACCAACTTGGGAATACACCATTACGAATAAAAAAACAATTTTGGAAATCAGTCCACAATTGGCGGAGAAATCGGCGAACATACATAAAAAAAAAACATACATACATCGAAACATATAACCTCCTCCTTTTTTGGGAAGTCGGTTGAAAAACAAAAACAAACAGTTCTCTTAAAATTTAACTACTACGTATTAAATTAAACCGAAATTATATACAGATACATAATCACCTCTTTATCCCTCGTGGGGTAGACAGAGCCTCGAGTCGTGAGACTCGAAGGCCACGTTTAGCTAAATAAAGTAAATAAATAAATTATATTGATGAAACAAAACAAATCTAAAATATGTTTTAAAAGGTACCCGTCCCAACAGTTCATTAAGTACTTCTATTGATAATTCCCTGGGAATTATCATTATAAATGACACGTTGTATTTAACTGATAAAATAAACAGTTACTACTTTAACTATCGTGTAACGTTTACAGACGTTCTATTTGTTGAATAAATATATAAATATAAAGGAAAAAAGAGAACTTTAGTACCATAGAACACAGAACAAAAAAAGTAGTTACCACTTTTTTAAGCACCACATAAAAATTAAACGACCACCGAGAAGGAATGAATGCGAAAATCTGAAAGAACAACACAGGGATTTACTAATAAATAAAGATTGGTTGAAAATAAAAGTTTTCGTACAGAACATTTATAAAAAAACTTAAGGTTTATCAACACTAAATTCATTATTTTTTATACAGTATAATATATATCTCAATTTCACTATAGGTACACACATCAGGTTGACCTTTATGTCGTTCATAATAGCGGCGATTTTCGTAGTGTGAATGTATAACCTGATATGCTGCTGTGTGTACATATTGTTAGTTTTATCTCCGACAATTGATGTACTACGTAACAGTGGCGACGGGTGGATTGTTCTCAAAGGGAAGCTTTAAAACTTCGGCTTTAAATCGCCGGAATAGGTATATCTACCTACCTAGGGTAGCTGACTTATTTAAAAAGGGAAGCTGAAAGGAATCGGCATGTATGGACACTTGGCTACTGTTACGTAATCGTCTTGAAAACTATACTAAACCTAACTACTAACTATACTACTATTATATATTCTGTGATTAAACTAATTAAACTTATGTTGTTTATCTGATGTTGTATCGCTTAATATTAGTGCCGGCAATCTCGGCGTGCCTGTGAGGTTCTTGTTTCAATACCTTTACTAAAGCTTTTGTTTGTTTTCAAATTTTAATTCAGTAGTATCTTAACCGCTCTTTGGTGTAGTCGAAAATATAGAGTCCCTTTTTCTAAATTTTCAATTATGGCAGCACCACCCGAAGATGATGGCTATGTGGATATGCAATCAATGGCATTTAGATTGCCGATGCCGCCCTACGGTACGTAAATTCTCTCGTTAACTGTGAACAGATTCTGATGTAAAGAAAAAGGCAATGGTTAACTAGTTAATTTAATGTTATTCCAGAATCCGATCTTTCCACTTCTAGTCTTATTAATAAAAATCTCTTACTCTAAGCCTAAACCCACTTTACACTAGGTCTAGTTAATACCGGTGTAACTGAGTATTAACTTGGCCATAACAAGGTTATTAATAAACTTGGAGTAAGGTAGGATTTACTATACATTCCTTACGCCGAGTCTAACGCGAATGTTATGGCAACCCAATAGTTTTAAAAGTAATAAAGAATGAACATTGAATGAAATTGTCACCGCCCGCTGTCAAATTGACAACTTTGACATGTAACTTTTCGCTGTTTTATTGTAACATAACCTAACATTTTCCTTCGATTATTCTGAGTGTGTTGTTTGTTTGTTGTGCAAAAAAGACAAAAAAGATAAATAGAGATTATTATATGGATGATTTGAGAGTGATAAATGAAGTCGATGAAGCTGAAGACTACATGCCTTTGATGAGGCGTGTAAAACATTACAAAATGCGGTGCAATCCCCTGGAGGAATTTGAGGAAGCGGAGTTCAAATTAAAGTATAGATTCACCAAATCTACGGCCTTATTTATAATTGACATGATATAAAATGATGTAGCTGGTGATGCTAGAGGTGGATTTATACCACCACCTTTGAAAATATTGACAGCGATAAGAACGTGGGCCCGTGGAGAGGTAAATAGATTCGATAAATTTCAACAATATGTCAAGTAGTTACTTACCTACCTATAGTTTGTATTAAATGACACCCAATATTTTTTTTAATAGATTCAAGATGATGCAGGATACCTTGGTGGCATGAGCCAACCAATGGTATCACTTGTGTGCAAACAAGTTGCTTTGGCAATAGTAGCACACAGAGCTCAGTGGATCAAAATACCACAAACTGCTGCCGAACAAAATAAAATTATAGCAGGATTTTATGCATTGTGTGGATTTCGACAAGTGATAGGAGCTATAGATTGCACACACATAAGAATTCCAAAAGTTGGTGGTGATGTGGCACAATACTATATTAATAGGAAAGGATACAGTTCCATTAATGTACAGGCTAGTTTTTCAGTTTACATTATATATCTGTCTTTGCTGCAAAATGTAGAAATAATAACATCGATCCTCTTCAATCAAATTTATTCAGTATTTTAAATATGGGGTGTGTCTACATTGTTACAGGTTGTGTCAAATGCAAATTTGCAAATAATGGATATTGTGGCACATTGGCGAGGCAGTACACATGACTCGAGAATATTCAACGAATGTCGGCTGAAGCAAAGATTTGGAAACTCTGAATTTAAAGGGAGACTTTTGGGAGATGGTGGTTACGCATGCACTCCTTTTTTATTTACACCAATTCTGCATCCAACCACACAAAAAGAGGAAATATATAACCGGGCCCACATAAGAACCCATAACACTGTGGAAAGATGCTTTGGGGTATGGAAACAAAGGTTTCGTTGTCTGCTGCGGGGTTTTACAACGAAATTAGAAAACACGAAAATATGTATTGTTGCATTGGCAGTATTACATAATATTGCAATGCACCGGCAAGGCAAGATTTTCTAGAGGGTGTAGAAGATAGTAACTCGTACAGTGATGAAGTTATAGTGGCATGTGATCTAAGCAACTGCCTCAGAGGCAATGCTGCTCGGTCAGCATTTATTAATGAAATGGTGGAAATCGACATTTCCAATGATCCATCCTTGTTGTGGGGGCTTCTTTGGCGACACATGTAAAGGTTACCGTCTAATTGACCCATCCAACTCTTGTGTAGTTGTTTATTATAGAACGTAACATGTGCTTACTATGTTGAATACATGTTGAATACATCTTAAATAAGTACACATTGTAATGTGTACTTATTTAAGATGTACCTTTGTAAACTGTCTGTTTTGTGTTCTTAATAAAATAAAATAAATAAAAAAATGTGCTGAACCGAAAAACAATAGAAAATTTTATTTTTTAACCGTTCATCATTTAATCAATGATGTACCTCGAGTCACTTTCCTAAACCAAATATCAGATAGAACGCCAGTAAATTGTACTATGGGCCCTAGTTCGGCTCTTACAACAGAGGAGGAAAATATTCTTCTTCAGTAGACGCTAGCACTTGCTTTGCACTTGCCAAACGCTTTCCTATTTCAAAACAACATCTTTTAGAGAGTGTGCAAAAGATAATGATAGATCAGAACAAACATAATCCTTTCACTGACAATAAGCCCGGAAGAACATAGTTTCATTCAAACTATGTTCAAATAATTCATTTTTAAGGAGGAATCCAGAGTTGAGTTGATATAGTTGAAGTAAAAGTTAATAGAGACAAGTACTGCCTCAAAAAAGATAAAAGATTTTGATGAAGATATATACAGCGAATTGAATTGCTTAAAATAGAATAAAATCCTAAACCTGATATAAGAAGTACACCTAAAGGTATCACTTCTGCCAGAAAACAAAATATAATAAGGACTTTAGGACCATTAATGCCAGAAAACAGATTGGCATTCTGTAAAAGTTTACCTGTTTCGGATGACAATTTGGACAACGTCGTGAGGAAACCCTTGTAACTTTAGTGTGGTGAACTGAATAAAGTCTCATCAGTGTCATCAGGTGTTTTTATCCAAATCACGGACCAGTAGCCCGTAACAATATTTAGTATATTAAAGTAATCAATCTGAGGCATAATGTTCACTTTAATATTATTAACTCAGCAGATTTCTTAAATTGTATCTAACTTTTTTCAGAAGTAAATTTTATTTTAATTATTATTTAATGTTTATGTTTTTGTTGTCTCTTTATAATATTGATGATTTATAATAATGAAACCGAGTTTAGAATACTCATATCTATTAGATATTTTTTATAATCCTTGGCCCTTGCCTACCCATGGGAAAGAGGCGTGATAGTAGTATTTTTTATATTAAGTAAAGGCATTTTTAATTTGATTCGATATGTCTAACATATTTTGTTCATTTCATTTTCTTTGATTTAAAAAATGTGCCATTAGTAAAAAGATTTCAAATTGAGGCTGTAAGATTACCTATTTTTATAAGGATTGTGTTCAAAATACATTTTGTGGTTATTTTCTAATAAAAATGTTTATGTAAAAATTGCATTTAATTACTACACGCATATTAAAGATGCAAATTAAAATACAGTAAAGTAAGCGTTTTGCTGCAAATTAGTCTGTAAAGCTGCAAACGAATCAAACATATTCGCAGTACTAGTTATTTTTGCCGCATTTTAACCTGCATATATTTGTTACATTTTTGGATGCAGTATTAGCATAGTATTAGGCATTATTTTCAAAAAACCTTTTTATTTTGGAAACAAATTGTTTAAAATATTTTTGATGTCAGTTCAATCTTTGGGAACAGTTATTCATCGTAGTAAAAAAACAATTCATCAAACACATGAAGTAATATAAAAAATAAAGCTTCAAAAAGTTTTTCGCAGTTCGAGTAACCGAAACCGCGTTTTTTCTATTACTGAGTTTTAGGTGCTGCAGGGCAGTGTATGTGTTACGAGTAGACATACGGATTGCAACATTGCACTAAGGGTATTCGACCCAAAAAGTCGGTCAAAAGTCCACATTGACAAAATTAAGAATCTCCAAATACTGAGTATGCTTGAGGGTACCTAGATAAATTGAGCATTCAAAACTACCATCATTTAATTTTTATCTCATTGGTAAGTGTTATTGTTTTACCGTCAACTTAGCAATTTGCAACAAGTACGGAACAAACGTTTTAAGTGATAAATTGTATAAGTCGCATACATTTAATTATCGTTCTTTAAGAAAATATATTTTAAGCGATTTTTATGATGGATAACATTAAACAAGGTATGTGTTATTTGAATAATTTATATGGTTTGAAATATCGTAAGTCGTTTAATACTTATACTATATTTTGTAAACCGCATAAAAATGTAACGAGTTTTTTCAACAAAATTATATTCATTGGTGTTTTTGTTATGTTGCGGGGTGTTCCCCGGTTTATTCTTTTTTTCCAAAAATTAAAGTCACTATTGTTTTATTTGTTTCACAATAATTCAGCTGCCAAAATTTGCCTATTGTATTTATTTCATTTGATATGGATTGCAAGTGTTTTTCTTTGACAGGCACTTCTGGAAACCGCGTTATCACGCGGGAATATTTATTTAGGACGGTGCAAAAGAAGCCAGAACCAGATTTTGGAAAAAAATTGGACTCTGTGGAGAAAGAGATGGTTGATAAACCAACATTTCCCGCAGAAAGGAAAAATCAGTTTTTGAGAATGTTTTCACGATTAAAATCAGAAATAAAGATCAGAT
Organism: Ephestia elutella; assembly: GCA_018467065.1. Taxonomy (NCBI): domain Eukaryota; kingdom Metazoa; phylum Arthropoda; class Insecta; order Lepidoptera; family Pyralidae; genus Ephestia; species Ephestia elutella. The sequence goes on from CM031577.1 coordinate 8,204,005, forward strand.
GGAATGCTGCTAATAGAACTGAGAGTATTTTCTTTAAAAAAATCACAATTGGCTTCAAGGGACCGTGGAAATACCGACAAAAAAAACCACAAGTTTTAAAATCACAAGTGTCTTCAGAAATCACAGGTATTGATTTAAGATTGATTGAAAGGTTCTCTATAATATTATTAAAAGTTTTTGTAACCAGACAGCAAAGTTATGCGTTGAGCTCGGATACCAAGGGTTATACCCTTGGTATCCGATGACACCTACAGTACACAAAATACTTTTACACGGACCTCTTGTGATTGAACATGCTTTATTACCTATCGGAACTCTTTCGGAAGAAGCAGCTGAGGCGAGAATGAATGGCTTGGCGAGGAAACTTTCGCCAATTTCGTCTCAATTTTTCACGAAAGTTTTCTCGAGAGCAATGTAACCAAGATGTTTTGAATAGGTTGCTTCTCACATCTGACCTGTTTTTAAGTAGCATACGACCGAAACCACCAAAAAAATTAAAACCATTTAGTGTAGCGGCTAGGGAAATGTTAATGGCAAGTGAAGTTGAAATCCTAACGTAAGATGAAACGTCTGACGGTTTGGGTGATAACACTGATGAAAGTTGTGATTGATTTGTATCAAAGTTCAGTAGGAAGTTCTCTATATTTCCTAAAAAAAATGTATAATGGATTATAGTATTTTTTTTTTTTTAACTTTAGATTGAAAAAAAAATAAAAACGAAAAAATATGCTAAATTTTAATTTAAAAAAAATTAAAATTTAGCATATTTTTCGTTTTTATTTTTTTTCGCGGCAATGCTGTCAGAAAAAAAAATATTTTAATGTAACTATATGTATTAAGGACTTATACATACGATAACACATTAAAATAATTTTGACCGACTTTTTAGGTCAAATACCCCTATGTGCATTGATATTATTGTAAAAGTGTTATTCATGTTAAATTGATCTTCTGATTTCACCAACATCGGCTAAATTACTGTTATAAAAGGGAAACCTATTAGGCTTTATTACTGTTAAATAATTATTGTATTTAAGTAAAATTGTTATGCTGTTGGTTTTCTTAATAAATAAAATAAAAACTAATGTTTCAACACTAATGTTTATTTGTAGCACTTCTCAGTTTTAAGTGGCATTATAAAACTATAATATTTTTCAATTTATATACATTTATTGTATGCTGTTAATCTTCTGAATAAAATCAAAACAGTTACAGTAACCTTTTCACACAGTGCCTCTTACTTTAGAGAAACGTTATTATCTACTTATACTAAAGTAGGTAGCAATGTTGTAAATAGTAATAACTTTACCCACAATACCCCTTTTCCTTTAGATAAACATCAGTAACTACTTATATAATAGTAGGTGGCAATGTTTTAAAAAGTAATAACTACCTTTACACACAGTACCTCTTATTTTAGAAAACCAGTAGTAACTACTTATACAACAGAAGCTGGCAATATTTTCAATAGTTATAATAACGTTTGCATGCATTTACTGCTTACCAATCGATAAGAGCTACTGATTCCTTATACTGTTTTCTTATACGGATTTCTCTTACTGTTTTATTTTACTGTTTCACTTTACTGACCAAATTCGCTTGAAACCGTAAACTCAGTTAAAATAACCGTTAGGACCTTACTGTTTTCATTCAGTTAAAACAACTGTTTGTTGCAGTTGGCTCCACTTTTATTGCGCAAAACAGTACACATTGATTAAATTTCGGTAAATACTTAATACCGATTTTATTTTCTGTGTGTTTAAATAAAAATGTCGTCCCAAAACACGTGGGCAAGCAGATTTAATCGACTGCCAATCAACTCATAGCCAGAACTACAAGTGGCTTTTAAACTATCAATTTCACCTCACGAAGTTCTGCATTCGTAGACCATTAACAAGTAAAAAGCCAATTAAAGTAGCAATGGCTCTGAAGATATTTCTGGAAGTGGGTGCTCCAATGATTCTTCAAAGTGATAATGGCAAAGAATTTACAGCCACGATTATAAAGGAGTTAAGCAAGCTATGGTCTGCATGCAAGATAGTGAATGATCGTCCCCGACACCCCCAAAGTCAAGGATCAGTAGAAATATGTAATCAAGATGTGGAAAATATGTTACGTTCTTGAATGTCAGACAATAAATCAACTGAATGATCACTAGGTTGCTATTTTGTTCAATTTCATAAAAAGTCTTCGCATCATCGCAAAATCGGACGTTCACCTTATAAAGCCTTGTTTGGCCATGATCCTGTAATTAGCCTCTTTTCAACTTATTTGCCTAGAGATACATTAGAGAAATTAGAAAATGAAAATAATTACAACAGATTTTAAACAATCAAAATATTCAGCGCACAGAAACTATTCAAGACGAGCAAAATGCTAAATATACAGTTGAAGAAAACGAACTAACAATCCTATGTTTCGTGCAGTCTACTAATGAAAAACCAAATCAATATAATTACATTGGTACTGACACGCGAACTGCAATACAAAATTGCGAAGAGGGAATAATTTTGAACCTGGGTTATGTTATCCTCTCATCTGTGAGGCGACCGGATTTAGGTCGATAAAAAAATTGCCGTGTCTGTGGACCATCCGGAAAAAGGCGTCACATCGGCGCGCGGTTTCGCGCTAAACCAATCGGGAATGCTATGCTCTATCGCATTTACACGTAGTACAAAATGATAACGAGTAAGTAAGCCAGCAATAGATTCATTCATTCGCCACTAGTTGGAAACTACAACTCCTAGTAAACTTTACTCAAAGATTGTCATTGAAATTTCGTGATTGCTCGCGGTTTTGTGCTAAAGCTTCTGTGTTTTTGAGCTGATTAAAAGGTTTCTTCGTGAGAAAACTATGAAAAGGTAAGTAAGTACGTAGTTATCTTTTGGATTTATACTAAAAATCGATATCTAAATATTCCCACACCCAACAAATGGCAAACACATCCAATTTTGTTTGCGCTATATTTGGACCAATAATTAATAAAACTAAGAGGTGTTTTGTAAAATAAGGCAACAAATTAATAAATACTTGTTAGTTACCATCAAAATTAGGTATTACGGTCCGATAATTAGCATTTTCAACTAAATTGACCGAGACTCCGATCGCCGACCGTAATCCGGTCTCACCACAGACAGGCTTTGACAGATTGTTATGTTTTGTCTTGCGAGCATGGAGACGGACTTAGATTTATTGCAATGTTTTTTTACTAACATTTTAAATTAAGATTTTGAATTTATTTTAATAACCTTTCTTTCTCCTTCCTTACCTTCCTCCTTTTTAACCGATTTAAAAAAGGAGGTTCTTTATTTATTATCTCAAATAAAGACGAATGTACAGTCAAACGTCAAAAATAGAGTCATACCTTAAAGATCGTATTGCCTTGCAGGCGCGCAGTCCTTCATTGTGTGCGTAACGTCCATATTACGGACGTATAATTACAATAAGAACATTACTCACACTAAGCTAATTATCATATTACCCACCCACACCAAGACACAACTCTGCTGCGTGCTCATGCTGCCTACGTGCTGCCATCTATCAAATTCACGGTGTACTATGTATTAAGAATTCTGACACCATCGAGTCTGAGACAGAAGTATAATATACAATACGTATAGTTTATTGTAAAGCAAACTAATAATGGTGAGTATAGCGACACGCAACCAATTGTTAATTTCACCACAAGCTAATGCATCTGCTAGTCTAATCGGTAGTCGGATAGACTGCAGTTAATATAGGTCCAAGTTCGAGTCACAGTCCGAAATTTTATTTTTCATATTATACCCAATTCTTAAGTTCAGAGTAATTTTATATAATGCAAGTAATGTGGTTTATATATATTTGTTATAAAATAAAAATGCACAATAATCATAACAGCTATTTATTCGTGTAAATATATAGGTTTATTATACTTATTAGGGTGTCCCAAAAAAATCGAAGTATTTTTTCCAACGCATACCCTCTTATTATGTTTGAATGGTGCCCAAACACTTGTAAACGAAATTTTAAGTACTTAGAACGATAGGAACCCGTGCCGACTTGCATCGACACTTGTTCGTTCTTGTTCATTACGGCGCGCCGTAGTGACTTGTTGAAGTGCTTGCAATTTACTCGTTTGTTTTATTAGTAAACGCATTATTTTCGTTCAGTCAAGATGTCAGTAGAATTACGCAGTTCGAAAAAGGAATATTTTTAATAGGGGATGTAAAACATCAAATAACTGGCTCTAAACTACCGTCTAATGGACAAGTATTGGCAGTTCTATTCTACAATATTCGTGAAGTGAAATTAAGTGTCAATGAGAGCGCGAATCTAGCTATTCGTGAGTGCATTATTTATTGGGAAAAGGCGCGTATACCAACCAGAGCTTTACCTAATTGTGTTAAGAAACTAGTTACCTTATACCAAGTTTGGAGAGATTTGCAAAAAAATGCGAATAAAACACAACAAATATTTGAGCAACGACGACAAGAGTTTGTTTCAAACTTGGATAATTTATTTGACATTGCACACGCCGATGCACTTCAATTAATAAAAATAAATGAAGATAGAATATTCTTAGAGCGTCAAAGAGAGCCAGGCAGGCCTGGTCACTTAGCTGGAGTGGACAAAAAGTTAACCGAAAAAGAGGAAAAAGCACGCCTTCGAAGCATCGAGGAACAAAAACGTCGCATCAATTATTACGCATCCCTAGCAGCCCCTTCTACGTCTTCTTATCAAGAACATTCATCTTCTGAATCTGAGGTAATGGATTTACAACATAATTTGTCCACAATAGCCGAGACCGCCCAGTCCGATTCCAAGAAAACTTCAATAAGACGAAATTTTATCACTCCCAAGTTAGTAGCCGCTTTGGATAGGTGTCAGCTAAGTATGAGAAATTCTGTATTTATTATTGAAGCTACTATTGAAGCAGTTGGTCTTAACATTGACGAATTTCCCATTAGTAAGTCCTCTATTCAAAGAATTCGTACCGAAAAACGAAAAGAGCGTGCACAGGCTATAAAAATCGATTTCCAAAACGAAGTGCCGGATATTGTAACTATCCACTGGGATGGAAAACTGTTACCAGCTCTAGACGTGCGCAAATGTAAAGAAGAACGCCTTCCGATAGTAATTTCCATATGGTGAAAAAGAACAACTTATTGCGGTACCGAAATTGGACAACTCTACTGGCAGCGAACAAGCACAAGCAGTTTGGAATGCGGTTACAGACTGGAATCTCGAAGATAAAGTGCAAATTCTTTGTTGCGATACAACTGCATCAAATACTGGTCGCCTGAATGGTGCTTGTGTGCTTCTCGAACAAAAATTTAATAGAGAAATGCTTATTTTTGCTTGCCGCCATCACATTTATGAATTGGTATTGAAAGGAGTATTTGAAGCGAAAATTATTCAAGTGACTAATAATCCCGACATTCCTTTATTCAAGAAGTTCCGCGAAGCATGGAAAAATATTGATCCCGAGAAAATACAGATCCCTAAAGAAATTTTGTCACGTTTAAATGTTACACAAACTGAGAATCTACTGGAATTTTACCGATCTGAATTAACCAAGGAAATTATTAGAGATGACTATCGAGAATTGATTGAACTTTCTATCATATTTCTTGGTGGGGATACAGCAAGGAAATTTAAAATTCGCCCCCCAAGCGCGATGGATGGCAAGAGCAATTTATTCACTTAAAATTTCATTACTTAGCTCTCAATTTAAGATTCCCAACAAAGACAGATCGGCCTTATTAGACATCTGTGTATTTATTGTTACATCTTATGTCAAGCCTTGGCTGCAATGTATTTTGGCGGTCAAAGCACCTTACCAGGACTTGTGTTTCTTGAAAACCATGAAAGCTTACGAAACAGTTGACAAAATCATCTCAAAGGCGGCTTTACAAAAATTTTGTCAACATTTGTGGTACTTAATCGATGAAGTGGCTGTTTTGTCTCTGTTTGATGACGATGTAACTGAAGAAACTAAATTAAAAATAGTGCAAAACTTATCAAAAGAAAATCTATCAGCTCACAGTAAACGATACATACCCTCCAAAGAAGATCTTTGTGGTTCACTTTACGAGAAAAACATTGAGGACTTTGTTTCCACCAAAAGTAAGGCTTTGTTTCATCGCTTGAAAATAGACGACAGTTTTCTCAACGAATGTCCAAATACTTGGTATAATAATGCTGCCTATCAACAAGCAAAGAAACAGATAATGACACTGAGAGCCGTGAATGATACAGCCGAGAGGGCAGTTAAGTTGATGCAAGATTTTCATGGGAAAATAACCGTCGAAGAAGAGCAGAAACAGTTTTTACTCCGTTGCGTTCAGGAACACAGGCAGATAATATTTACTAAATAAAACAATATTTTTGTGTTGATTGTAAAAGAAAACTTTGAAAAAGAAATTTCAAAAATAACGTTGATTTATATTGAATATATGCGTAATAAAATAAACACAAAAAGATTGTTTTATTTAGTAAATAAAAATTAAGTTCTAAAATTTTCCCTATATTTTTCATACAAATTCTGTTTTAAAAGTTTGACACCAAGTCGGCACGGGTTACCCTTTTCCGATGCCTATAATTTTTTTTATTTTAGCTATTTGGATCAATTAGAAAAAATATAAAGGGTATGCATACCAAAAATCGAAAAAAAAAATTTCGCCCTTATATGCTGGGACACCCTAATACTTATGTATAATTTTTTATTATTAACTTCTGTGCAAATTCAAAACTTATATTTTAATCTATTCCCTACCAAATTACAAAATAAAAACCCTAAAATGAACTTAAAAAATAAGCATCTGCAGTAAGCTAAGTATCTGTTTATTTATTTTACTTATTACTAAATTTTACCTTCGCTCTTTGTAGTAAATATTGAGGTTATAGCTTAAGTATTCGTTTTCATTACGAAAAGAAGATTGAAACTATTATACCTCAACATTTAACAATTTATATAGGATATATATTTTTTTTCGAAACATAACCTCGTTTTCTTTATACAAAAACAAGTAATAAGTATAAAAATAATTCAAATAATGTTATACAAGTAATATACGTTAATAAAACCTGATTTGATATTACCTAATAATAGAAAGAAGATAATTGGAATATACCTACTTAATTAATGAACTCACTAATTCATTTTGAACACAAATCACTAACTCACTATTTTGTATAGGTCCCGTTATTGTTTTTCTACACACATTTCAATGACAATAAAGCTGTCCTAAACTTTCATACAGTGAGAAACTGATTCTTCCATGCTTGCTTCCTATGCACCATCAGACCCCATAGATTTTCTATGGTGTTAAGGTCAGGAGACTGCGCTGGCCAAGGATGATATTTATTTCGGGAAACGAATATTATCCAGTTTTTTGAAGCTTGAAGTGCACGACGAACAGTAGATAAACATCAAATAGATCAGCAAAACGCCTGGTAGGTAAAACCATAGCCTTCATATTCTTCCAACATTATTGTTGCTGCTGCTCAGAGATAATAGTCGGTCTTCTGCTTTGCTGCAAGGCTGCGTCAGCAAATCGCTACGCCCAACGTGTCCTCCACTAAAACAATATTATAATATTTAATTACTTAATATTTTTTATTTAATTTCAAGGTTATCACTTTTGCAAAGCAAAATCATTCAATATATGTCAATACATTAAACATTATAAATTATGGGGAACCCATCACTTTATCGCAATTTACTTCAACTATTTTCATGTCTCATAAAACCATTCGCAGATATTTTAATACAATATGTAACAAATCCTTAAATCTGTTTACATCGAAATTTCATTTAAACGATTATTCATTACGTACAAACACACTCTATCGTTATTTCTATTCATATTTTATGTATTTCATCGAAATAATGAAATATCAAAGTTTTGTTACCCATAATTTTATTTCCACGCAAGTTTCAATTTGAAATATATTTGAAATATCAAATATTACATTATTATGTTACCCTATATAGATAGATTAATCTGGTAGTATTGTATTGATCAACAGTAAATTTATAGCTAGTCCAGTAATTATAAATGGATCACGAATCCGACTCCACGTGGCTCAACTTTGTCATATACTAGAGTGTTATTCCTTCGCGCGGAACCAGAAGGCTCGCGAAGGAGGTCCTGAGAAAATGAGGGCACGAGGCCGAAGCGAAGCGAGGGGGGGGAGGTGGCGAGCGAAGCGAGCCGGCGACCTCTCGAGCGGAGCGAGGTTAAGTGCCCGAATGAATCGAAGGGCCGACGGAGCGAGTCTTCTGGTGGAGCCACCCAGAAATACTTGCTTGCTGCATGCTTGCTGCATGCTTGCTGCATGCTTGCATGCTTGCTTGTTTCATGCTTGCTGCATGCTTGCTGCATGCTTGCTGCATGCTTGCTGATGCTTGCTACATGTTTGTTGTGCTTGCTGCATGTATGCTTGCTGTATGCCTCAATCTTGCTATACCTTTTTGCATGTTTTAAGCAACAACAAGCGAATGCAGCGTTCGATGAAACGTTACTGCGATTAAAAGTTATGATGCGCATCGTTACATATTGAAACATGTTATTATAAATGGTTACATCGATATCTTATTACATGTGTGAAATGTTAGTTTGATTCGTTAGTTCGTTTTTTTTTTAGGAAATGTTGTTCGATATTATGAAATTGCGATAATAAGTTTTTCGATGTTTTAAGAAAAAAATATATTAAAAAACGTGGAATAGTTTTCTGGGACATGATAATCGATGTGATAAAAATCTGTATTTTAATAGACACCCTATATTATGATTTTATGTTCGATCACAAAACATTACATACCTACACATAGTAATTATCAAAGCTATTTATTAATTTAAAAATACTTACTCTATCCAGTTACTTTCATTAGCAATTGAGGTTATTTTGCTACCACTATCATGCAAAGCAATACTATATGAATTTCGCTTTGTTTCCATAATATTTTTATTGGTCTGCATTGTCAAGTGTTGGTAAGGTATACTCCACAAATAGATAAATAGGTATCACTCGAAAATAAGTGAATTTGTCTTCAACACAATTTGCAACTAAAACGATGATAAATATCTGTCTTTTTTCATTCACCGTCAAATGTTCATTTTTATAGCTGCTTCATACGAATGTGGTCGCAACTTCAAAGGAAAAAACTTATTTATGAAACGGGGTAGCGTTTTGATGGCCGATTATTTCCATCTTATTCATACCTGCTGTTCCTCGCATAAGTGCATCACTATCAGTAGTACCTCCGTTTTGACATTAGTGTCGGACACTTTTTATATGGGAGTCCCGTCTCTTTGGAACTATACGGAAACATCGTAGTCAGTCGACATTAGACACACATTAGAATTTTAGAAACAACACATAATCATAAGGTCTTAAGTGCAATCAATTAGTATGATAAATTCTGACTGCAGAATTGGATGTAACTGTACATAGCTGTGCTTTTTTTTCTTTTCGTTTGTATTTTATTTGTGCCAAATTAAATTTGTCATACCCGTTTTTCTTATTTTTACCCCATTTGTTACTTTTATGAGCTTTTTGGCTTGTTTTTTAATGCATGTTAATTTTTTTATTTTCTTATTATAAGATCTGGAAGAGCAAGAGTGCGTGGTGGTGGTGCACTTAGAGCCCGTGGTGGACGTTTGGGTGTCCGCACTCGAGGTGGTCGCCTGAACGAAAGACCCTCTGCGTCTAGCCCGTAATAATATTGATTGCTCATACTTTAAAAGTATCAAAATATAAATTATAAAATTGAAGGCTAAAACTGATTAGTAAAATTCAAATTTCAGTGTATTTGGGTCAATCTAGCCTAGCAATCTATCAATCAAAGTAGCCATTTTAAAAATAAATTATTCTATTTGTCTTAAAGTTCATACATTAATTGTGTGTTTAACGACATTATATTAATTGTCTTAGAGGACTTTTTTTTGGTGGTAACGAGTTTAATTGATAAAAAGTTGTCCGGGGACACATAGAAATGATCGATTTGTCACTCGGACCACCATTATAAAAAGGTTAAAAAATTAATTGATTAAATCCTTTTAAGCTAATATGTTGATTTATATGGATATTTCGTAGATAAATGAAAATAATAATCATTTGCTTATTAGTAATTTTATAAATCATCTGGGACATAGGGCAGTTGTCCAAGGGCAAGAAAAAGTTGATTGACCCATTTACGGGTATGTCAGGGGACGTTCCCCTCAGTGAAGGCCTCATGGAGAAGGCCTTACATTCCAAGCGACTGCGATTTTTACCCCCTCAGCGTCCTATAGGGTAAAAATTTCGATATTTTGTTTATGTTATATTCTTTTGTTATTATAAGATACTTCAGTGTATGTTTTGTTTTAGTGATATGTCGTTATGGTCCACTGAGTTGGCCACGACTGATGTCATGCCAGTAAACGTCGCGAAACAATTGGATGAAAGGGTAGAAACCGATAGCTCCGAAATCGGCGCGAATGACTTGCCGTCATGTAGTACTCCACCGTCACCAGCGCTGTAAATAAATTTAATTGTATTTTCTAAATGCTCATATTACAATATTTGAAATTAATCAAGCTACTGATATTGTTATTATTATTTTAGATTTATGGAATGTGGTGGTTCGCCTCAGTCGCAGAATAATACCCCTCGATCGCAGCTTTCACCACAGTCGGGCTGATCAGGACTGGCGAGGAAGCGACCTATGTGAGTATAATAGGCAAAAAATCTAATTATCAAAAAAGTTTGAAGGTCATTAATAACTAAAAATGCATTTTTTTCAGTTTATCTGGCACATCACTGTCCAGACGTTGCCTGTAAGTTAATAAACAAATATATATACTTCAGATGCTTGAATATTCATCATTAACGAAAATTTTCGTTATTACAGAAACCCATCGACATCTTCGGCTTCGATAAATCGTCGTCCTCCACGGAGGATGAAATATCAGAACAATTACTCTGTTATGGTAATTGTATTCGTAATTTACAAAACATGCCAAGTGTCTTCCTTCTGTTTACTAAAGTTACTTGTTTAAATTATCTTTTTAAGCAGTGAAGAGGATGAAACGGACTCAGGAGAAGATGAAATTGGGCTGCCGCCAGTTTTAATACCGAGACCGGCTCGGGTATTTATGATGGCTGATGTACAGGACGAGGTATGAAGGATTTATTAAGGTTGCCAAATATTACATTTAAACTACAGGTCCACTAATTTTAATATGTATTTGCATTTTGTTATTTGTTATTAGGAAGAACATGACACTAGCATAGGACAGGATGCAAGCATATGCCTCACATGGCCACCATTGCTGCCACCTAATGTTCCCGTGCCAGAAGGATTTCCGTCCGGTCCCGAGCTCTCTGCACCCGCTGAACACGAGCTTCTCAAACTACCCCACAGTTGAGGAGAGAACCATTCTCCGACAATAACTGTGGTCCAACTGTTCCATTGGCGAGCCCATATGAAGCCTTTACGGCTATATGGGATCGCAAAATAATCAAACACATTGCGGTCGAGACAAACCGATACGCTCAACAACTCGCGTCGATCACGCTACTTGATGGCTCGATGCAACCAAATAGCCGCATCACAAAATGGCGCGACACCAACGTCGACGAGCTCTACGTGTATTTTGCAATCATTTTGGCAACCGGTGTTGTAGTGAAGACACGCCTCGAAGAGTATTGGAATATTAAAAGGGATATCTTCATTACACCCGAGTTTTTGATGGCTATGAAGTATGATCGATACGTATTGCTCAGCCGTTGTCTCCACTTCACAAACTCACAGGAGACTGACATTTTATCAATGTCTAAATCTCAGGCCAAACTTCATAAGTTGCAACCGATTGTTGATCACCTTAACTGCAAATTTTCGCAGTTGTATACTTTATCTAGAAATGTCGCGTAAGACGAAAGTCTAACGATGTGGAAAGGGTGGTTGGACATCAACCAATTTATACACAACAAGGCGGCAACAGTAAGTATTAAAACTTATGAAGTTTGCGAGTCCCAGACGGGATATTTATGGAGATTTGAAATCCACGCAGGGCACGAAGCTTCAAATCCTCAGGAGAACACTCCGATATCTGGGCTTATACCATCCCTCGTGCTCAGACTTTTAAATGGTCTTGAGCACAGAGGCCATACAATCAGAAAAGGACCTATTGATGCTACTTACAAAATTATCGTTATAGAAGATATAACCATTGTTCCTGCTAATAATGGAAAGGAGAGTGTTGATAGTCAATACTCTATTAGTGACACGTTCCATGTCACCCATGCTACCAAAATCAGCACTGTCGCGAACATCGACAATGATATACATATTTCCTTCAGTGACAACTTTGTCGCAACTGGGGTAAATCAAAATCAAAATCCTTTGAATCAGTGTTGACTGCTCTAGAAAAATAAAAAAAATGGGACTAAGAGAGAGAATCAAATGACTACAATAATTAAAGCGCAACAAAATAAAATAAAATATCAAAAAGTTTGACATTCTGAATTTTATAACACCTTAAAAAAAAAAAAATCTAAATATTAGCATTTCTCAAATCGCCTTCTTGTGGTTAGATATAAGGCTGGCCATGAGAAAGGAGCCCCAGATGGTGTCGACGCTACTTTGAAGAGAACAGTAGAACAACTGGTACATTACGGTAAAGATATGCCCGATATGGACACTTTTGTCACAGAAATAAAAAAGGCTGTGAAAAACGTAATACTAGAAAAATCTATCTTATCACCTTCAGCCCACAAACTAAATGACGCCATCTCCCAAAAATGAATTGTGGTTTCTCGTGACCAGAGGGCTGGTATTTATCTCGCACAGAGATTAAGCATTACCATCCAACGTGTCAAGTCAATGCTGCCAGCCTTCTGGGCACTTTACCGGCAACGAACTGTCGGGGCCGGCATTTTTGAAAATATATTTAACTAGCTTTCGCCCGTGGCTTCGCCCGCGTGAATTTCCACTTTTCCCGGGGTGAAAGGTACCCTATGTCCGTCTCCATACTTCTAACTATGTGTATGCCAAATTTCAGAAAGATTGGTTCAGTAGATAAAGCATGAAGAGGTAACAAACAAACAAACCCAGAAACAAACAAACAATCTCACTTTCACTTTTATAATATTAGATAGGATTTTAGTTTTAGTTTTATTTATATTTTTAGTTTATAATTTGATTTGTTTTAGTTCATAAAATTGGTTGTTGAAATAAACATATTCAATTCTAGAATATGTATCCGAGTACGACATTTATGAAAAATACTAAATCCATAGTTTGTGCGCATGGTAAACACTTGGGGTTGTATAATTTACCTAAAGTAGAATTTTTATTTCACTGGAGTAAACTGACAGCTGCTAATGTCAAATTGTAAAATTATGTTGCCACATTTGTTGCACTAGTGATGCGTTTCGTTCATTCAGATCACTCACACAAAGTCAGTAGGAACGTTTATTATAAAAATGTACTTTAATTACCTAATTGGCTAAAAAAAGGTACTAAAATAATAAATAGGCAGGTACCTACATGAATTCTATCAGAGACGATGTACACAATATACAGGGTGGAAAGAAGTTATGGGCCCCGGAGGGAAACTACTTTAAATCCTTTAGTTTGCTCATTTTACTGAAAGGAAACATTCCTTTATTTTTAAAAAGAAACCTAACTGAACTCAAAGATTTTCCAAAATTCACTTGATTCACCCGGGAATCGAACCGACTAAAATTTAAAATAAACCCTCGCTTGATTATTGTACGAATCGGTAGGATTACTGAAAGCTGAACAAAACAAAATTTGAAATTCGAATGAATACTTCTTTTTTATAGGTTTTAAAAATGTTATCGTTCCAATCTCAAATTTGTTGCCCAGCTTTGCAAAAAAAAAGTACCTACGTTCCATTATTAAACTGGAACGCAACCCTAAGTGACGCACGACACCCGTGCGGCCATTTTGTTTTGTCTGTCATGTCATTCATTCGGCTTCTAACCTCTGGGTCTGAGTGCACGAATGTTTCTTTGTGGTTTCTTTTGCTCACGCGCTGCTCATCGTTAAGTTTTTCTACGTTGTGTTTATTGTTATTGTTAAGTTTTGTTTTGTGTTTTGTTAACCTGTCGTTGTACTGTTTCGTTATCAATACGAAAGATATGGATCTTCAACCAGGAACATCACGCCAACAAGACTTTCTTTCTCCAAAGAAAAAGAGACCAAAGGTTGCTCTTAGTGGCACCGAAAAAGTAATGATATGCAATGTCTACAAATACGTTTTTGAGGAGAAATCTGCAGTGTCACAAACAGAGTATGAATCTCCGAAAAAATCGGAATGTGTGTCTAAAACGGCTGACATATTAGGTATCAGCTCAGCCACTGTATACAGCGTTCTAAAAGAACACAAAGAGAATGAAGGTTTTAAATCTCCTCAAAAAACTGGACCGAAACATGATTTCAAAGACAAATTGGATGATTTTACGTTTGCAGCAATTAGACGAAAAGTTCACCAATTTTTTTATGCAAATGAAGCTCCCACCATTACAAAGGTAATTTTAGCCTTTTTTTTGTTTGATTTTAATCTAAACTTATTTATCGTTAATAAGTAATTGTACTAAAAAAGTAGCGCTTCTCACTATACTATATGTATGTAATACATTTTTTAAATCTTTGTAGGTGCTTAAGGCTGTCAATGATGACTCGGACTTGCCCAACTTCTCATGGAGTACCATGAGAAAAATATTGAAACATTTAAATTTCAAATATGCAACGAAATCAAGAAAAAGTATTCTAATTGATAGACAAGACATCATATTATGGCGCCAGCGATATCTCCAAAAAATTAAAGACTACCGAAGGGAAGGAAGGTACATTTATTATCAAGATGAAACCTGGGTCAATGAAGGTAATTTCTATTGTATTTTTCATTATTATACATGTTTTTTTTAAAGAAAACGCCCAAAAACACAAAGTCAGGTCGTAAAGTCTCGACTTCCGCCCACATTATGGCCATGATAATATTTATTTTTATTTAATATTTTGGTTGTTTTCCAGGACATACACCAAAGAAGGAGTGGGTTGATACAAAAATTCAATCATCTCGGCAAGCATTTTTAGATGGCTTGACCACTGGTTTGAAAGCCCCTTCGGTAAAAGGGAGACGTCTAATCATCGGCCATATTGGCGGAGAAGAGGGATTTGTCGATGAAAGTCTGCTAATGTTCGAGGCCAAAAAGGGTACAGAAGATTACCATAAGGAAATGAATGCTGAGTGTTTCGAGGAATGGTTTAGGGGGGTTTTACCTAAACTAAAACCCAACTCTGTAGTGGTCATGGATAATGTACCATTCCCGGACCCCTACCATTCCCGGAAGATAGAATCACTACCTACGATGTCGTGGCTTAAACAAAGAATACGTGAGTGGCTGGCAAGCAAAAATATTCCCTTTGAAGAGAAAATGACAAAGGCCACTCTTATAGACATCGTACGGCAAAATAAACACTCGCATCCCGACAAGTATGCTGTGGACGAGATGGCAGCAGAGCATGGAGTCACTGTCTTACGCCTGCCCCCTTACCATTGCGAGCTTAATCCTATCGAGCTGATTTGGGCGCAGGCAAAAGGATACGTAGCGAGAAATAATAAAACGTTTAAAATGACAGAAGTCAAAAAATTGTTCGAAGAAGGACTCAAAACCGTGACTGCCGAAAGATGGAGCAGCTGTGTGGGTCACATAATAAACGCAGAAAATAAAATGTGTAATCTCGACCATATATATATATGATGGACAATGTTACGGACCGTTTTATAATAAGTGTCACTGACAGCGACGATAGTGATAATATTATGTCTGACGACGACGAATAAAAATTATATCCATTGCATTTTTGTTTCATTTTATATTTATAATTCGAGTAATTCGCCTTTTCAAAGTTATCATTTCCTATTGTCCATTTGTTTAGGTACTCAAAAAAGTGTAAAAGTTCTTGATACGTCTTTTGAAATATACACTTTTCAAATCAAAATCTTTACACTTCACTTAGTTTTTGAGTTTATTCATTACACATATACATACTTACAAATCTTTCCTCTTTATGATAATAATGTAGATTGGCCTATAAATGTACCAATGCTAATATTTTTATATCCATTAAACAAGGAGATATCTCAATTAATTAAATGAAATGTGTTTAAGAAACATATAAAATTAAAAAAGTAAAATGTCAGATGAGTTTGACAGCTCGCTCGCTTCTGTGAACCCCGTCATGGCAACAAGTGCTCTGTTAAAATTTGTGTATTTTTCATGTCTTTTTCAATAAAATTAACATAATTCAGTGCAAAAGGACTTTTAATTAACAGTGTGTGGTCCTTCGAGCCGGATTACTTGTATAGTTGCATTTTCCGCGTTCCGCGAACGATCAGTGTCGGTCAACGGCCGGTACCTCGTGGCGCGCCGAATTTGGGTGAAATCCATATTTTCCCCAAAAAAGTGCGGTATGAAACTCCAGTAAGGTCGAGTTGATTGAGGTTGAGTGAAGGAATGACGTCATTAAATTTCTGAGAATATGTTTATGGTTCACTTTTGTCATCTGTGGGCTGTAATGTTCTGTGGGGCTTTTTGTCAATTCTGTCATTCAACTCAACTGGCACTGAAAGAGAATTTGGCAAGAATTTGGTTTATTTATCGGACCAAGTTTAAGTTTGGTTTCGTACGTTATTTAAAATTATTATGGCCGGGAGGCAAGTTTTTAGTGAAACGGAAAAGGCGTGTTTGAGGGAGTTAATTATAAAATATAAATTAAAACCCACGGAAACAATTGGGGCAGGAAATCCAAATGTAAAAAAATTGTATGGGCACGGCTTACCGAAGAATACAATTCTATTGAAAATAACAGCAAAGTAAATACCGCTTTATCGGACGATATTGATACAAGTCTTCATAAAGGTAGTCGATAAAATCATGGAAATTATTAATTAGGTACAAATAAAACTTGAAATAGTCTCAGAAATGACGTAGAAAGCACTGTTAACGAGCTTTGAGGAGACCTCAAGGTTGATTGCGACGTACCTTGTGTTTGACCGTTCATTACTCGACTCGGCTGAAGAATTTGCTCAAGTCGAGGATAGTTTTTTTCAATTCTGCATACCAATTATATCCTTGAGGTTCTCGAGGAACTAATTCTACATATGGGGATAATTCATGCTTGAAACGTTCAGTGCTTTGGAGACATATTTAGATGCTTCATTTGAAACACAATATGAAGGCAAGTTCAGGATTATCTGAGTTTTGTAAAATCCTTTTAGATATGTGAGAAGGAAATTATCCGGAAATAAATCAGAGTCACGATATAAACATTCCAACTGGACTATGCCAGGTAGTAGCAGACACCGAAAATTTGATTACAAATATTTATGATGACATGCACCATCTTGATACAAACGATAACTCGTGGTTTTGTGAGAGATCTATTTTGGCCCTATGAAACAATCAAGTTATTTATTTAAATAGTTCGTTTTTTGAAGAAAATTCTGGCGAGTCAACATATTATTTTTCGATAAATGCAATGTATGATGCACATGAAGCAGTGAATTATCCTATTGAATTTTTAACACTAGAGGACACGCGCGCTCTACTATAGTAGAACAGGAGCAAACTTTTGAGTCGTGTCATCTCATTTTTTCCCGCTCCTAGATAAGCCTCGACTACTAAACTCCGGTTCATTTTAGTGTGCCGCACGTATAAAAAGAGGCCGCACGTCGATATTATTTCGCGACAAAATCCTTATTCTACCTGAGTAGTACGCGCGACCACTTGTGTAATTAATATATGAGGTAAGTAACTTATACTTTGTTGTTTTTCTTTAGTGTTTTATAACATTTTTTTTATGCATTATATTTTATTTTGTACTTTGTTTTTTTTTAGCACCAAAATTTATCATTATGGCCTCAGACTGGGAACGTCGTGTATCAAAATGGCTGGAAGAGGAAATTGAAGATGATGAGGAAATTATTGAAAGCGATGACGATGGTAATGCTGGCATAGTGTCAGAACCAATTAGTCAAGAGGGCAGAAGTCAGGTGCAAGATGAGGAGATGGCTCAAGACCACGTGACTAATACCACACAGTCTGAGCAGTCGTCGTCAGAAGATGATATTCCTCTCTCTCAATTGAGGCAAGTTGAGCGTACAGAGGTGAGCGGCAACTTTTTTATATCAAAAAATGGAACACGATGGAATAAATCACCTCCAACTCAAACTCGAGTACGAGCTCAAAATATAAGATCTCAATCTGCAGGAAAAAGGAAATTGCCAAAAATGCAACTACCCCACTTTCCTGCTTTGAGTTGTTTTTTGATGAGGGTATGTTAGAAAAAATAGTTTTGTACACAAATATTTATATAGAGAGTATAAAGGATAAATACCAAAGAGAAAGAGATGCATGTCAGACTGATTTGATAGAAATCAGAGCTTTGATTGGATTATTGCTTGGTATTGGAGTTTCGCGGTCTGGTCGTTGCAATCTTAAGGATTTTTGGGTCAATTCTCGAGGAACAGGTTTGCAACTTGTCTATTGTACAATGTCTATAAACCGATTTCGGTTTCTTTTACGTGCACTACGATTTGATGACATAAATAGTCAAGAAGAACGTCGAATCATTGATAAACTAGCACCTATTCGCGAAGTAATTGATGTGATGGAAAAAAATTGCCGAGAATATTATATACCCTCTGGGACAACACGTTTACTATCATCTACGCCAGGAAAATCTACAGCTAAAATAGTAGTCCCGAAGAAAAAAACACGCTATGTAAGTTTATCTTCTACAAGCACTGAATCTGATGTTGTAATCTAATGATAGCTATTGTGTGTCTGATGATATTGATAGCAGTGATGATAACAATAACTTTGAACTGATTCAAAACATAAATAATAAATATAATGATAGGGAATGTGATGAACAGTTAAATACTACTTTTGCTGATCGAAATGAAGATGTGCATGAAAAGATTAATAATGATAAATTATTGTATGAGAATGATGCAAGTAATGAATTTTAGAAAAAAAAGTGAATTGAAGAAACATGACGATAATAATATAACCGATAAAGATATAAATAACGAAAATACCATATATAATAATCTGAAAAGAGGACAATTTGTCGTGGTTGTGTTAAAGGGAGGTAAAAAGAAGACTGTAAACTTTAGATATGTATGTGTGATTCAAGATTTTAAAGACGACGATGTAATTGTAACTGCTTTGCGTAATATTGACACTTCAAACATGATGTTTAAATTAGATGAAAAAGATGTCAGTTATGTTAACAAAAGTCAAATACAAAAAATTTTAGAGGATCCAAATAAAAGCTTAAAAGGGGACGGAGTTTTTTATCAGTTTTTATCATATTTATTCCCTCGAGCTTATGTTGTTTTTCGAGTTCTGTTTCTGTCGTAATTCTCTTAATCGTGATCAAAAACAATTATTCGCTACAGTTAGTGAGAAACTAACTGTCAATGACAATGAGCACCAAAGTTCTCTTTAAATGTTCATTACTGGTGGAGCCGGAAGCGGGAAAAGTTTCACTCTTAAACTTTTAGTGGAGCAAATCCGAAGATTATCAGGAAATAGATTATGTGTGGCAATTACCGCTCCAACTGGTGTCGCTGCACGACTAATCAAAGGATGTACTTTGCATAGCACCTTTATATTACCTACCTATTGAAAAGGGTCTAGAAGTACCATTAAGACCGTTGACATGAGATCGTCTACAAAGGGAACGAACCAAATGGAGAAGTATCGAGTGGGTAATCATAGATGAAACTTCCATGGTTCCATACTCTACTCTTAGAAATATTCATATAAGGCTTCAAGAGCTGAAACAAAACAACCTTATTTTTGGAGGAATTAATTTATTAGTATTTGGGGACTTGATGCAATTACCTCCTGTATCTGCAACTCGAGGAGGTGCTTACTGCTTCTAACAACCAGAGGTTCAAGAAGCCGAACCACATCTTTGGAGAATGTTCGATTTTTGTGAGTTGGCTCAAAATATGCGTCAAGCTAATGATAACAGTTTTGTGGATTTATTAAATAGCATAAGAGTGGGTAAATTGACATTGGAACAATTGGCAATATTAGATTTCCGAAGAATCGTTAATGAATTTAATGAGTATGACGCAATTGTTTATATATTTCCCACACTGAAACAAGTTGATGCATACAACTCGAAGATGTCAGAACGTTTAGCATTGCGAACTAAACTTTATAAGATAAAAGCAATAGATACATCTACCGAATCTAAAACTTATGGACAAGTTCCGAAACAAGATCATGTACCTAGCGATCCTAACCGAACAGGAGGTTTTATAAGTTGTATAGATATAGGTGTTGGCTCTCGTGTAATGCTACGTAGGAACTTGAATATAATAGAGGATTAGTGAGCGGTGCGATGGGAGTTGTGAGGGATTTCAAATGGCCTGCTCTTCGTCGCGACCAGATGGAACCAGATGGAGGACGAAGAGCAGCCAAGCGCAGTTCTCATTGAATTTGATGACTCCTCTATACGTGCAGATGAAGACAGGCTGGTTAGGATTGAACTTTGTCAACCTATTATGAACGTCAAAATATATGCATTTATATTATGTGAATTGACATTAACTTTTATTATTGTATGACACTTTAATTTATATCTTACATTTTATTTTTAAACTTTTAAATTGTATAATTAATTTTTGCATGCCAGTGATGGTGCAACGTGCTGGACTTTTTTTTTTTGATCATGTACGTCATGTAACAATTTACCATGTTGCTGCAAATAAATCATTCTATTCTATTCTTTTACTGAATTTGACGGTTTAAGAGATTCAGGGAAAATTCAACGGAAAATTTTACGCTTAATTCTTACTTGGGCAGTAACTGTGCGAAAGTTACAAGGGTACACGCTCGATAAAGCAGTCATTGATTTGGGCAAGTCTCTATTTGCTAAGGGGCAGGCATATGTAGCTCTCAGCAGACTTCGGTGCTTTGATGGATTGTTTATCTGTTCCTTGGATAATAATAAATTACTGAAAAACCCTCATGATCCCGGTTCTCTTGAGGAGTTGGAAAGGTTAAGAAAAAAACGAACGAGTCAAACGTGTACTATTAGATCGGGGATTAGAATAATATACCTACTAATAGTAAGTCTTTTAACAGTAGATTTCTTATGGCTCAGTTCTTGATAATAAACTCCAAAATAAATTAAATAAAAAATAAGTTTAAAACCGACTACGTCAAAATTACGCTCTAAAAAGTATGAAACAAGATAATTATTTATTTTTGACATTTAGCATTGTTATATGTATAAACTATTCAATATGTATGTTTATAAAATTGACTTCAATGTATTATATTTTAATGTAAATATGTATAAAAATGTATAACATAATATTATTTAATTGTGTATATTCTTAAGAATGTAAAGAGGACAGCCGTGGTCGTATGCCACTTATTTTATAACAAATAGTACAGTCCGCGAGGCGTAAGCTGAGCTTTGCATTTGTGTGAGTGTACATAGATAGTGTAGGTGTGACATTGGCCTAAAGTGCGGCGCGTCCCTTGCTTGGTGTAAACCGATTTTTACTGCTTTTTGGCAACCGGCCTGAGGCGCGGTGTGTCCATCGCGCGACGCAACTTCTCCGCGCACCTTCCGCACTTCACCTCTTGTACTGGTAGCAGCGTGACGTGTTTCTTAATATTTTATTTTGTGCTAGACTAGATTCGTTAGTGAAAAATGGCGGCTAACACAAGTAAACAAAGAATAAGAAAACCTTTAAATAGCCAAGTGAAAGAAATTTTGTGCAATCTAAATAAGTATTTTAAAGACGTGAACGATAAAGAAATGTCAAGTGTCACTACATCTGCCCAATTGGTAGCGACATCGACCGGGATTCCTCTGTCTACTGTCAAACGCGTTAGTGGAAGGTAAACGTGTTTTGGAAGATGGGAGCAAATTTAAATCTCCGAAGAAGACCAGATGTAGAATAATCATAATATAATTCGTATCATCATCAATATTGACGATTTTGATAAAGCGGTAATCCGAAGAACTATTCACAATTTTCACATTACCGATAAAGAAGTACCAACTATGAAGCGAATACATAAAAAGTTGAAGGCGGATATAAACTATCCCGGTTCAATTTGGTCATTACGTAAAGAAGTGTCTCTTTTAGGGTTTAAGTGGAGAAGGACAGAGGATCATAGGCAAATTCTAATGGAAAAACGTGAGATACATTATCTTCGTATAAATTTTTTGATTAAAATAGCCGAATATCGCACTCAAGGACGGCCAATCGTTTACACCGACGAAACATATATAGACACGACTTACACTTCTCCGAAATCTTATTCTGATGGCAGCACTGCTAGTTTGAAGAAACCAATTTCCAAAGGAAATCTTTTAATTATAGTCCATGCCGGCGGAGAGGACGGTTTCATACCAAATGCCCTTCTCATGTTCAAAGCAAACCAAAAAAGTGGTGATTACCGTAATAATATGAACGCAGAAAACTACACGAGATGGTCAAAAATGCAACTAATTCCAAATCTAAAGTCCAATAGTATTGTGGTGGCAGACAATGCATCTTATCATGTTACACATCAGGTCACAGCGTTCTTCGTCTACCACCCTATCACCCGGATTTCAATCCAATCGAAAACATTTGGGCTATGATAAAAGGCTACGTTGCGAAAAAAAACGTGTCAATGAATGTGGATGTAATAATGAGGTCAGTGACAGAAAAAGTTCGCAGTATCACTGCACAAGAATGGAAAAATGTTGTTTAAACGCCACGACGCTGTTCTTGATGATTTATCGGAACGATTGATTATTAATACAGACGACACATCAGACGAGAGTGAAAATGTTGATAAGGAAAATGATGAAGATGCAATGTCCGATGTAGAAGAATTTTAATATTTTTTCATATTTGAATTGTACAGGGTGGGCCAGAAAGGCGTACGAATTTCAAAATCGCATTACTCGTGACAGGGATAGGGCATGCAATACCGGAAAGTTATCAATACCGGAACTGTTTTTCGGTACTAGAGACTCTAATACCGGAATTCCGGTACTGGTTCCGGAATTGGCACAACTTGTTTAATCTCTATAAATCTATACTAATTAGATAACATAGTGTATTTGAATCAAAGAACAATCGTCTAATCACTACACCGCATACGTGCACACTCGCTATAAGATATTGACGACTGCGAAGTCTGCAAAATTATAGAGTACGAGCTCGGTGCGGGCGGGGGAAACAGCGCGGAGACCGGGTAGCAACTAACCAATCAAGTGAAAAACTAAGTAAGTACATATTTATTTATATAAACATTTCTAAATTACTCCGTGCGTGGCAATTACATACCGAAATTTGAAGAATCACTTTTTATTAAAACTAAATTTGCATTTAATTTAACTTTCAATTTATTTAGTGGAAAATAAAATACTGTAAATAAACATTTATAAAAATTTATTACCATTTCTAATTTTCGTTTTTTGCGCGTCGAACAAAAAGTCAGCTTAGTGAAATTAGTTTCGAATGGTTTTGAATGACAAGCTGACAACTTGACAAAAATTACAAAAACCGATAGCATTTAAATCGCATAGTATTTATTTATATTTTTTTTAACAAACCAGACGCACTGCGGGCTATCATGCCTTCTTGGATTATCCGCACGCGCCAAGTGCTTTTTAACATCATTCTTAATGCGCACAGCGAAGCGTTGGAACCACGTTGGGACTTCCTGTCTGCGTCTGTGTTCCCGAGCACGTACAACGTACAACCCGACTCTCTTCCAAACCAGAGTGAATAGGCTGCTTCTGGATAAGCTCGTTACACCGTAGACCTCATCTGTGTCCTCGGGCAAGATTGTGGTCAAGAGCAAGCCCATTTTAAATAAAAAAAAAAAGAATACCGGTATTACGGTATTTGGCCCTTCAATTCCGGTATTGAAATATCGAAAAAATCTGTCCGAGATACCGGAATTACGATATTCCGGAATTCCGGTATGCATGCCCTAGACAGGGACGCGGGAGCGCGATGCGGGTAGTGGGAATAGGTAGCTTGGTTCTCGGAAATTCGTTGCCATGGAGCTTTTCACCGCAGAGCAGCGTGCGTTTTGTGTAAAGGCGTATTACAAAAATGTCGATTTGTGCTCTATTCGCGACGTCTATTTCGCTCTAAGTTTAGTTTACATGATTTAAACCAATGTTCGAGTGAAAGTGTGATCAGATCGTGGGTCAGAAAGGTGAGTCTTCAGGCTCGATATTAAATGAAAAACCTGCGGGGCGTCCAAGGTCGATAAGAACGGAGGGAAATGTAAGCGAAGTTGCGGCATCTGTATGGCGCGATTCCCAGCTGTAATAACAGTAAATTTTGATCGCTACACAGCAATGTTACGTAACTTTTTGTATCCACAACTGCATAATTTTGAAGCCTACAACAGCAGGACTTGGTTTCAACAAGATAACGCGACATCCCATACATCCAATGAGTCTTTGGCAGTTGTTAATGAAATGTTTAATGAAAAACTGATATCGCATCGAGGGGACATTCCGTGGCCTCCCCGGAGCCCAGATCTCACGACACTGGATTTTTTTCTCTGGGGATATCCCAAGAGTCGCGTTAACACCAATAAACCGATGACAATTGCCCAGCTCAAAGACAATATTCGCGAGGAAATGTCTGCTATCCCACGAGCGATGTGCCAGCGAGTTTTCCCGAATTTGAGGACTAGTTCGAAGGAGTGTGTGCGTTTACTTGGTACATATCTCGGCGATGTTACTTTTATAGAATAAAATTCCCATTTGTATTCTTTATTTTAAATATATTTTTTCTATCCTGGGCTTTGTAGTTTTTTTTATATGATTTTTTATAATCCGCTTAACTTTATGGCCCACCCTGTACTTATCTTTTACGAATAAAATTTATTTTTAAAAGTTTTTTATCTGACTCTACTTTTAGTGATCACTCACACAAATGCAAACGCCTCGCGGACTGTATAAGACTTTTACAATAGGGTAAAGTGGCATATGGCCATGGCTGTTCTCTTTACATTCTTATGAATATACACAATTAAATAATATTATGTTATAATTTTCTATACATATTTACATTAAAATACAATACATACATTGAAGTCAATTTAATAAACATACATATTGAATAGTTTATACAATGCTAAATGTGAAAAATAAATAATAATCTTGTTTCATACTTTTTAGAGCGTAATTTTGACGTAGTCGGGTTTTAGTTTTTAAACTTATTTTTTATCCGTTTTGAAAATACCTTCACACTGATGTTTCCTCTAAAAATACATAATAATTGATCTCAAGTGTTGATATTTTTTTAAGTATATACCTACTTATTTGTTTACCAGTTAGATTTATGAGGATTTGTGTTTTAAGCGTTGTTAAGCGTACCCTCAGTATCACATATGATACTTGGCTAAAATATTTTATTTGAGCACCATCTCACGGATTCTTGTAGATTTATTACCTGTTATATAAACTAGATAGTACGGGGCGTAAATCATAGATGTCTACGACCGAATTGGATAGTTTTCACCATTATTTACATTCATTTAAATGTTATTGTTTTTGCGTGCACCAACATGTCGGCAAATCAACGAGGTAAATATTGTTTTTTACAAAGTTTTTGGTGTGTTTTTGATTGTTTGCAATAGTACACATATCGATGATCTATATTTAATAAAAAAAGTGATAATAGTTTTCCTTTTAGATAGTTAGTTCATACGATTTTTCGACGTATCAAATATGATACTTTGGGCACTCCACACAAAAAATTGTCTATTTTCAGGTTTGAGGGACCATCATATTGCAGACCTACTATTGAATCTTGATGTGTCAGATTGTGAGGATGTTGACGAGGATGAAGTGGATGAAGACTTGCTGGAGGAAATGGAAGATATCAATGAAGAATTGGTACCTCGAGAAGCTGAAAGCGAGTGGGAAGAGTCTGACGAAGAGCCTCTTTCTAATGTTGCTCATTCATCTCGTGGTACAGGTCCCAGGCGAGCTATTAATCGGCATTTGTCGTAGATGCGCTCAGAAAACTTTGATAATACTATAGACACTGATCCACCATTAGAAGAACAAATTTCAATCAAAACTTGTCATGAATACTTCTCCAGATATATTCAACCTACATTTTTTGATACAATTTCGAATTGTAAACTAAACACGACTCCTGACGAGGTGAGGTCCTTTATTGGCTGCTCAATTGCTATAGGTATTTTGGGTCTTCCGAGGATAAGAATGTTTTGGTCAGAAGAATCGCGAGTGAAGCTCGTAGCTGAAACTTTGACTCGCAATAGATATTTCAACATCAGGTCAAACATCAAAGTAGTGGATGACCTTCAAGTTTCTGCTTCTATGAGGGAGATTGATCGATTTTGGAAGATTCGTCCAATAGTGTCCCAAATCGAAAAGGCTTGCAGAGAAAATCGAAGAGAAAAGAATGTGGCCATTGATGAACAAATTATTCCTTTTACTGGTAAATGTAAGCAGAAACAGGTTGTGAAAGGAAAACCAAACCCCGAAGGAATAAAAGTGTTTCTAATGGCTAATCCTAATGGTCTTCCACTTGACTTGTACCTTTACCAGGGAAAAGGAACGTCAATAGATTCTAGCCTACATCCCGCGCCTGAAAAATTAGACTTGGGAGGTCGTGTCGTCTTGAAGATCTGTGATACTCTGCCCCGAAAAACATCAATTTATATTGACCGTTACTTTACGTCTATTGCACTTCTCGATAGTCTAGTGGACAGGGACATTAATGGAACCGGAACTCTTATGAAAAATCGAGTGCCAGAATACTCACGTCCTAATAAAAAAAAAGCAAAGAAACAAAAGTCTTTGTTTAAAACAGACAGATCGCTCCAAATCAGCGGCACAGGTAGCTATGACTGTCTTGTTAGGCAAGACAAAAATATTGCTGTTGTTAAGTGGCTCGATAGCAAGCCAATTCATGTTGCGTCTACAGAAACTTCTGTACAGCCCCTTGGGACATGCCGGCGCTGGAGTAAAAAAGACCAGCGATACCTTGATGTACCACAGCCAGTGGCTATAAAAAAATATAATTATTACATGGGGGGAATAGACCTCCTGGACAGGATTATTGGGAAATACCGTATGCGAGGTAGAACCGGTAAATGGACAGTAAGAGCAATTTTCCACTTCTTCGACTTTGCCGCTGCTTCAGCATGGATCGAGTACCGATACGATTGCAGGAGACTTGGGCGACCCCGAAATCAGATCATGCAATACCTGGACTTCAAAATGGACTTGTGCAAGTATCTGATTTATGGTGGAGCCATTAAACCACCCCTCGTTCTGTGCACAAGCCCTAGCCTGGAACGTATAACGCGCAACAGTCCTCACCAAAGTCCACGCGATAGTCCACTGCCTCTGACGCTAGCAGAACATGAAGAACTGCCTGCTAGTTCTGCTAGAAAGCGAAGACTTGTGGAACCTATGCCTCACGTTTCAAAGAGGCTAAAGGAGGCACAACACTTACCTGTTTATGCAAAAGGAAGCCAAAACAATCGGTCTAAGTGTCGTTTTAAGGGCTGTAATCAGCTTACTTTTGTAAAATGTTCTAAATGTAACATTTTCTATGTTTCAATGCTACTAGAAACTGTTTCTATGATTTACATACAAAAAATAATGATACTGAATAAATAATACAATTTGTCACAATTTAGTGTCATTCAGACCCATAGTATCACATATGATACCCCTATTTTGAGGTTTTGGTGGGGGCAAGATTTTTTTTTCTATTTTTCTCTTGATGTTTAGGCTTAAAATAACCCTCACACAAAAAATCTACAGGATCCGACAAATTTTGGTACTCTGGTTCTCAGGAGGGTAGACTCTCCCTAACATCACATGTGAGTCACGTTTTTAACAGGGATGTCACAGAACAGTTTAGTCACAATTTTTAACATGAGAATCACGGTACAATATTTTTCATAATGACTCTTTATTACTTTGCCCAAAACGTATTTGCCCTTATTCATACTGACAGGGAAAAATAATTAGGCATGAAATTTTAATCAAATTGCCCATGTGACATGCATGGGCATTATGTATACAGGCCGGTCACTATTCATAGGGACCAGACTTATCAAGTTGCCCGTAATGCATATATCTACATTCAGATTCACACATTCATATGCACTCAACCACTTTAATAAAATTGGACTGTCTGAAATTAACAACAACATATTTTACATTCACATACACACAACCACTTAATAAAATTGGAGTTTCTGTAATTAATAACGGCACATAATTATTTAATAATTTTTCAAATATATTTAATTATTTATTCGTTCAGGGGTAATCTTCAAAATGGTTCTTCTTAATTAGATTGATTGGGTGGTATTAATGGTTCTTTCATGATACATATTTTTTTAAAACCGAACACGCGGTCGAAGCCGCGTGCAAAAGCTAGTGATAAATAAGTCTGTGATTCTATGCTTAAAAATAGTTTCCTTAAATTCAAACGATTAAAATTGTTGTATTTTTTTAGTTTAAATACTGATAAATAACATTTAGTGATTCAACTTGATTAGTACTTTACCTAAAAATCTATGTTTCAATTTCGAATTTACTCACTACCATGTCACTGATAGTAATTTCCATGCTGCTGCTATCTTCACTGTCCGTGTTTAGATTTGTCATCACCATGTCCTCTAAAACTTTAGAGGGCTATAGCCCCCCTAACCTATTACCCCTTAAATAATACAAAAATTTAAGGGGTAATAGGAGGGCCTTAACCATGATTTTCAAGTAGAAATGTATATCTTTGGATTTAGTGCAAAAAATGCTTGAAATTAGCACATTTTTTATTTCTGAAAAAAGGTTGCAAAATTGCACATTTTGGAAGAATGGCCCGAAAACGATAACTCCACTGTCTTCCACACATTGACCAATCTGGTTCTGAATATATTAAAAAATAAGACTATTCACTGACGGCTGCAGAGGCCAGAATAAGAATACAACATTTTGGGAGTGTGTTCAAGTTTGTTATTTGTATCAACTTGAAATTATATTTCCTTTGGGAGGACATTTGTTCATGCCACCGGACTGCATATTTGCAAAGATTGAAAAGGAGACTAAGAAAAAAACGATCACATACAATCCACAAATTTATGTAAAAGGGAACATGCGACTGTTTATCATTTTATCAAGCGATGACAATGTTGAAGTGCGTGATTGGAATAAAGAAGTCTCTACAACACTAAAACCTCCAGGATACTGGCATTTCAGGTTCAACCTTTCAAAACGTTTTATACTGTGCAGGGGTCGGAAGAACGTTAGTGTTCAGGGAGAAGAAAACTTTGGAGTGAAATCTCTTTTAGTCGTATTTCCTCATGACTGAGGGTTGTGGTCATTATATGGAATGAAACACACACAACGACTCTCATGGCATTTTTAATGGAGTGGTTTGCCATTGCCTTCTCCATTTCACACACTAGCTGATAATCATCAACCAGAGTGCAGGTTTTCTCACAATGTTTTCCTGGAGTAAAATGGGGCAACCTAAATATGGAAACAAGGAAAGAAAATCTCTGATTTGGCACCTGCAATTCGGCAAAAATAGAATAAAGTAAACACCAAGAAAATACTTGATTTTGCAAAACCCTTTGAAGAAGCACTTCGGTCAAGACTGGAGAACTATCGCCAATTTGAAATATATTTTTTTTCTTAATATGTACAGTTTTATTTATACTTTTTATTAATTTAACTGCTCCATGAATATTTCCTAAAATCACTCATTAGTTTAAGTTTTTGGTATGTGTATGGCAATACCGGCCCTGACTTGTGGTCAATAGTGCCATACTTTTTTTAAAACACCTGTATGTGAATATCAAAATCTGCTACTGTAACAAAGTCTGTTCCTCAATATCACTATCTGCTAGATCCATTTTTTTTTAAATAATTTAAGTTAGATTCAGTCAGAGAAGTCAGATTTTCAATAGACACAACACATATTATCAAAATAATATTCAACATGCACTTTCAATTTTGTTTTACTTTCATATTTGTATTGTTACTGTTGCTTTCGTTACAAAATGTAAACGGTTGAGTTAGAATAAATCTTTATCTATCTATCATATCTATTTTATTTCAAATAAGTTAGATTGTACTCAATTGAATTTCAACGGTGTACGATATACTTACAAAACGACATGAGAAAAATTTCGATAGATAACATTTCTTTGCGGATCGAATGCCAATTTTTTTGTAACGACGCTGGTTTTATATTTCATATAATTGTTAGTACAAATACTCATTCCGCTAAACAGGCTAAACCTTTTGGTGGTTTAAATAATGAACACATACAAATTAAAATATTAAATTAGATTATTGTAGGCTTATCCAAAAAAGTATAAAGTATAACCACAAAATGTTGAATTGAATTGACACACTAACATCACATTTCACATCAACATGTCACGCACGCACGACATAAGACCTACCAAACCAAACGTGACATATACACACTAGTGTTGCAGTGCAGCAATAGTGTTGGCTATCGATAATATTGTCAATAGTATTGTGACCTTGAAAAGTAGTCATACTATCGATAGGCCTATCAATAGTATTGTCACGTGTCAATACTATCGATAGTATCGATACTATTTATAGTATTGACTCTTTTTCAACAAACTATCGATACTATTGATTATGATTATTATTATATATGGGGAAGCCAGCGCGAGCACCAGACGGGTGATAAGTCCACTTATGCTGGGACCATTTCACCCAATTCCCCGTGACCCGTATAGGGTTTTGAGTGAATGAGATACTATTGATAGTTCTCAATACTATCGATAGTATTGCACTATCGATAGCTTGCAAAAATTCAATATAGTATTGCTCAATACATTGAATTATAAATAAATATGGAAGTGTAATTCTCATACAACGAACGCTCTAATCTTGGTTCCATTTACGCAAACAAATGTACTTAAATACAACAAGACACTCACACATTCTCATAGAAAAAGCTAGTACACGATTGGGCGCGTCAAGGTCACGGGGCGGGGTCAACACACCGTGGCAGCCGGCTAGCGCTCAAACAAACGGCTCAGCCGCTTCGCGTTTGAAGTCTCGGCACAGAATTAATATAAGTACTACGTAGTCTCGGCAAAGGAAAGAAAGGTAATTCCGCTGTTCTTCATATCTGTGTGATTTCTACACCACTTTACGACACACGATGGCATATTTTTTCTAATTAAACTTGCGAAATTACTCGATGATACGTACAATTGACACTTATGTGTTAGGTACAAGTACAACCGTTGAACTCGCAGCGCCACGGCGAACTGGAAGCGAAGTGAGGTGTGTATTTTACGCCCCGCCCACAGAGGTGCATATTTCGTGGAACCATTTTTTTGGCGTTGTTAGAGTTCTATGGTATATTAGTTCGTTGGCTCAATATGACAAGAAAATTACATGCCATTTTATTTTTTTATTTTTTTGAAAGAGGGGAATAAAAAAGGGACCCCGTTCTTTTAGTTTTTTTTGGACTTGCATATAATGAGATATAAATTTTTGAATAATATATAAATTATAATAATTATAAATTATATCTATTTTAGTTTCCTTATTGTCAGTAGGTAAAATATAAAAAACCTATTGAGCATCACCTTAAGGGCTCTCAGTAAGTGAAAACGGCAATATTGGCTGTTTTCTATAAGCTGCTGTTTAAAGAATTTAAGAGTTTTCGCCCTGAAATTTCTAATATGTATTGTAGAACGTATGTTTAAAGGGAGGACTGTTTCCAAAATACGATGGGAAAAATTTTGCTCGATAAAAAAAAATCCTGAAGTTACCTCTAAAATTTCATATGAATACAGATAACATCCGTGTTTTATAATAAAAATGTTTTAAAATCACCAACACAAAGGTATTTTACCATTTCGATTTCGTGACTGATTTAAATTTTTGAAAAACTAAACATTTCTATTAACTTTTTGATAAAAATGTGAATGGCGCGCAACCGGGACGTCCCCCCCGCCTCAGCCGCTTCCTATGAATTTTCGCTGAGCGCCTAACCCCCCTTAAATGGATGACCTACTAATGTCAACTCAAACCCCCGGAACACCGAGGACTGGGAGGAGGGGAGCAAGGTTCGCATGACACTTCCAAACCGTCTGCGTGGGTGTAATAGCAACTGCGAAATAGTACTGATAAGGATGCAACTATACAAATCTAGTTTAGTTTGTGCGTGACACCAGCATATGCGAAATGGTGTCATACGACTGACAAGTTTTTTGCAGTTTCGTTGCCGCATGCGAACGCGTTGGCAGTAGCGGAGTCAAGCAAGCAAATAAAAAAAATCCCTTTAAGTATATCAAATTAATCAAAAAGCTTATCACGAGCAGGGTTTCCAACTTGTGGATTACCCCAAATAGAAGTACGATAGGCCGCGCGCCAAAATAAAACACCACGCGGTTATCGAACACCGCGCCGCAACTAACATTTTTGTAAAGGACCGACCAATTACAACGCCTACATTATTTTGTGGTCCTTCGAGCGCCGAATATAAACAAGAACCTCGACTCAAGACTCAAGAAACCGGAGGAATCAAGATATCAAGATGGTGTTCACTAGAAGCCAAATACTTCTATTTGGGGTAATCCACAAGTTGGAAACCCTGCTCGTGATACGCCAAGAATGACAGATAATCACCATTTTTTTTTAAATTTAGTTTGTCTCTGGTTTTCAGAACACTGGCTGAGTTATTGCATGGGAAAAATACAAACTTCGATGAAGTTCTTATTTTTTCCTTGGAATCAAGCTAATTTTCATTTATTCTTTACGATAATCTGTGAAATAAATGTCCAATAGTTATTGTACGACTAAAATGGGTTTAAGGCGGCCCCTAGACCTACAATAACATTGTACAATACATTTTATTGTATATTAAGATTGAAAGGCCCTTTGAATCCAAACGATCAATAAAATTGCACAATAATACAAAAGTATTTTTTCGCGCAATGTTTTCATGTTCAGTGGCCATATTTAAACTCCATTTATTCTTACCAGTCCTATCATGTAAACAATCTTCACAGTACTTTTGTTGAATTTTGTTGAAAATAAATCAAATATTAGTTCAAACCTAAACATTCTAAAGTAAAACATTTATTAACCACGAAAGTAATTTCCTTAAAAAGTCTATTTTAATTTGTATTGTTGTAAAATCATAAAAAGACATGGTAAGATTGTTTACATGATAGGACTGGTAAGAATAAATGGAGTTTACGCGCGCGCGTGTGCGCCTATTCTCCTCCTCAAGTCGAAACAGACTGAAAAATATTGCGCAATACTGACCCTACACGATGCAATTAAAAAATATGGTACAATAAAAATTAAACTCACTCAAACTTTCTTTCAATCATTGCACAATGTTCAATATTAACCCTAAACGGTCAATAAAATTGCACAATTTGTAATATTGCGCAATAAAATTGATCGTCTAGGGACCGCCTAAGAATAGAGCTTTTTTTAAATGCATTTTAAGGTTTGACAGGCGTTTTAGTTATTGGATGTTTTAGCTTCAATGGCGAATTTTTATAAATAAGACAGTTAGTACTTAACCAAATTTTAGTATAATATTGGTAGAATTTTAAGTATTTTGTCTATTTTGTTTTTTTTTTTTGGTATTTTCGCGTTTTTTCACGTAAAAACACCTCCCTCCCGCCTTCCGAAAACTTCCGTTGAAAAATTCGAATTCCTCGTGTTTTTAAGAATTCTTTCCGTTCTCGTGAATATTTCCAAGAAAGTTTCCCCTTGTTCTGTGAAACACATCACTACCCGTAAGCGTCCTTTTTTTTTAACGATTATTCGGTTTTGTTATTGAAATGTGTGTTTTGTGTAGCATATTTCTGCAAAAAATGTTAGTACAATGTAGGTATTTTTAAATATTCTTTTTAGTATTTTTTTGTACTGACAGCACTATTTTTTGTATTTTGTCAAATTTTAAAACGGTACCACTGTATGCAACCTAGTTCTCTATTTCGTTTGTGGTGTGTATTAGCGTTGCAGGACTAACGATATTTGACTATCGACAGTTGACATTGAAAAATAGTCATAAATTTTGCGATAGGCCTATCGATAGTATTGCAATGTGTCAATACTATCGATAGTATTGTTAATAGTGTAATTAATTTTGCAAAAACAAAGATAATGAATAGTTCCAGATGACTTCATAGATGGCACTTAGTAAAAGACGCATGTGTGTATAGAAAAACTTTAGCAACAACTAGCATATCAGGGATGCCAAAAAGACAAGTCCCGTTTATTTAGCTCATTTTAAGGGCATCTGATTTCCAATTATGGTGAAATTCAGCTCGAATTAAGAAGACAGTGATGTGTCAGAAAAAATTACTAGAAATAGTTATATTTTATTCCTTTCTTGTCTTTGTGGTAGGTACTTAACTAATTATGTGATAACTTTGCAACTCTGATTTTACTTATTATTTACTACATGTCTAGACTGGCCGATTTTGCTTTCGTCAAATTACTGCTAGAGCACCGGGTATGTCATAATAACGAATCCAATATATATTTCCATATATCCTTAGCAATCCTACTTATATTATAAATGTGAAAGTTTGGCTGTGAGTTTGCCAATTTGTAAGGATATTAAAATTTGTTACTCGTTCATTCAAAATCTATATACTTACGTAGATAGAAAAATGCCGAGAATGAATGCCTCATGGGAATTTGCATTTTCGGTGCAATTTGTAGCCATTCGCATTTCACATAGCGACATTATGTCGGTCGCTATGCGTTCTCCCTCCGTAAACCGTAAACTGAATCCAGGCTTACGAGTCCTAACTAGTAAACAAATATGGCCGTCTTCAATCCCTAGACAATTTAAAAAAGTAGCATAAGGATGGGAAACATTGAATGAACTATTTGAAGAAAATGATTGAATGAACCGATTAAATCGTTTTTAAGTTATTTTATAGATATAGATATGTAATATAATACTGCAATCGTTACAATTAACTAACGATTCTTTTGAAAATAATCGATTTCCAAATTGCTTTAAATCCAAAGAATCACAATCACAAAACACTGAACGCACACGCATATATCAGAAGACGAGCAACGAATGACCTGGGGCCCTATTTTTGAAAGTATGACATACCGCCGAAAACGAATAGACTATTATTAAATATTAGCGGCCCGCCCCGGCTTCGCTCGGGTGGACAATATATTTGTTTTTAGGGTTCCGTACCTCAAAAGGCAAAAACGGAACCCTTATAAGATCACTCTGTTGTCCGTCTGTCTGTCAAACTTTTTTTTCTCAAGAACGCTCAAAAGTATCATATTAAAATTAATATCAAATACTCGGATCCACGGTCACTTTGAGCAAAAAAATAATCAAAATTATATGTCAACGCGATCAGGAGTTATTACCGTAAATGTTGCGATTTTGTGCATATTTTGCGATTTCAGGCAGCAATCAAAACCTATGGGGTACTTCCCGTTGACCTAAAATTATGAAATTTGTCAAAAAACAAGATCTAATAAGATAGCAAGATCGAACAATACATACACAGGAATTTATCTGAAAGTTGTAAATATGTTGTGGGAAGTTTAAAAAAAGTGTTACAAACTTATTTTTGCGCTCAATGCAGTACGATTCCTAGAAATCGAACTGCAAAGTTAAGTTTGTTTTTGAAATTAGTAGGTCTTTTATTGAGAGCTATAACGTGAGATGCTTTGCGTGTACGGAACCCTCGGTGTGCAATTTTAACTCGCACTTGCCTGGTTTTTTTAATGATATTTACATTAATCCTACTAAAATAAATACTGATAAAAACATACGAAAACGCACCCGCTCAGAGATAGGTACCTACCTATATACTGCGCGGCGCCTTGAGTCTTCGCTAGGTGGTTTCGCGGCGCGTTGTCGTTCTTTAGATAATTCGTAGTATTTCGGAAACTATTGATCCAAATCACATGCAGTAAAAGGCAAATATTAAATATATTAAGTACTTGTAACGATAGACTTGTTTAATTTGATAAGGATTAATAAATTGTGGTTAATATAACCAGTTAAAAAACACCTAACGATTTTAATTATTTTTAAAA
Organism: Ephestia elutella; assembly: GCA_018467065.1. Lineage (NCBI taxonomy): Eukaryota > Metazoa > Arthropoda > Insecta > Lepidoptera > Pyralidae > Ephestia > Ephestia elutella. Next base: position 8,240,168 of record CM031577.1, read on the forward strand.
CATAAAAGAAGTTATTGTGGCTGAAATATAAAAGCTAGATATATGCTATCGCGGACTTTTTTGTAGATCTATTATAGATACACAATTCCTCCATACATGATTTTGATACATCTCTTAGGGATTGGACAGCGTTTTCGATGAAATCTGACGGGCGACAAATTTTTTTCAGACTTCCTTAAAAATTATCGTCATATTTCAGCTAATATACACAAAATCTAAACAAATTATACACTAAAACCTTCCTCATGAATCACCCTATCTATCAGTGAAAACCGAACAGACAGACAAACGCCGCGGGGGACTTTGTTTTATAATGTGTTATGATTAACTATTACTCGTCCTACTATGTCACTAAAAACATAAAAGCCGTATTTTTGAAATCACTCGTCTAGCAATGTTGCTAGTGATATGAAAATAATGCGAGAAATAATTTCTGCTCCATTCTACGCAACGAAAAAAGAATCGGTAACGAATCGTAAACAAGCCAATTATTAAAAATAAAAAACACGACTGACGAGTTTTTGCTCAAAAAGTACATACAAACATATAAGTTATATACATTTTTGAAATCGCCTTTTAAAGCCCTTCTATTTGATACCCCACTCGATAAGATTGATAAAATTTTATTTTTTGGTCTGCTATTTATCGCATATATAAGGTGGACTCAAATTAACTACAAATATTTTCAGGACTGGCTCCAGGAGGCTAAATAAACGTATTGGAGATAAAATTTTAAAAATCGATACGCTAGTTTTTATTTTATTTTTTTCTAACAAAAAAGATATTATAAAATAATGACATTTAGTATCATACTGTAGATACATGTTAGACAATTCATTCATCTATAAGCTCCACCCACCAAATAATAGTATAAAGCTCCACCCACCAAATAATAGTAAAATTAAATTGATTTGCCGTCTTCCTCTTTTTTATCAAAAGTGCGTGGAAGACAGAGTTTTATTTATTTGTGTGGATTAAACACACACACACACACACACAAATAACCTAAGATAGCCTAATAACTAATAAGATGATAATTTAAGTGTAAGTTTTGGGGTTTAAGGCGACTAGGAGAGCAAACACGTGAATTTGGTTTATCAAATTTATTAATAAGTTTACAATTTACAATAAAATAATACTTCCCATCACACTTTTTTACACGTAAACGTAAAACGTGCACTCATCTGTCCACAAAATGTTATTATTTCGGTTCCTACACAACCACTGCGAAAACTCCACTCTGTCTTCATAGTCCGTTGGGAGCATCTCCTGAACCCTCAGAATATGATAGGGATGAAATCCTCGCTATGCAACACTTTTAAAATGTATGATTTCGACACAAAGAAGACACGTGCGGCGTCTTCAGAGCTGGCCACCGGGTGTCTTAAAAAAGTCCAACACATCTTCTTCCAGCCGTATACAGGATACCGCAGTCGGCCTGCATCAGGTCTGGGTCGGAAACTGCCGGTCTCGCGGTGACGCTGCACGGCACCAAGAATAGTTCTTGGGTTGATCCGCCGACCATACCTCTCGAAAAAATCTCGCACGCCCGAGTACAAATTTCTTTGTTAGAAAGCTTTGACATGAAGTTGTATGTTGTAAAAAATGCCTTACCGATATTAAAACCAGGACTACTTGAATATGACAATCTGCTACCATGATGCAAATGAAATTTGTACTCGGGCGTGCGAGATTTTTTTCGAGAGGTATGGTCGGCGGATCAACCCAAGAACTATTCTTGGTGCCGTGCAGCGTCACCGCGAGACCGGCAGTTTCCGACCCAGACCTGATGCAGGCCGACTGCGGTATCCTGTATACGGCTGGAAGAAGATGTGTTGGACTTTTTTTAAGACACCCGGTGGCCAGCTCTGAAGACGCCGCACGTGTCTTCTTTGTGTCGAAATCATACATTTTAAAAGTGTTGCATAGCGAGGATTTCATCCCTATCATATTCTGAGGGTTCAGGAGATGCTCCCAACGGACTATGAAGACAGAGTGGAGTTTTCGCAGTGGTTGTGTAGGAACCGAAATAATAACATTTTGTGGACAGATGAGTGCACGTTTTACGTTTACGTGTAAAAAAGTGTGATGGAAGTATTATTTTATTGTAAATTGTAAACTTATTAATAAATTTGATAAACCAAATTCACGTGTTTGCTCTCCTAGTCGCCTTAAACCCCAAAACTTACACTTAAATTATCATCTTATTAGTTATTAGGCTATCTTAGGTTATTTGTGTGTGTGTGTGTGTGTGTTAATCCACACAAATAAATAAAACTCTGTCTTCCACGCACTTTTGATAAAAAAGAGGAAGACGGCAAATCAATTTAATTTTACTATTATTTGGTGGGTGGAGCTTTATACTATTATTTGGTGGGTGGAGCTTATAGATGAATGAATTGTCTAACATGTATCTACAGTATGATACTAAATGTCATTATTTTATAATATTTTTTGTTAGAAAAAAATAAAATAAAAACTAGCGTATCGATTTTTAAAATTTTATCTCCAATACGTTTATTTAGCCTCCTGAGCCAGTCCTGAAAATATTTGTAGTTAATTTGAGTCCACCTTATATATACGATAAATAGCAGACCAAAAATAAAATTTGATCAATCTTATCGAGTGGGGTATCAAATTGAAGGGCTTTAAAAGGCGATTTCAAAAATGTATATAACTTATATGTTTGTATGTACTTTTTGAGCAAAAACTCGTCAGTCGTGTTTTTATTTTTAATAATTGGCTTGTTTACGATTCGTTACCGATTCTTTTTTCGTTGCGTAGAATGGAGCAGAAATTATTTCTCGCATTATTTTCATATCACTAGCAACATTGCTAGACGAGTGATTTCAAAAATACGGCTTTTATGTTTTTAGTGACATAGTAGGACGAGTAATAGTTAATCATAACACATTATAAAACAAAGTCCCCCGCGGCGTCTGTCTGTCTGTTCGGTTTTCACTGATAGATAGGGTGATTCATGAGGAAGGTTTTAGTGTATAATTTGTTTAGATTTTGTGTATATTAGCTGAAATATGACGATAATTTTTAAGGAAGTCTGAAAAAAATTTGCCGCCCGTCAGATTTCATCGAAAACGCTGTCCAATCCCTAAGAGATGTATCAAAATCATGTATGGAGGAATTGTGTATCTTTAATAGATCTACAAAAAAGTCCGCGATAGCATATATCTAGCTTTTATATTTCAGCCACAATAACTACTTTTATGTTTTAAAAATAATTAAAATCGTTAGGTGTTTTTTAACTGGTTATTCGAACACTAAAAAGTGAATGTAATTCGTATAAGTCGTTCCCTATTACTAACACATCTTAAGAATACGAATAATTAAATTAAAACAATTATTTAAGGGGCTCCCATACACCAAACGTGATTTTTTAGAATGCTACGGAACCCTTCGTGCACGAGTTCGACTCGTACTTGGCCGGTTGTTGATTTGATTTGAAAAGGAAAAATGAAAAGTTTTCAGATATCTTTATTTTCTGTTTGTCAAGACAAGAGACCTTTCCAGTAATAGAATAATCCAATAATAATAATATTAAAAAAAACTTATGAAAAAACCTATAAAAAAGACCTATGATTGATTGCTCCGTTCCATAGTTACTCTATGACAGAGCGGCACCATAGATAGAGCAACACGGACTCACGCGCGCGCCGGTGGGCGGCGGCTTTTTTTGTGGCCGCGTGTAGGTAGTTTCATTTTAATTGGTTAAAATAATTGGCCAATGAGGTAAGGACTGAAACATCGTCTCTCGTGTTTTATGTTACATGATACAGGATGTTATAATGTTACGGTTTTCAAAAAACAAAAAGTTAATTTTTCTCGAAAACTAGCGTGTAGAAAATTGAAAAAACCACTGATATTCTTTCTAAATAATAACAGTAATCAGCCCTGAAAATATTTGTAGTTAATTTGTGTCCACCTTATATAAACCGCCATTTTGTTTTTATGTTGACGTCATATAGCCTATGTCACTCGGAAGAATGCAAGGAATCTAAAAATACCTCTTACATCAAAATCTGTTAAGCCGTTCAGGACTTATGGTGGAATAAAGAAACTTACATACATACATACATGAACCCTGAAAACATAACACTCCTTTTTTGGTCAGTCGTGTAAAAATATGTTCGTAATTTTTCAATCAAAGAGAACGTAAGCGTTAAACAGAACGCACAAACGAAAATTCTAATAGACTCCATCTATATCTTCTTTGTCATTCATGATTTTAACGTAAAAAACGTTCGACTTCATACGAAAACGAGTGGTCTAGACCACTCGTTGCGAATTATTCGACATAGACAATTAAAAATAGGAATAATGGATATCGAATGAAAAATCATTCGGCTCACGCTTCTTTGGTGAGTCACACTTTCAAAAATAGGGCCACAGCAGTCATACTCGCACAGGGTGGCATTGCAGCTCGATTATCTATCGATTGTTTTACAAAAAAAAGGAGAATCGATAGTCGATAATCGACATCTAGTGCAGCAATACCTCCAAAACAACCAAATGACAATACTATCGATAATTTATCCACTGTAGCATGGGTAGCATTGCAGCTCGATATATGTATCAATTGTTTAAAGTTTTGAATAATCCATACATAGCGTAACAGTATAATCGCCAAATAATACATATTGACGACCTCCGTAGCCTAACGGTCATCACGCCGGACTGCCGCACCGGAGGTTCCGGGTTCGATCCCCGGTCAGATCAAGATGGAAAATGATCTTTTTCAGATTGACTTGGGTCTTGGATGTTTATCTTTACATGTATATATGTTATAAAATATAGTGTCGTTAAGTTAGTATCCCATAACATAAGTCTCGAAATTACTTTGGGGCTAGCTCAATCTGTGTGATTTGTCTGTATATAGGTATTTATTTATTATTATTCTGGGAATACGATCTTTTGATAATTGATTGTTATTCGATTGATCGTATTTCTTAATCGATTTGAATAATGATAGTTTTGAACTAAATTGATTATAAAAATCGCTACATCGTATACTCTTGAAACAATCATTATAAAAATCGAATCGTAATGTGCGATCCGATAATCATAACAATAGATACCTACTTTACTATTTTAATTTCGTAATGTTCAATGTGTGTTATTACTCCAATGTTAGTCGAAAAGCATGATTATTATAAAGAATTTTAATGTCTAAAAATAGATATGAAAAATACCTGAAATCAGTATTATAATGGTAAAATTATGTTAAATATAAAACTTTTGTTGATCATTCGTTCATTCATTCACTTCACCCCATCACTAAGATTAAAGTCAAAACTCACGTCAAACTGTCATAGAGGAAGCCGGTGCTTTTTATTCTGTGGTAATGGCGGTCGCTCTTGATACGTTTTTGCGGAAAATAATGTGTTTTAAGGATTGGAAGCTATTTCTAGTGAAATATAGTGTGCAAGATACTTAGTTATCGTGATAGAGAATAACGAAATGTGTGTCATTGAAGCAGAATGTCGAGTTTTCTATTAGACAGGTAGTTGTTTACATGATAGGACATTTAGAGTAAGAGTCCATGTTACTCTATGGTACAGTATCGATTTATTTTCTTAATTTGACCTGTCAGAAAATGAGGGATTTTCTGAGACCCAAATAAAAAAAAAAAGTTCCAGATGAATTCATAGATGGCGCTTAGTAAAAGGCGAGACCATTCAAAAAGCAAAAATGCACGGTATTGTTATTTAAAAAAAACATCTAAAAAGTATCAATATTGTGATTTGTGCAACAAAATCGCTCATTGCCGATTGGGACCTTGAAAAATATCTCTGTGTCTCTATTGATAGGCATATCGATACTATCGATAGTTTCGAAAGCCAATAGTTAACTTGTCAACAGGTACTATCGATAGTTCTAAAAACTATCGATAGGCCTAACGATAACATTGGTAGTATCGATAAGCCTATTGATAGTTTGACTATTTATCAAGGTCACAATCGTTGAGTTTCGAATCTCTTACGCTTACTAATAGAGGGATATTATAGGCCAAATCCTATTGTTCTCTGCCTGAGCATAAAATTCATAAACAGGATAGAAACAAATGACAAAGATGCATTAGTGATTGGCACAGCCCTCACTTGCTCATGAATATACCATAATAAATATATTCATTTAAATATGGAGTTCATTTGTTACATGTAATATACAGTAAATGTATAAATTTCATAACACAAGATAAAAATACAAACATTCCTCAAATATTTTATATATCTTCTATATCATTATAATCGAAATGGTACTTAAAAAAACAGCATGATTAATGATTGAAAAGTTTACATGACTTATCACATCACTATCGAATTTGAACTGTCAAAATATTCGTGGTGCACGCACCGACGTTTCATGATTTGCGAATCATAGGCACTATCTATACTAAGGGAAGGGGAGCGGTGATGGCTGAGTGGTAGGGCGCCCGCCTGTGGTTGCAAAAGTCCCAGGTTCGAATCCTGCCCGTGCTACATGAGTTTGTATACCAATCTGACTCATGTACCATAGTAGGTCTATGCCAACAGATAGCGTTTTATGAAAGCCGAGTCGTAATAATGGCTGAACCTATATGGTGCACTTTTTCTTGTCAACCAGAGGCAGAAATAAATATTATCTAACAGTTTGACAGTTGCACCAATCACAATATTGATACTTTTTAGATGTTGTTTTTACTAAGTTTAAAAAAAATGCCAATCCGTGAATTTTTGCTTTTTGTTGGAACTTTTTCTTTCGCCTTTTAGTTAAGTGCCATCTATGAAGTCATCTGAAACTTATTCTTTATTAATTTGGGTCTTGGAAAATCGTCGAACTGTCATGCCTTCTTCTTCAGTGGATATAGGGTTGCCATTGCCAGGTCGCCAAACCTAATAGCCGGACAGACCAGCCAGTTTAGCCGGACATTGGTGTAGAAAGATCGGACAACCTACATTATTGAGGATTTTGTCTCAGTATTAATAGGTACGACAAAAAAATTGTATGTAAAATCAAGCTTTTTTTGGTAATGGTAATACCGACAGAGCGCAGGGAGGGTGGGGAGAGTTAGTTGGGGCGACTGTCGAGTCGACTTCGACTTTCGTCGCCTGCGCTCGGCGCTCGCTCGTTTGAGAAATGTATATAAAACCCACAGACATATAATAATAGAAATATATTTAAAAAAAAAATTTACTTCTGTGATAAAACCTAATAAAAGCCGGACAGGCCGGACTCCGGACACCGTTTATTTATTTTGGCCGGACACGCAATCAAAAAGCCTACCTATGTCCGGCTTTATCCGGACGCCTGGCAACTCTAGATGGATATTATCCACTTTTATATATAAAAATCATGATAAAAATATATTTTATAAAAGACTTGGCTGCATGGGCTAGTACTCTTTGCCTCCTCAGTAAAATGAGGTAGGTAATCAACAAAAAAAAAATGTCAAATAAGCGCGAACTGTCAACAATCATCATAAGCACCAATGCACCACGCGATGCACCGACGTGTCACTCACTCATCACATCACTATTTGCGAATCATACATACGTAGGCTTGATCTAATTTTAGGTTAGGGTTTGTTTTGTTTGTGTTCCGATTTATTTTAATTTTCACCATTATTTCCAGTTTCTTTCTCATATTTTCTTTCCACATATTGTTTTTTGTGTTTACTTGTCGCCCACGTATCTTCCTTGGACTTTTGAAATGGATTGACTTATAAATAAATAACTAAATGGAGGATTTACATGAATACGTGAGTTAAATTCCTTTGTCTGTGATTCAAGCATCGTCGTTGATAGTCGGGTAGGGGGTCCTGGCTTTTCCTATTTCCTTCGATGTGATGGATGTAGATACAGGTTGCTGTTATTATTCATTGTCAAATTCAAATAAAAATGCAAACGTTGTTTTCGAGGCGAAACGATTGTAAGTAAGATTTACATCCTTCCAGGAATAAAGTCATTATAGCCACATCTTTTTATTTATGTACACAGTTGACAATAAATGATTATCTTAGCCTTTATTTTAGGCAGCTAATAAATGAAATGAAAAAAAGCGTCAAATATATCGTAGTGGGTAGGCAGAGCATAAATAATACAATTCTCATCAGGCTAGTATGTGGATCCCAATCCAGGAACTGTATCCACATTATGACTTCATCATAGTTTTGTGCTAATGCTTATTTGGCTCCAACCACTTATACCCAAGTGGATTGTGTAGGTTTGTCATTGTATGGGCATTTTCTTGACATCTGTGAATTTCTTTGCTTATCTTGGTTATTTTTTGTAAAATAAAAGTGTGAAACCTATTTTACCTATCCCTACTGGCAACTTGTTCTTCGAAAGTGTGTTTCATGTTATTGCCTTGTTGGCAGTGAAACTCATTATATCACAAATTAATTCCTGGATTTACTAACAGGTAATCCTCATAGCCATGATTATCCTAAAAGGTGACTATATGAACATCCTAAGCTAAAGCTTGCACAAAGCTGCGGGCACAGTAATGAAGATACCTTGTTGGGAGTTGAGTCTATCCGTCTATTTTTAAATAATTGTTATCAAAAACCCCATAAGTAAAGAATTTTGTAGTTTAATTATTATTTATTACATAATTCTTCACTTATGAGAGGGTATGGCAAGATATATTTTAACATAGAAAATATGTGACTCATTTTATTCTAGATGTGATAGGACATAAATTTTAAAACTAAATCAGTCTCTGTTAAACTTCAGTAGGTTAATAAACAATTTACCACATTAAAATCAAGCAATAAAAATGAAAGAAATAATTTATCGCAGACTAACAAGTTTACAAATAATAAGACACAATATTTGATATTTTGGCACTCTTTGTCTGTCACGTAGTCTGTTTGCCAGTGACCATAGGCTTCCCCTAGCTGTATATTCTGGTCTCTCTTTGGCAACTTTGTTCCATGCCTTTCCTGCAAACTGTCTAATGTCATTTTCCCGCCTTTTCTTTTGTCTACTTCTTTTTCTGTGGTCTTCTCTTGGGTACCATAGTGAAAATTTTGCACCAGTGTTGCGCAGCCGCTGCAAGGTGATACACTTTTATTGCATCCATGCTGGCTGCACTGCACCAAACATGTTTGGCATCTAAATATTAAAATTGACAGTATGCATGTGTTAAACGGTTTGGATTTAGTTGACATGGGAACATTTTTGTTTTTCATCTTCTCTTTTAGGCTCCAGTATCCAGTACCATCTCGATCGAAAATATTTTTTTGTCAGAAAAGAGAGATCTCATCTCACTATACGCAGCACGATGGAGTGGCTGATCCGGAAGTCGCGTGGCATTTTTCTCACCTTGGTCTGTGGATTTCGTATTAATCTTTGCTTAATGATGTGTCTGTTTCTAAAGTATTTGCCAAATAAACATGCATAAAAGGTCGATCACTCCCAATGAACACCTTGATCTAAAACGATTAACCGTGAATCGACATATCGCTAAACACACTACAAACGTGTACAGAGTATAGTGTAAGGTCAAGGCCCAAATTTGTCATGTTTCATCAACATTTTTGAAGTTGTCTATTTCTTTTTCCACATTATATCTCCTTTCAAAAGGCAATAATTTTGGAAAAATAAATGAGATGGCTAAATAAAGTATGGGCGACTGCCTAGAAATGTATAAACATGGCACCTAGTGTTATGTAATGTTCATTAGCTGTCTATTAATATTTTGTTTATAAAAAAATTCAGGAACTTCTCAATTAAAAGAATTTAAAAATAAAATCGTAGAAATTCCAACCTCGATTGGTAAGCAAACTTGTAAAAAACACTTTTTTATATGACTTTGCTATATGAGCATTTATCAGGCTTTGTATTATGGCAGTAAGATATCTAATCGTGATATTTAAAAAATAGTACCTAATCTACCTAAAAATGTGAGATAATTAAAATCTGTTTAAACTATTATTTTAATTAACTAATGTTCAAGTATATTACTGTATTTCTAATAACTAATAATGAGTAAATCCAGTAATATACTTGTAGTAGGTACTGTTACTTTTGAACCTTAAACTGAGTTTTTGGGTGCTCTGACCCTTGGGAAAACAAATAGAGGCGGGATTATAGTGACCTGATGCACTCAAAACAAATTTCTATCGTGACTGTCTTACCACGTTCAGCCGCTGTTAGAGAGCCAACCTGAGCTTTTCCTTTTCTGGCTAGGACTTTTGAAATTTTCTTTGGTACGGTTGAAATTCCGGTTTCATTTACGTTGTAAATTTGCTCAGGAGATAATTTATATTTGTCCATTGTTTCAAGGAGATAAGCTAGTGTACCCTCTAAGGGATTATTTGTACTTTCGCTTTTGTATAATATATATATATATACATACATAATACATTCTTGAGTTAATATGCCTGGACTTAATCCGGCCTCTTAAGAGTTTAGGCCTTGTTCCACCAAATTGTTCAATTCCCTCAAGCTCTGGGTATACTTCTACTTCATACACACCGTTCCTCCTAATATGCTCTCCATAGTAGGACCGCGCTTGTTTTACTTGATAAGGTCCTAATGCCAACAATAATAATTGATTATAATCAAAAACTGAGAACTTCCGTAATTGAGGAAGATTTCCATCTACTCTAATAAAAATACGACTTTATCTGTTTAAATTATTTTCCATTACAAAAGCTCGTAAATTATTCGGCTGATCTATAAACCGTTTCACTTTTTGTATTATTTCCCTGGAGTTCGGACCTTCTACAATAAGCTTATGATATTTATTAATCAGAGCCGCTGCTATCTTAAAATCTTGTTTGTTGTGAAGCAATATTAAAAAATCGTTGCCGAAATAATTTGAAATCTCGCTTGAAACGCCCGCCCCCACCTCTACCACCTGCACAACGTGACTTTTCTGCTTCTATTCGCTTGCTCACTTGACAATTGTCTTTGACCTGGTGCTAGTGACTCAGGTTTCTGTAGGTGTTACTTTGTTATTTGAATAACTAAAACATTACGTTACATAACGAAACATAAACAAATTGTATTAACACCAAAGTGATTGCAAATGAAACAAAACATATTTTTAAAATATTTTTTTTATTTACAAAAATATTTATAATTGTACTTCTAAAGATGAAAGTGAAACTTTCATCTCCATAACTATCATTAATAATAAATTAATCCACTGTACGATCAATTGTATTGTCCGTTCCTTTAAGTTTGACCTCTTCTTTTTTTACGTGGTTGAGACAGTTTGCCCACTTTTCCGGCGTGATTTTAGACTCGTTTTGAGAAATATCAGAGCATAGAGGCTCATTAAATAAAGCAGCGACATCGATATCTTCAACGGCAAAATGGTCTTGTGCTATCACACATTCATTTATACCTTCAGTATGTTCCTCTTTGTGCAAATTGGCAATAGTAAGATTTTTTAGAAGTATGTGGGTCTGAGGTGAAAAACAATTACAAAGTCCTTTTTAGATGTATGTGATCATATTCTTGTCTACGGTAATTACCTGGTGAACTTTTTGGGTACCTTTCAGTGGTTGCACATTTGAAGGTAATATTGTGGCGATTTCGTCGATAGCATTATCTTGGATCAAAAATATCTCTACAGACTTCATGCACCTTTTTAAAATACCATATGCGTCTTCTGCGTTGGTAACATCGGCACCTTGCGTTACTTTCCTATCTAGTGTCTGTTTAATTGAACCTCTGATCCTATCTGCCACGCTTTTGTCGTGTCCACTTTCATAGTAATTCCAAGTTGCATATTAAAATCTGTATTTTTCAGTGAAGTGGCTCAGAAGATACAAGTTATTTTTTTGTCTGTACTGAGAAGACCGCCCGTTAGTATAAAGAGAGAGAGTCCGTCTATCGTTCACAATAGACAGACTCTCTTTTTCAATTAACTTGATAACAGGTGCTAAATGGGCCCATATAGCTGCTGGCTGATGATTATTGACATAAGATATAGAGCAAAATGATTGGCATTTATTGTTATGTCACCCTTTTTATTTATTTTGTAATAATGCATTTTTTTTTCTTGTATGGCTTTATCAATGCCAATTTTAATATGGCTTTATGGGGCATTTAATTTCAACAAGCATGTCGCCCGCAACACCATCCGGTGAAGCACCCAAAAACGGATGTACATCGTCGATGAACAACCCGCATTTCTCAATTTCGATTTTGTTTATTGCCGACAATTGTTCTAGTGCAACTTTTTCATATTTTTTGTCATGGTTATTGATGAAACATTTTCAATGTTGGATTTGTAAAGCAGATTTTTTACTAAGTTCTGACATGTATTGGTTTGTTTTCTTTTTTACGATTGTACCAAAATTTGAGTACCAATGTTTCGTCTTAATTCTAGCCACCCTCGAAATTCGCTTTGTAAGATATTTCTTTTTTCAATTTCCTTTCTTTCTTTAAAAGTTTTCGGTAAATTTTGTACAAAAGTAATTTTGGCCTTTTTAAAATGTGTGATGATCGTTTTACACAAATTTTGTTTGTTTGTTTGTAAACTATTTATTGCACATACACACAAGAAAAATACAGAAGATCAAAACAAAAAAAAAATAATAGTAATTTTGTGATATGAACCAGTGTGAAATCGCAAAAAAAAAACATTCGTTCCGTATATGTTGGTGTATTGGATGGTGGTAGGTAACTTTTGTATGGAACAACAATTGTTTTTCACGATATTTCCAAGTTGGTTCCATAGTAAAATAAAAGTACAATAAATCAATCAAAATAATCAAATCTATATTTCTGTTTCCGTGTACAAAATTATAGTCAATTTAACAGTATTTCTCTCATCCTAGACGTTTTGTAGTATTGTAAACTAAAAAGTTTTTCCGTGTAGAGTACGCTCCACATTATTTTGAGCTATATTAGCAGAGTCAAAACCGCCCGCGGTGACATCACCATTGTCACTTAAGACGTTACTAGCAAATTCGTTCAGATCAAATGACGCTTTCTTATCTAGCTCGTATGATTGATTAACAACTAACCTAGCTTCGTCTTAAACTTCATTCATGGCGATTAGCTTGTCGACCTTAAATGTGTTACGAGCAGTAATATCTGTGGCCTTAGGATAATCGTTGCCCTAAGTCTTTTCGTTATTGTTTTCTGTGAGGACTCTGAATCCCTGAAATGAATTTCTAAGGCTTCTATACTTTCGTAGGTATTTTGGATCGTGTAAATAATTGATTGTACGACCGTAAGAGCTTCGTCTTTTAATGCCCGGCGAATTCTACTAAGGTTATTTTCAGTAAAGTTGTTGTCATAGTCACTTTATTTTTGTCATTATTTTCTCTGTGAACTTTATCAATATATGTTACAATCATTGGTAGGACATCCTGCGAGTGTATATCTTCCAGTTCTTCCTGTGGTGTATAGCTGTAATCATTGCTTTCCGCAAACTCTACCACAACTTCTTGAGAAACAGAGGTACAATGACTAAGACTCGTGTCTAGGAAGTGGGTGTCCGCAGTGAAAATTCTCATATCTGCGATGTTTTGGTACTGTGTAATGTCATCGTCGTGAAGTCTTAAATTATTTTCGTTGGTGGTAGGTGTTAGTATTTCACAGCTGTCGATCTTTGAAATAGACTGCTAATTTTCAAAAACGTCCCAAATACGTTTTAAATATGAGTTGCATTCTGATCCTAATATCTCTTTTTCTTTTTCCGCTATCATGTTTTCTCCTAGAATGCTTATAATTTCTCTCTAGTTAGCACCTTTTCTTGTCTTACGTTATCTTATTATTAAAACTATAGCACTGGTATACTAATATAGTGGTTTTTTACACACATTACAAGTGTTCAACATATTTTTCAGCCATACAAATTTATCAGTAGTTACCCTTAGTTTTATTTTATTTTTTTAATAATTTAAGTACCTTTAGGTTTTGTGCCATGAATTTTGATGAATTTGTAGAATGAATTCCACAAAAAAAATTCTCTTGGTCTTTCAATCCATTCAACACGTAAATGTTCCTTTTCCGTTGCTTATAAAACGGGTATGGAGGCTTAATAAGTAGTACGATCACTTTTCACTGTGATAAAATTGCTATTTCTGTAGGCATATTTTTCATTCTTAAAGCCTTCGACATCAACATTAACATACATGTTATCTTCTATACACAATAAGTCTTTTTTTGAACAATTTATAACAAATCAAGCAGGGGTTTATAGCGAAGACTTAATACGACTGACGAAAGTTCGTATACATTTCATATCAAATACTATAACTTCCGTTAACAATTCTGCTCGCACTGATGATGATGAACGTATGGTTACATTTTAAAAATGCTTAAGCTATGCGTTATGTTAAAAGTGATAAACTACTTCAGGAACAAATTTGTATGTATAGTTACTAGTAATTGTAAAGAATAAAATAAAAATTTATTTACATACATACGTATTTATATGAATAACATAATATAACATTTCTCACTATTTATACATTGTTTTTATTATATATGTCGAAGCGGAAGGCTCATAATCATCAGAAGGGGTCATTATCGTCATCATCATCAATGAATATTCAGTGGGAAAATCAGTTGGTACAATCACGCACGCAAGTCGAGTTATTAAATCACAATTGAAATAGATGATAAAAATTTCATATCAGGAACAATGAACATAGTCTGTGGTCACTTTATAATTTGCATTAATCATTTATGTTAAGATTTCGATAAATTAAATGAAACGGTAACGAATCCGTGGGTCAAGTTAAGGTTCACACGACACGATCGGGGTATGTGACACGTCCCGACTTCACTGTATCTCGAATCAATCTGCCCTGTTTATACGACGTTCATCCCAGAATTATAAGCAGTGCATAATCATCAAATTTAGTTTCTCAGACCCACGGCTACGTTCGGCAGTGTTTATATAAACATCTCACACCGCCCCGCTTCTATGAAATGAACAAAGAACTTCTTTGCGGCCGATATCAACTGAGTTTTAATGATGTTAATATAAACAATGACTTAGGAATGCATATCACCTATGCGGGCCACAGTCAACGTGTACTTGATAAAGCTCCGCGCCGACATATATGTTTTTACAAATTTTATGCATTACATTCTCAGTCATTGTCAATATTTCATTCACAACATCACTTTTTGCGTAAATCTACTTCACGAATGAAATTATATCTACAGTTACTAGTAATACATAGTAAAAGTACACAATAAAAAACATTTTCTATACTTACATAAGGTAAATAAACAAACACAGATTTAATATATTTTTAAAAATAACAAAATATAAAACAACTTACTATTTATACATAAAATACGTAGGCTACAGTCGTAGGTTCCAAAAAAATTAAACAAAATTCTATAACTTATTTATGCATAGAAAATAGTGATTACATTTAAATGCAATATTATAAGAATAACGTGACGTGCCGACTGTTCAGTGAAGGTCACGTGAAATTGAACAATGTACTTTGTTTCATGGCCGCGGTCATGTCAGCAATACTATAGTGATAGGGATATGTAACACCACCGCCCCCATAGATGTATTTTCATAACGTATCTTTTTACAAATTTTGTAAACTATATTTTCAGTCATTGTTAAAATTTCGTCCACAACATCACTCATCATGAACTGGGCACTAACAAGAGTATTGTCTGTATCCATCCATCGTTACAGGAGGCAATAGATCCAGAATCTCTATTTTGATGAGTCGATACGCCCTGCTATTTGCCTTCGTTTTCACATATGAAGCAGGCATTTCAATAGTGGCAACTTTGTCACTCGCTTCTTTCGCGGCCTTGGGCATTTTCTGTTGGCCTTTTCCCTTGCTTGATCCAGTGCAGCCGCGGCGACATTAGGGACTTAGCCCGAAGTCCTAGTCGAAATGCAATCACGTGATACCAACCGTGAATAAAGTTTTTTTATAATTCGATTTATGTAAATCATGTACTACACTTTTTTTTACCCCTTTTGCCTTTTTGATCGTAGATCCGGTTGACCCAACATAATGTTGATCGCAAACCTACATATTCAGTGATTATGTTTCCCTCATTTCGTCTTTGAATAAACCTGGTACCTTTTTATTAAAAAAGTTAAATTGATTGTTGGGATCATAATTGCTAGTATCAAAATAAGACAAAAAATGTTTCTCGAAGTCGTCGTAAAAATCTTTAGTATCTATCTCATATATAAAGCTATCGGTATAGCACAATTAAACTCTATTTTGATAATATGGTTGAATCACTGAATAATGAAAATCTTACATGTGATATTTTGACAGCTCTAACACCGCAAATCCTGTGTAAATTGGTTTCTATAGTTTTTTTTTTCTGGATCTTCCTCGCCCTCCTTAGATGTAAGTCATCGTTGTCTTCTTCGCCAGAAGACACGCTGTCTAAGCATGTTCCTTGGCAATGAAGGCACGCAGCAGAACATTTTAGCAATTATATATTTTTTTTATAACATAGGGCGGCAAACGAGCAAGCGGGTCACCTGATGGTAAGCGATCACCGCTGCCCATGGAATGCTTGCCGGCATTCTACATTTGCCGCTGCTACAATCCTTGGTGCAGCGACAAAATATTGTTTTTAGTAAAACCTCAGGCGCTGGTGAATCGTCTGTTGTTCTTGGCGTCATGATATCACCTTAATTTTTCCTTCCCCACTCTTGAGGGGGCAGCTCATTTCCGAGCCACTGCTGCACTTAGTGGTATTTCCGACGATAACATTTATAATTCATCACTCGAAGAAACCCTTTTAAATGTCCACTTCCTAAATGCATGTGTGAATGTAATCTTGATCGTCAACTGTTATATTTCGTATGATTTTTGTCACTTAGGCCTTAGAATAGAATAGAATAATTTTATTTGCCTTAATATGGTGTATTTTTGTCCTTATTAACCGACAAGTCCTAATACCCGCAGGTACTTATTTGTATGTCTTAGTTGCAGCTGTGAAAATTAATTAATAATAAAATACAAATAACTAATTAATAAAAATAATAATATAATAATAATCATTTATTACAGGCACAATCGTAAAAATACAATAAGACCCATATCACAAATTAAAATAAACACTAAAATAAATAATGTGAAATAGTAATGACTATTTACTATTTCCTTCGCGGTGCACGGAAAGCCAATATTTTAACATAGGGCTGTTCAGATACACGGACAGTGTTCGGAGTATCTGGTTGTCCGAGTTACGGATACGAGTCCAGTGATAGGTCATTGACAGTATGCTCTAAACAGAGTCAACTTCACCTGGTTTGAACACTGCCAGGGCCCTGCGCTCGCACACCACGTCTGTGTCATCACGGAGATTCTCGGACACTATGTGACCCAAGTATCTGAACCGCCCTACTCTCTCCACTGAAGCGCCATTCAGATATACTGGCGGTACCCTTTCCTAAAAATAAAATCCCTTACTTTAAAATAATTAAAAGGCAGAATTTAAAACTACTACCAAAAAATAAATGGACAAATATTATTGGTGTGTTTCAAAATCGCACCTATTTCAAAACACGCCATCAATCATTTGGCCATATTTTTTTTTTGTTATTATAGTTTTAAATTCTTCTTCTTAACAAAATATATATTTTAAAATAATATAAAAATAACCTCTGATTTAACTTATACCTACCAAGAGATAGCCATGTGGTTTTTAGTGCTGGGTATTTGTCAAAGTATCTTTCTAAAGGTGCGTCTGTACTATGGAGACTAAGGGTTCGACTTTCAAATGTTCTTCTCCCTTTTTCTTCAACCAATGACCATGGTTCAGAAGAATTCTGAAGCCAGTACAAATCTTCGCCCACAGAATCGTTTTCTATGTCACGGTTGTTTAAGCAACGTTGAGGTATCGGCCTTGGCGAGTGACGAGATCCAACAGAAGCAGGTCTATCTTGCCTACTCTTTTTCCCCTTAGGCAAGGCCCCTAATTCTTGTAGTCGTATTCTTTTGTTTAATACTTGGTTTACAAGTATTCCTTTGGCCTGAAGGACGATTCCGTTGGCGGTAGTACAGGCGGGGATATAAAATGTGGTGCGTTCTCCAGAAAAAAGTTCCTTTTTGTATCCGGCCCACTATGTAGTACCAGTAATATTTGTTGTTTTTTCATGAAAATGAAACTACATATATGTTCCATCGTGGATTGTGATTGCTCTCTCGTGATTATTACCAAATAAAGCGTTTGGTATGGCAAGACACCTGGATCTTACTTCTTCACGAGATATGTGATCGTATCTGTTTCTAAGTTTTGTTTTAATAAAATTTACTTCGCTGAATGCTTGTTCACAATCGGCACTAGAATTCATTATTTGAATGTCGTCGGATTTTACTATTCTCGGAACAAGTATCATAAGGAAGGTACTTACTTAATTTTTGTAATTACTCGAGGCATTATTGGTAGGTTTAATACAATGAATTTTTGATTTGATTATAATTTCTTTAGCACTTGTGATTAGAAAATGCCGTGTGGCACACTCACACATTTGTATAATCTTGTATTCGTGAAAATCGAAGCCTACCCGCTTAGGCGGTATACTCGCTTTGTGCCCCTTTCCCCTACTTTGTACGATCTTCCGACACGGTAGCAGCTGCTTTGCGCTTTGATGCTGCTTCTTCAGTTTGGTCTTGACTGGCTCACATGGGATGGAGCTTGTGAATCCGCTCCCAGAATCCGACCTGAAAAAACAAAAATTAATATTAATAAAATAAAGTAGGAAGGGGGTCCAGACTTCGAAGCGGTGCGTCTGAGGGTGCAACCGGGATAATGCAAGGTTGATGATGATGTAAGAATAACAAAATAATGGAGATTCATGGAGACTTGTTGTAGTTACGATAAATTCATGTTAGGAGGAAAATGCAGGTGCATTTTTCAAATGGATTACCATTTGAACACCTGTGTTAAAACACAGGTGAACAATAAAAAAAAAAAAAAAATTAGACTTTAGAACATTTTAAAATCTTGAGTGTTGTTGTTGGAGGTAAAAATACCACGTACCACTAAAGTTGTCAGCAGCTGGGCAGCAGGAAGGAACATGAAGCTGTGGATCACTTGAGTAACCGGAATGTACTCGCGACCGAAATAGGGAATAGCTGCAGCAGCAGGGCTCTACTCGTTTGTGACTAAGTTAGGGACAAAATTCATAACCGCATTTTAATGGATTACCAAACGCAGCAATTCTAATACTAAAAGTGTTATTTATGCAATAGGTATCCACGTGTAACTTAAGTGCTGAATTGTTAAAATCATTTACTTACAAATATAAAATGAAAAGACCTGATGTGTTCTCCATAGTATGAGCGGGCTCGTTTCAGTTGATAGATCCCACAGGCTATTAATATAAGTTCTTCGTAAGAAAGAATTAGAAAGTCTCTAAGATTTTCTGAATTAACATTTACTCGTATATTAATGAAGTCTGCCCTAGCTCTATTTAAATTGTGCACTTTTACATTGTCCGAAAGATTATTGTTTCGATTCATATTTGCATTCACTATTTGTAATATTTGCGCAGCATCTTCCCTATTTTTTATTTTTGTGTGGAACTTGTTTGCAAGTGCAGCAGACACAGTAAAATCTATTATTGCTTAGAAGCTCTATTAAAAAAGTTCTGCCGAAATAATTCAAAAGCCGTTTTAAAAATGCTATTTACGGCTTCAATTACCCAGCGACATAAGGTAACTCTTGACTGGTTTGCCTGAATTGAAGTCAGTTGTTGTTCACCAGCTTCTGGAGACAATGGTACGTACATGGACACTGTAATTGCAACTCCGCAGTAATGGCAAGGAGTCTCTGAATCCCCTATCTAAATTAAAAACATCACCAGGCTGAAAAAATTGTTCTTTATGGACTGGTATCACGTCCAAACTCTTTATTAATAATATCGGCGTCTTTTGTTGTTGCAGGATAGTTGCCAAGAATATCTACTATGTAACCATTTCTTTATTTCTTTATTCGATACATATACTATCATTACAGAGCTGCTTCATTGCAATAGCATACTTAATTATACTAACAGTTATATTTAACTAAAATCTAATGGCAACATAATACAAATAACGTTGCTCTTGTGAATTCAGTCAAGGAGCAACCGAATAAGTCCACCCGATTAGCAACGTCATTTAGGGTTTGCAAAGCTCGTGTCAATGGCGCTTTTTTCAATAACTGCGTGCCATCACAGCACACCAATAGAAATGGCTTCACCAAGTTACGGTATTTGTGTAAAAAATATAATTTCTTTTGGATCAGGTAGTTTGAGCTCTTCTCTACATAAATGTATGTCCCATCGGCAATAATAATTGGTGTCTATCTGGTCCTCCATAAAGGCCATTTTACACTTGAAATATTATTTAATCCAATATTTCTTGGCACAAAGTCTTTGTATAATATTTCTCTAGCCGTTTTCATATAGCTCTCTAATGTGCTTCTTGGAACCCGCAATAGAGCTGACATCCTCTCATCGCTATCACCAGTTCTTAGCTAACCTCTATATTCATTGTTCAGTCTGGGAACTTAATTTGTGCAAACTGTTCCTTTGAAAATCCTAAATAATAATGTACAATATGGTCTGGTAGAATTTGGATGTTTTCAAAATCCAAATGCAATAACATATTATCCTTTAATAATAAAAGAAGTTCTTCTATTTGCTCAGCAGTAAAAGTCTTGATAGGATTTATTATTGGTTGTAGAAGTAAATGCAATGAATTACGTCTTAAATGATATGGACTAATTCAATAATCAGGAGGTACATAAAAATTATAATCGCAAAGTAAGTTCACTCGCAGAGTAGATAGAACTAAAAATCGTTCATCCTCATTGCAGCCAGGGAAGAAACATTGTCTTTGAATGTTAGGTGCTCTAATGAAGTTAGGCAGAAAAGTATCACTAGTTGTACGTGTGCTTTCTTGATCAGATCTAAGGGTATGTGTTGTTCATCAAGAGATTCCTCTGAAGGAACACTCGAAGCAGGTGGTTCTTCCGTAGAATGTAAACATGAGGCTGCTCTGTTTGTCCTCCGCCAACAGTTGTGGCACAAAAGAGCTGATGTTGGCAACTGCAAAATAGAATCTAAATGTAGAAAAACTGTTATATATAGCTGCAAGTGTTTTTTTTATAAATCTGTTTACTGAAATATATTAAAACATTGTCAGTTCTTCGGATTCATGTACTATATTTTAATATTCAAAATATTAATGTATATGTGACAACATCTATACAAATAAATAAATATTTTCTCACCTTACGTGGTGAAATCTGATGACTAATCATATCTCTTATGCGGTTTTCACGTGGAGAATCAGTTCTTAGCCTGTGTGATCTTTGTCTCAACAGAGAACGACCACAACAGACGCACACTTGAGAATGACCAACATGTGCTTAGTTGGATTGCTGGCGTATCTGATTACATATTAAGGTCCAGCATGAATGACATACCACATTTTCACTCGAAACTTGTACCTAAAATAAAGCTTTAGTATTTATTTCATAATATACGAGGGGTGTTCAAAAAGTAATGAGAATGACTATGTTAATTTTCTACGTTATCATCCTTTAGGTAAATAAATTTTAAATATCTTTTATCTAGAGCTAGTATTTCCTTTACAAAAAAAAAAATTCTTCTTGGGCACTAAAAATATGCTTTTTCACGCTTTGACTTTTTCATCATCCTCAAATTTTGTAACTTTTAAATATTCCTTTACCTGAAGAAATATACAAAAATTACTACGGGTTAAGTCTAGTAAATATAGGGGATATTCGAGCCTCGAATATCCTCGGAAATCCTCGAATTTCGAGGATTTCCGAGCCAGCATCTCGGAATTCTGCCATGGCAAATGCAGCTTTTTGTGCCGGTGCGTCGTCTTGATTGACAAGAAACTTTTTGCGAGTTTTCCTCTATATTTTTCACAAATTGCCTGAAGTATTTTTTTTATTTGTTCGGCGTACACACTTCTTGTTATAGTGGCTTCATGATAAAGGTATTCAATTATTACAACTCCTTGGCTATCCCAAATAAAGTGCCCATGATCTTACCGGCAGACGATTTTGTCTTGAATTTCTTTAGGATTGGAGAAGATGGTTTATTTCATGCCATCGGTTGTTGCTTCGTTTCCGGATCGTCATGGCAAAGAAATGATTAATTAATTTTACGAATCAAGCTAAAAAGCGATCAGGATCTTGTTGAAACAATTCCAATGAGCTCTTCGAAATATTATAACGTTATAAATGTCAATATGGTTTTTATTTAATTACAGGAAATTGGGTTAATTAACAAGAGTCACTTTTTAAAATTAAGATTGAAAATTTAACATTACTTACGAATATACATTTTTCCCGACTGTAGAATTTAAAAAAAAATCGTTAAACGTTAATAAAAAAACTGCTGAAGTCACCCTTATAAAAATTGAGAATATGGTTCATATTTGGTTTATGGTTCATTATGGTTTTTGATTTTGTACAGGTTTTTGTTTTTAAAGTAAAAAAATTACAACTCATTAAAAAATCCATTTCGGATTGTCAATTATTGGTGATTTTTAAATCAAGCTTTTATTATTCGTAAGGAAATATGTAACAAAAAATCACCTTGGTGGGAATTTTTGTTTGAGAGTTATAACAATAAGTCTTATAATGGCGTTTAAAAAAAACGGCGGAGGTGATTTTTGGTGAATTAAATTTGCAGTTGTAATATCATAATCTATGTAATTTATAAAAATCACCAACGTAGGATTTGATGTGACCACCTACATACAACTGAAAATTCACAGCCTTTCTATTACCATTAAAAATATAAATAATAATAATTTAGATAAGAACATTTTAAAATCTCGAATGTTGCGTTTCTTACCTTAGACACCACTGCTTGGCACTACTGGTAGTGTCATGGGAAATTTTATTTTACCACGACACTACCGGTAGTGTCACGGTTAAAAAAGAAATTCCCGTGGCACAACTGTGGCCCTAGTAGTGTCACGGGAAAATTAATTTCTCTTGGCACGCCGGCGGGTATCTTCTTATCTCTATATCGTAACTGCAATCAAACTACTTAGAACTTGTTTCTATTTCTATTCGTATATACTGGCACTCGAAACGATGTTTAGAAGTAAGTAGACAGTGTCAATGTCACAATGCAATATGAACTCTAATCCAAATAAATTGTAAATCCGCGAGGCCTGAGCTGAGCTTTGCATTTGTGTGAGTGATTCCGAATAGTAAGTGCGCAGCAGATTGCGCAGAACAAGTGACATCTCACACATTTGTTGGAGGTAAAAAATGGTACCACGTACCACTATTTGTCAGCAGCTGGGCAGCAGGAAGGAACACGATATTCACTGTGTACCGAAATGTACTCGCGACAGGAGGAGCTGCAGCAGCAGGGCTCTCCTCGTTTGTGACAAAGTTAGGGACAAAATTTATAACCGCATTTTAATGGATTACCAAACGCAGCAATCCACGTGTAACTTAAGTGCTTAATTGTTAAAATAATTTACTTACAAATATAAAATTTGCCAATAATTAATGTGTTGCTAAAATACACAGCTGTTCAAAGTACGGCCCGCAACGTTTCCTTATAAAAATTTTTTACTAAAATAAAGTATTATTGTGCAGGATTGGGGGTTTTCTTCAATAAACTTCCTTTTTTAGACGTTAACAAATACTTTTATTTTAAAATATACAAAAAAAATATAAATGTGTGCTAATTCAAGCGACGTAGTTGCGGTTCTGAAGAAATCTTTAGTGGGCGGAGCTTCGGGCTTGACGACCGAGAAGTTTGCTGCCTTTTTCTAACAGATGGCGTCAGTAGTATCATAAACAATTATCTATTTTTATTGCATTCTAAATAAATGAATTAAATTAATATCTTTGCGAGCATTTCTTAAATTTTTAAGTGAGTAATGAACCATTTATAGCCAATTAGTTTACTTTGTGAAAGTGTGTTATCAATTACTTAAGGATTTTTTTTCACTTCAAACTACTGTCATGTACACCCCTATATTGATATCATAATATAAGTTGAAAATAACCGAGTGCCGCATTTATAATAGTCGAGTGTGGTATACCATACTTACGGCAAGTTTCACGGATTTTGCAGCTGTATTTCTTCAAGTGCTTTATAAACATCCTGTTCTTTATACTTAAATTAGCTAAAATTAAAAGCCTAGGATGACACTTATGTACATTTATCATTTAATGTTCTACTTTAAACACAAAACAAAAGATACAAAAGAGTAGGTATTAATTGAGAGTTTCGTTTAGTTTAGTTTAGTATCTAACACTGATAAATTAAAGCCAAACTCTAGATTATGGTTTGTATCTAAATTCAGGTCAGAAAAGGTGGTTATCTAAGTAAACAGGAGCCACCGTTTCCTAAACAACATCAAGAATATAATGCTATGGTTAAAAAAGCTTTGTACAACCCTCTTCTATTCCTTTTTCAAGATATAAGATATAAATTTAATGGTATTGAAATAGACAACTTCGTGCCAGTCTTGTCAGAATCATAACATCCTGATTTCCACTATACATTTTTATATTTAGCACATAGCCGTCATGAGATGTCAAAACATAAAATTTTATACCATATTTGGTCGTTTTACTTTTCATATAGGTCCTAAAGGCCAGACGTCCCCTATACAGGGAGGATTTAAATTCATTAGCATAAATCTAGCACTTTGATGTACTTATAATAAGTCAATTTATTACGGTGCCAAAACTGCCATTAAGGCTTTCTTTTAAAAATACCATAAAACAAAAAACTTAACCGAAGTATCAAATCAAATCGTAGCAGTCGTCCGCATACTATCATAGTAGCGCAGGTAGGTAACCTAAACGCGCGCGCACTTTCACGCCGCGTATGAATGAAAGTCCTTTGAAGTCAAAGTCAAAGTCAAAATTTTTTATTGAAACTTGGCCTTCAAAGAAGGCTCTTTTTCACGTCGATAACTAATTATTTAATCATAATATTTTATGTCTCAAAGCTACAAACTACTAGCATTTCGGAACGACCACTGCTGAGAAGAAATGCCGAAAGAAACTCATGAAACAGTCTTGGTCGCCTAGCATGCCAGAGGGGCTATTCATTAACTTTATACAATTTATAAAATATAAGTAAAAAAATAATAATAATATAATAAAACATGTTATGTTTGTGATCAAGTAACCACAATGAATTGGTTAAGAATAAAAAATAAAAATAAAATTCGAATCAGGATCGAAGCAGGATCCCCTGGCAACACCCGTTCACAAGTTTGAACATTTTAGAAAAATAAATACTTTCAGTCACTTGAAGATCACAATACACGTACATGTTTAACAACTAAATGTCAATGTAATTAAATTTATAAAAGAAAGGTAAGGTTATTTTTTCACAATATCAAAAGAATGTAATCAACCCATCAAATCAATCAAACCCCAAGCGCATACCGCCTACTTATTCGCTCTTTTTCATTTTCATCCTGCATTGATTCATGTTGTTTCGAAAGGTACTACTAACACTTGTGTTACGTTATTACTTCGGACTTCGATTCAACCGAGAGGGCGTGCCCAAGGACGGTTGGCGACGAGATGATGGCTGGCCGCGCAAATTTAGCTTAATCGTATCATTGCATTAATGCTCGGAGCCAAAGGGCCGCTTTTGATAACAGCATTCATGTACTCTACAGACAATAAATTGTCATAAATAAGAATTTATCCACATTCCAACTTTTCCTTCATACTTTGCCGGCTTAGGACGGTCAAAGCTACGTAAATAATGAAAGCAATTGAAAGTATGAATAAGTTTACAAGGCTAGTAGGTACAAACCTACGATAAGAAATAAAAACCTGTCGGTCAAATTATTAATTTCAGTGCAAAAGGAAAACTACGTAGCTATGGCGTATTTAAAAAATTGGAATCACGATATTTACAATAATTGTTTTTAAATCAAATTACTTATTATTTACATACCAGTGTCAAATGTTTTGCACTATCACTGCACTTACACATACTTCAAAAGTTGTTCAAAATGTTCGCCTCCCCTTTCGATACACAGGCCAGCGCAGCGTCTGTGATTGTCCTTAACGCGGCGTAAAACATAGTCTCTTGATTTCACTGTTTCAAATGCCGCGATAATTTTATTTTTGAGTTCTTCCCTAGTCTCACACTCTTGTTCGTACACCAACCTTTTGACGTCGCCCCACAAAAAAAAGTCCAGTGGGGTTATGATAATTTCGCACTTCGCGATAATAATTCGGCGGGGCACCATCATGTTGATAGTAAAGGCCGTTTAGGTAGCAAAGCGGGACCTCATCTAATTGTTCCTCTACGACTGTCCGCAATAACTCGAGGTAGTTTGCCCCGTCAGTCTGCCTTCGATGAAATGTGGGCCGATAATCTTGTCGTTAATAATACCCGCCCAGACATTTATCGAAAAGCGGTGTTGGAAAGAATCACGACGCGTCTTATGGGGATTTTCACCACGTTGACTCCACCAGTGTTCATTATGGATGTTAAATAACCCGATCCGCGTAAATGTGGATTCGTCAGTCCATAAAATGTTACTCTCAAAGTTATTTAAGAGCCACGTACAAAACTGAACGCGGGGCGCGTAATCCGCCAGTTTCAGGTCTTGTACCGGGGTGAAATGGTACGGGTGCTGACCGGAACTGTTCAGCAACTTCCAGACGTAATAGTGGCTAACACCAAAGCGTCGCCCGGCTTGCATGGTGCTAGCCTGCGGGTTTTGCTGAAAAACGCCGTATTTGCCGATACAAGGTCGCTGGGTGGACAGGCGGTCTACCGCGAGCTTGTGCATGTGCCGGCACGTGGAAGGAACCGAAGTCTAGGAGATTTTGGGTGGTCCTTAAGATGCGATCTCTTGATGGCACTGGCGCTTCTGGATAACATTGCACAAACATCTCTTGCGTTAGCAGTAAATTATTGGTGAGATCGTATAATAACACCATTTGTAAGTACTGTTGGTTAGTGTACCGTCCCTGTACGTTACGTGGTCGAGGCAATTTTGACACAATCACTCACTGCAATCCAATCGCGAAAATAGCGCACCGGTACTTGCGAGTGCGCGGGCGCCGTGCGTAACGATGGTGCGCGTCCTCACCCCTTGGTAATTATTGCGTCACTAAACAAAGGGATGCCGCCGCCCAGCGCTCGCCACCGGGCGCGAGGTGAAGGGGGCGCGGGCGGGGGTGCTAGACAAGGACATTCACCTGCACGCGCACCTGATTTGGTGTAAACTACTACGACCGACGAATTTGATACTGTTTTCGTGAATTTAATTTTCGAAGTTTTTTGTTACAAAATTATTATTTATTTTTTTGTTTTTATCTTAAGTAATGGTCTTAATATTAACGTCTAATGTACTTTTTTAGGTTTTCATAAAATCGAAAATGTGCAATTTTGATTTCATTAAAATAGTCGTAAGTTACTTGGAATCATGGGTATAGCCTATATTTAAAATTATGCCAATGAATTCAATTACTTCCTGTATAGCATGAGAGATTCATCTAAACTCTGATTTTTTATTCCGTAGAATTCTGACAGCTGTCATTTTTTGACATGTCAGAGATTACAAACCTTTTTGGCCAGGCACATTTTTTTTCAATACGAGTCTGATTATCTGAGTCTATACATTGTGCTTGTTAGTGAATGTAACCATTTTATTACGTGCGGTGCTCCAAATCAAAAGAGGATTTACGGCGAGCCGTTTTCATCACAAACTGTTAAATAATCGATATAAAATATTTAAAAAAAACTGTGAAAACTGTATCTGATTAAACAAACATACAGATGAACAGACAAAGGAACAAAAAATAGTTTTGATTCTATTTTTATAAAGACCCATCATATTAGTTCTTTTATAAATAATTCTAGCTTTCAGCCTATTTGTTTCCCCATGGGAATAAGACATTCTTTAGTAGGAATGTCATTTCCAGGGTCTTAATCTATCTCCATATCAAATTTAAATCAGTTCAGCGGTTTAAATGTTTAGATAGATGTACAGACATTGATCAGTTACAGTTTTTTGTTATACATATGTATATGTATGTTATGTATATGTATAGGTGTATATTGAAGGGAAAAAGTAAACAGTACAAGTAAAGGGAACATATGTTATTAAAATTCTAATCATCATTAATATTAATATCACTATCTTCATCATCATCGCTGACATGAATTATTAAGGATTCTGCAACTGTATCAATCAAATGATCGAGAGTGCACATCTTATCTTCTTCTTTAATTGTATGACTGATACATTCTTGCCATTTCAAAGTCAAAGTCAATTTTTTTTATTGAAACTTGGCTTTCAAAGAAGGCTCTTTTTCACGTCGATAACTAATTATTTAATCATAATATATTATGCTTCAAGACTTTTCTTACTGTTGATTTCGACATAACAGTCATATCTGGATCACCAGTTATTTCTTGGTGAATGTGAAATAAGCATTTTCGTTACAGTTAAAATGTAGACAAGTAACATAGAACGTGAACCTTTCGTCGAATTGCGGCGAAAGTAAATTCGTCAAATTTTTGTATGAAAGATAGTTGAGGACCACTCTTTTTCGGCTTTTGAAACTCTTTTATGTCTTTATATTCTTTAGTGATTTTGTAGACACTTGACAGACCCACGCCAGTCATCTCAGAAGTCTTTTTAGCACATTCCGTTGCACTCCACTCAGTTGTTTCCGGCCAATTTTCTATATTATATTTGTAAATATTTAGAATTATGGTCTTTTCATTGGGCGTAAAAGCACCACGAGGACGCTTCTTTCTGGGAGAAAGAAAGTCTGACCCTTGAGCTCTGTCAGATGAGTCTGCTTCCTGGGAAGGGCCAGGTTGTGGCTCCATAATGATTATAAAAATCAACAAATGATCACAACACAAAAAGTCAACAAGAAAAACTTAACGGAATAACAGAAACTTAACAAATATAACAAGATAACAACAAATAGCAGCAAATACCGAGAACACATGAGCGCATTCGAGCATTCAGAGAAGTCGAATGAACATCCAGGTAGGTGACAGGTGGCGACATGACAGCTGACAGCGGCATACTTATTTTTTTCTTCTTGATGAACTAACAAAGACATTAAAATAGCATATAAAACTTCCTTGTGAATTATAAAAAACAATAATTTGGAAACGCTTTGACTAAAAAGGTTTATTAAACATGACTTAGTAGGGAGTGATGCCAGCTAAAGAAAAATAAACTGCTAACTTAAGAATGTTACTTTGATAATTCGGTGTGAAAAAATGTATATACCAGAAAGTTTATAATTTATCTTTTTCTAGGTAAAACATAAAAAAATATCAAGCATTTTATTTTTTATTGCCCTTAAATAGGTTCCCTTTTCAGTTAGAGAGCTTTTTTAGTAGCAACACTTATGAAATGTCAGAATTCTACGGAATAAAAAAAGAGTTTAGTGATAATTCTTTTCTCCGGATAGTAAACATGTTGAAAATTTTGGGTTATTTTATCAATAAATCCATTTATTTTTTCAGATCCTTTAGCCTCTAGTTCTGAAGCACAGAGGCAGCGTAAAATTTGCTCATACCTCCGACCTGACATGATGTAGCTAAATAAGGGGTGATAATATAAAACATCACGTTGTGAAAATAGTTTACGTTTATCGGGTACATTTATATGTCCCGAAAGTAAAGAAAAGACCCAAAAACTTTCTCATCTCTTCTTCATTCGTTTCATGATAAATTTTATGGCGGGCATATCTCGTGTGGGGTTTATTTTGACTTGCCAGAGATTTTCCGTAGGCATTAGTACGGTCAATGTTTGGTGTAAATATCAGATCGAAAATATCTCGTTCTGTAGTAGTTTCATCTATGGGGATATGTGGGCCAGTTAAACAGGAATCAAAATTAAAATCAGGTATAGGGGCAAGTGATTCTTCCCAGTCTGCATCTAAAGAAGGTGGTGTAGTTTGTTCAGATGTACCTTGGTCTTGGTCGTGAAGTACCGGGCTTCTATTTACCTCTCGGGTGATGGGTTCATTTGACGAATATTCGGCTGTCGTATTTGTTTCAAGCAGGGAAGGGGATGTAGCTGCGGATTGCTGAGCATTTTCATGATTATTCAAAGAGGTGGAGATGCCTGAAACAGGAGAGCTGTCGCGGAGAGGAAGGGGTAACCCAAGAGTCCTGTGCAATGAGTGGCCCGAATGAAGTATATTTTCATCGTCATCACTATTTTCGATAACAGACTCATCACTTGAACTATCACTTCGTATCGTGACAGCCTTAACTTTCATTCGGGGAAATATTTCCAATTCGGAGTCACTGCTACTGTCTTCCATTCTTGGTTCATAGTTTTTGTCGGAACCGTACTCACCCTCCTCATCAGTGAATGGGTCGTGGTAGCTTTCTCCTTTTTCGAACTCATCAAAAAGGTGTGGACTAGAAGCAGCTTCACCCTTCTTACGTTTTGGTGGCATCTGCAACGACAAATAGTACAATTATATTTACACTAATAAAATAATATAAATATCACATACCTACATAAATAAATAGAACCATTAGAAGCGGAAGTAAGTAATTTACGTAAATAATTATAATATAAACACACATTTGCCGTCATATTTACCTTTTTATTGATACGAAAATCACTAGACAGCGCTCCCGTGACACACACCTACGCGAAGCGCGCGCGCCGTGACACTGGCCTTGAGACGCCAAATAACAATAATGTATCGGTCACGCCCACAAGCGGGATGTCATACGCGTATGTGTGAGTAAACTCATAAACGCATTTGTACTAAATGTTACCTAGAAGTTGTGTTATGACACGAATCTTTTAAAGAGCAAGCGCGTTGTGACACCTGATCACGTGACTTCTTATATTGCTATGAAAATCGGAGCGGCTACAGACGGGAAGGGTAGTTTTTATGAATTGAAATTGATCGGCCAGACGTGTTGTCATATTACTTAAGACTAAAATTACGGCTGTGGGCGAGATGTCCGTGAATGTGTTTTTTATTTATTTTAGTTTGTATATCCCGCAAAAAAAATTTTTGAAAGTTGTGTTAATTTCTCCATACAAGGACTATAACCGTAAAATATATGGAGAAATTATCAGAACTTTCAAAATTTTTTTTTCGGAATATACAAACTAAAATAAATTAAAATTAAATTGCTCTGTAATAATGAACAGTATTATAATATTTACTGCAATAAAACATGTTAAAAATTATAGAACTACTAATGGTGAATATGCACGTGACTTAAATATGGACAAAATATTTTTATTAAATAAATGTTCTTTTTGGTAAACCTGATAACATTTTTGGTTCCCTTTCCATAGCAACCAATGTGCCACTACGCATGAGGTTCTTAAATTGTAAGTCACTGTCTGATTCATCTTCATGAAGCCAACTTGAATCAGATGAGCTACGTTCTGGTTCATAATCACTTGATAATATTGACGATTGTGATGAATGAGTACTTATGAGAGAGACAGTGTCAGCGCGATTATTTAAAAATAATTTTCTTTTTACAAAAAAAGCGTGAGCTGATTTCAAGAGTGATGTTGATATATTTTTAGATGGTATACGAAACGGAGACAAAGCTATGCTATTATTCTTTGCATTTGCATTAACACCTTTGCTTCTATAATGAACTTTACAATTAACTTGCACAGCCTTATCAAATTGCAATATATCTTTACAATGTACATTTGATATGGGGACAGAAGCAGCTCCTTCATCTATTTCATTATTAGAAATATTCAGATCAACATCCATAAGGTATGGTACTGAGGCTGTACTGGGATCTGCTTCAGCTGAATCAGCTTCAGGTATTCCTTCTTCTTCAACTTCAGTTAGGGCAGCTTCAGCTAGAGCTTCTTCAACCAAAGCTTGTCTTTTCCTTTTCATAGCCGCCTTTCTCTCGGGTGGTGGCTGCGGCTTCTCTTTTTTTCTGGCACTGGAATATATGTGGCACTACTCCTTTTTTTAATCGCAACTTCACTTTTTGTCCATGTTCTAATGCCATTATTTTGTATTTAATATAATTTTCTGTATCCTCTTCAATCTGAAACCCAAAAATAATATAAAGGTTAATAAAACTAGTCTCGAACTTGCCTCTTACTCTAATAATTTAGATGTTTTTATTCATGAACTAGCTGTTGCCCACGGCTTCGCCCGCGTGACTTTGGCTTAGATGAAAAGTCTTTTTGTGTTCCAAACTGTTTCTTGTGTTCCAATCTTCGATTTTTATACGTCTACAGAAAATGCTCATCAGATTAACCAAGTTTTGCTAAGGCGCCATTTCCGTATATGTTATAGTGTAGCTGGTCTCTTGAAGTTATTTATCAGATGTTCCAGATCTTCAATTTTTATACGTCAGCAGAAAATGCTCATCAGGTTGAACGACTTTTGTTAAGGCACCATTTCCATATTTCTTATAGTTTAGCTGTTCTGTTATGGTTCTTCATCAGGTGTTCCAGTTTTCAAAATGAATTATAGCCTATATGTTGCCCAGGCTTAATAGCTATACAACAAAAAAAGTTTCATTCAAATCCGTCCAGTAGTTTTTGCGTGAAACGCGTACATACATACAGACAGACAGACAGACAAGAAATTCCAAAAATTTTTTTTTGCTTTCTATTGTTCTTTTTAGGTCTCCCTCTATCCACTTCAGTCAAAAATATTAAATGTACAGACAAAATATTTTTACTGTTTTATTATATGTATAGATAATACTTATACATACATAAAGATAAATTTAGAATATCGAATAAGAATTTTTAATAATATCTTTACAACTTTTTGTAAACTAGGTTATGTTTTTGTAGAGGTTTGTCCAGCAGTGGACGTCTTTAGGCTGAGAGAGAGAGAGAGGTTTGTAAACAAAACAAGTAGGTAGTTAAAAGTAAGAATGATTTGTATATGTATTTTACTTTTTTAATATCCTTACTTACATTGAAATGATCTTCACAACAGTATAAACAGCTCAAACACGATACATTGTCTCTTCTCATCGCCTTGCACCACTTTTTCCTTAGATTTTCACCTTTCGGCATAAGGAAATACACTTTGTCAGGTGCAGTGTTGATGTTATTTGGACACATAGGAACGACACAATATTTATAATATGGTTTTTTGTACTTTTCCATGGTAATTAAGTCGATATTCACTCACTTTATTTATTTTTTGGTAATTTTGTAAACCAAATACTTTGCTGTTGACATCGAACTCGTGTTATGGTGACGTCACGAACAAGCGCGCCAAAATGGCCGCGTTTAAATTGATCGCGATTTTAATATTTAATTTTTTGCATAATAGTTTATATTTTGGACGTGATATTTGTATGTTTGGTAATGTAATAACTAGTAGAAACATATAAAAAATAAAAAAAAATCATGCATATTCCCCATTTTAATGATGTCTCAAAATATTAGCAAAAAAAATTGTTTTGAATTTTTGACACAATTTTTCTCTGAAATTACGTGAAATTACGTGATAGGGGGGGGAAGTTCATTATGTAACCTATATTCCACACATATAAATCTATCAAAAAAACCTTGTGGCTTTGGGGGTACCAAAACCGTGTAACGCAGTGTAATTTGTTCATATCGCATTGCATCCTCATGATCTAAATTTCCAGTAATAAATTTTACAAGGGAACCTAAGGGGTTAATTAGACCACGTTTATTTCTTGTAGTTGCTGTGGGGAGTAATTGTTTAAGCCTTTCCTTAGTGAGTGACATCATACCTTCTGTTTGTGTTTGGCTATAACATAGTTCTATAGAATTATTCAGGTTTAAAGTATTCATATAAGCTTTAAACTCTTTATATTTATTTATATTTGACTCTAATTCTTCATATATGATTGATAGGTCTAAAGTTTTAATAACTGTCCATTTATCAGTACTAATAACTGCTTGACCTTCCTTAATTGGTAGTAAACCGGGATTTTTATCAATTTTGCTGAGTTGAAGGCTCAGGCTTAGGATTATCGGGATCAGCAGGAGAACGTGCCAGCTGCTTCGGTCCATTCTTTTGAGGTTTCGTGGATTCCACCGTTGTGGTGTTGAGACACCAGCCGCGACGAAAACGCGAATTTGGGGTTTTTACGCTACGTGAAATCCGTCTGCGCCAGTTTAGTTTTAAATCCTAACAGGATTGTTTTTAAAAAACACTTTTTACTTGAAATTAATAAAATTTAATAACTGAGTTTAATACATTACAGAAATAAAATAAGTTTTACTAGATACTAAAGTAAATACTAAGTAAATTTAAATGATCTGCGATAGATCAAGGCATGAAGCCAGTGACTGTCCGCACCGTAGGTCGGATACGAAGGAAGTGCCATCTTGTGTCTGGATTTAACTATATATATTAAACTCGTGACCTCTCCTCTAGGGTGGGTCGCGATGATATATTAAAATAAACAGTAAATCCATAGGAAGCCTTCCTTTTTATCTTCCTAAGAAATGTTTTTTATTTACGTTAGACATTTTTTTAGGAATCGGAAGTAAATATTTTAAGTTGCTAGAAAAATGGGTGATTGACATTCTATAACAAGGTATGATTGTGTTGCAAAATTGAAGTGCACGTGTAAGTTAGAAAACTCGTACAGATTTGTCGCGCGCCGCTTTGTTACTTGAGCCTTGCGGCTTGCATGTGTTAGAAATACAGTTAAAAGTATATACATAGTTATATATGTATATTTATATAAATATTTTAAGTTATTTAATAAATTCAATAAATTACTATAATTCTATGAATATATTTGTACTTTTACTTTATTACTCAATTCATAATATAGGTAGAGGTAGGTAATTCAAATAAAGAAAAGATACAATCAGGTTCAAATGTATATTATAAGATTGAACCCTAATTTAAAAGCTAAAGACTACTAGGACTTCGTAACGACCACTGCTGAGAAGAAATCCCGAAAGAAACTCATTTGAACAGTATTGGTCCCTATCATGACATTAGCTATATTCATTACTATAAAAACCCCAGATGGGCCACTTATATTTCATATGAAATATTATTAAACACAAAGAAATATTCATATAACAAAGCAACAGCATAACAGTATAAATTGGTATAACTATATCTACTTAACATAATACATAGTACTTATCTTTATGTCCGAATACCTCGAGTCCCCAATCAAAAGTGAAGTCAAGAAACTAATGGCCAGCCAGCGCCTTACAAACTGTACCTACCTACTTCACGAATCGAATCACTACAACATCCGTTTAAATCTAAACAAGGATCATTAACATTTTAGTCAAACTATATAAATTAACTAAATTATTAATTTGTTATTTACAAATTAAAAGCTTTAATTAAATTCATAAGTACATTTATCATTTATCAATTTGAATCAAACAGGAAGTTCAACACCATTCAGATTCGTGACGCCATGACACCTTTAGATAGCAACAACAACCAACAATAGTTTTATTAATAATATTACTAGCTTTTGCCCGCGGCTTCGCCCGCGTGAATTTCCCACGGGAACAGTGCTTTTTCCCGGGATAAAAAGTAGCCTATGTGCTATTCCAGGTCATTATCTACTTCTGTACCAAATTTCATCGAAATCCGTCCAGTAGATTTTGCGTGATTGAGTAACAAACATCCTCACAAACTCACATCCAAACATTCGCATTTATAATATTAGTATGGATAGTATGGATAAACATAAATAAGTTAACCAATATTCATAGTAAGAATTTAAATACCTAACACATGCATGTATCAAACAACAAAAATAATGCTTTTATTAGTTGGGCTATTAAACTTATTAATGATGACTACCCCGTAAGGGATAAAGACGTGTTTAAAGAATGTATGTATGAGGAAATTGAGATGGAAATTGCGATGTATCAGGAAATTAAAAACCTTTTTACACAACTGACCAAAAAAGGAGTGTTATGTTTTCAGGGTTCATGTATGTATGTATGTAAGTTTCTTTATTCCACGATAACTCCTGAAAGGCTTAATAAATTTTGATGTGAGAGGTATTTTTTGATTCCTTGCATTTCTCCGTGTGACATAGGTTATGTGAGTTGCCAGTCGTGTTTTTTATTTTTTAATAATTAGCTTGTTAACAGTTATGAATTCAGATTATTAATATGAAAAGACACTCAAACGGCGCGTTGAGACATGTTTGGTAATCACAACACGTGTCTTGGATCGGATTTCAGAATCATGCAGGTGAGGAATATGAAAGGAAACAACTAAATATGGTTATAGGTATTTATTATAAAAAAATGAGTTAGGTATTAACTGGCTCTAAGAAAATCTCGTCCGCGGACCAGTTAATAACTTTTTAATATTCTAGGTATTATCTGGTCCGAGAGTCTCAGTTGTGGGCCAATTAACTACTTCCTGGAAATACTAGGGTACATCTGGCCCGATTTTTTTTTATATCAAACCATTTTCCCGTGTCTGTTTAGTTGTTATTGAAATGTTGCTAAATTCAAATCTATGACTTAAAATGACTCGCTTTCGAAAGTAAACAAGTTTTTTTTACAAAAAATTAATTTTTGATACAAGCTTTTCTCGCTGGCTCGTGACCAAGCTCGTCACCAAGGAGGTCTTGGGGCATTAAATGCATGACAAAAATTTCATGTCCGTGCAGTTAACGATTGTGGAGTTCCCTCGTCGGGAGCCGATCCTGGGCGCACCATCAGGTCATACCAATCATAATAATTCATTGTCATCGGAACTGAACCCACGTGTAAAATTTCAACTCTGTAGGACAAGCGGAAGTAGATCAAATTTAACTTGCAGATTTAATTATAGAACGACAGACAGACAGACAACGGGAAAGGTGAAAGTAAATAAAAGCTTGTAAAAAGCAATCATAACATTTATTTTGGGAACAAAAAACAAAAATACATTCCTGTACAGAAAAAAGAAAATTATATTAAATCAACAATGATACATACAAATTAATGCTTGAGGTTTCTTGTAACAATCCGTTATCAATTATATCGAACTAAAATCAAATCGTTTTTGCTAAACGTCAAACAAACATTTTCTTTGGAATTTGTCATGGAGCTATAGGGGCGGATCCAGGATTTTTTTCTGGGGGGCACAAGGGGCAGATGGGGAAAAACCAAATTAAATAAACTTGTTAGAACAAGGACTGTTAGAAGAAAACAGTTTCTCTTGCGTTCATTTGGTCATTTTATACATATATTTTATCAACTCTGATTTTGTACTGTGAGTGATGGAATCTTTACAGTAAGTAGGTACAAAAATATCCTGTCTGCCTGGCACGTGCCCCCGTGCCTACCCCCTAAATCCGCTACTGTGGAGCTATAAGTACTTATTTATAATTTCTTTGAAATTTGTATGAAAAATTAAATTGTGACGTCACAGTTTGCTGGAGTCAAATCGTGCTATGAAAGTAGACAATACTTATCTATAATCATATTAAAACTTAATGAAATCAACCCAATTTATTGGTCAGTTATAAGTATATATTAATGTTTTATTTCAGTTTGCGCCTAAATTTCTTTACAATCAAAATATATCAACTGACAATGCGTTCAAACAATTCACAAATTAAGTAAACGAATAACTAAAAAAGGGAGGATTTTACCTAATATTTGGACCTTAATAGCTAATTTAAAAAAATAACTAAAAGATGTTAAACAACATTTCTTAAAAAAATAATTTCTATATTCAAAACCTGTTGATAACATTTTGTAAATTATTTTATTATAAAACATAAAATATTAACCAGATTTAAATAAAAACATCTTTAAAGTATTTAAACGGATTACTCATGTACGAGTAAATTTTTACAAATTTGAGATCTTCTCTATGGAATGACCCAAACTTATCTCATTGTCGATAAATTCCCGTGCTGCACGGTTTATTTTTTGTTCGCGCCAAAGAGTTTCTTCATTCTTCTTACTAATAAAACCTTTTTGTTTATACAGACCAAAATAATATTTTGAATCACTTATTAACTTGCTTATTAGAGTTGCGATATTTGGTTTTTTATTCACCTTCTGTAGGTTTGCAACTACAAAATAATTTTGCACTCCTAGCTTGCTAACCTTGCATGTCATATTTTAGGTAAAATAGTAAATATATTGGAATACTATTTCTGTGGTTTATTGCCTGCATGATAGGCTGTCGACGCATCACAATAACAGGCATTCAAATCTTTTAGTTTCTAGACAAATTGAATTGGAAAGTGATATACCGGTACACAAGCTTCATGTTGTTTTTACAATACTTATTAAGAAACCATTAAGAGACCCGCACATTAAAACGTTCCTTAAGTCACACCGAAACCATTGATAGCAATAACTCGACGTGATTTTGTGTACTTACAGAATTATATCGAAAATCAAACATTCATAACAAAAACATTCCATGATTAAATTAGTTTGTCAACAAGATCTACAGAGTTGGACATCTGACATTGACAGCTAATGACACACGTTCCGTCTTAATTTCTAACAAACCTTTCTTATCATAAAAAAAAAGAAATCATAGTAGGATTGTTGTAGAATTTTAATTATTCTCAATTAATATTGTTAACTTATAATACTGTAATAATCAACAAATAAATATTTTATTCAAACATTAGGTGATCTGAAAAACATTAAAAAGTTGGTTTGACATGCTACCGGATTAAGTGGAATGGAGCATGACAAGACGGAATGTCAAAGAGTTTTTTGGGAGAGTTCTTTCTCTTCCGGTTGGTGAGGTCATGATTAAGATGGCTTAAAGAATATTATTAAGTTATCTTGAGTTTTTACCTTCGCCGCCCTCGGCTACCCCGCCATGGGATCATAGTTTAACCTTTAGACTTTAAATCCGCAAAATGCGCAAATAAACGGAAGATATTCGCCGCCGCGAGAATGTTGGGAACATGTGCTGTCGTGATCCACGTGCCTGCCTGGTCATGTTAACTGACGCCTCCTGGAGTTTCCCTCCCACCGCCTAAGGGTGCGGTTTTTCTGGACCGTGGGCCGCATGCCACGGCGCAGGTCTCGTCGTCGGTGATCCCAAGGCGCATCACACGGGTTCCAACCCAGCTTAAATCCCGAAGGCCGCATCGCCGCCTCCGATTCTGTGTTCCTGTATTGGCGCGCAGACCTTGGAAGGTCCAGGCAGCGTTCACTATTCCGCATATAACGGAGCGCGCAGGAGTGCCGCGCCGCTTCGATTACGCGACCAGCGTCAGTGTCCGCCACGTGTCCAGTGCGCAACCCTCGTATGGCGGTATAACTGTGATCAAGACGACGTCTTAAGAGTGCACGGACATTTTGCGTACGGACCTGGCCAGGTACCTTATATTTCGTTTGTGTTAATTTTAATTTTCCATAGCGGCAAAGACTTAACAAATCTTGATATTGGTATGACTGTGCCCGCCTTCAGCGGCTAGTTAGGCAATCATCAGCGGCGATTGTATCTATTGAATAAAATGCTACATTCTATTTCAACGATATTGTATCAATGATATCACCCTGCCCATGACTCCCAGGACCTAGGTTTCCTAGACGAGAGGTCCTTGTACTCCAAAGGTACGAGGCTCTATCCTGAGCACTATAGGCAAGTACATACTGGGCGCTCGGCGTTGCGTTGAGCGCGCGTTGGTCGCGTACACACACCGCGCTTAGCACGGCGTTCTACGAGCGTTAGTAGGGCGAACATACTTTTGGCTCAGTCCGAAAATGGACGTCGAAGAGATTGCTTGTGTGTGGCTCCTCTACCGTCGCTATAAAAGACGACGACAAAGGCAAAGAGAATATTGGGTGCACCCTATACTGAGAGATAGACTGACGCATGGGTCTTTTGTTACATTATATCCAAAATTAAGACAATATGGGCCTAAGTTCTTTAATTATTTTAGAATGTCTGTGAAATCATTTTTAAGCATCGCTTTTAAGCAGGCAGTTAAAAAACACTTTTTACAGCAAATCGCTGAATCTAAGTCATCCTGATATATGTATTTATTTATATTTATGTTTTTTATATATAAATATATATATTTAGCTACACATATATATTTAGTTATATATATATATAATATTATTATTAGTATGTATGTATTTATAGTCATTATAAGTATATTCTTATTATTATTACGTCTATATTTTATGAGTTAATTATTTATCGCGTTGCACTTTATCGCACCACCATACTACTCTCTGTTTGTTCTAATGGTTGACTGGTAGAGAATGCCTTATGGCGTTAAGTCCACCATTTGTACATAATTTTTTTTTAAATTTTGTGCAATAAAGTTTTTAAATAAAAATAAATAAAATAAATAAATCATTTGATGAATTACTGAGTATTATAAAAGCTGACATAACGGGTAATTCAACAATATTAAGAGACTCAGTTTCACCAGAAGAAAAACTCGTTATAACGTTAAGGTAAGTTTAAATATTTATTCAAATAAATGAAGACTGTCCGAATCTTGGCTTGAAGGTGACGGCACCCACGTCGACGTTGGCGGTGGTGGTGGCGGTGGCATCACAGACCACTGTTGTGATGGTGTTGAGGACCTAGCAGTAGTGTATCCGGAATAAGATAGTGTAGAATATGCGTATTGATATTGGTACTGATTTGTTTGTTGTGGCAATGCTTGATTCTGTACTTTTTGAATTGCATTGAGCAATTCAATCTTTCTTGACAGCCGTCGATTCTCAGGTACCTTCTTGAGCTCAGTGTATAATGATAAACAGAATAATTTGTCATCATCTTCATTAGTTAGTTGTGCTGTTTGAAGCTGTTGTCTTGCGTGCAAACTTTTTTCTAAAATATCAACTATTTGTTTATTCACTGCATTTATTTTTTGTTTTTTCCTTGTCCCTTCAATTTGTTCTTTTGGAGGTGGTATCAAGTCTTCATTTTCCGCATTGTTTAAATCAGAATTTGTTGCGGCAGGAGTTTCGAAATTGTTCTCTGTATCCTTATTTACTACGGAACTCTCGAGAAATTTTAGTTTTGCGAAGTATACATATGGTACATGTTTGGAGGATCCAGACCCAGATGGAAGATTTTTTTGCCGTTTAGACTCCCTTATGTAATTGTCTCGAATACTTTTCCATTTTCTTGTTAGTGTAGAACCTGAAAATAAATAATAAAATGCTATTTTTATTTTTGACAGATACTTGGCTACAGGCTGTTCGTTCGCAGAATTACACTATGGGTACCGTCTTGGAAAATCTACAATTATACCGATAGTGGAACAAGTTTGCAAAGTGCTGTGGAGCAAATTAAAATCTATGTGCATGCCTGAAATGACTACCGAAAAATGGAATGAAGTAGAAAAAGGTTTTATGAAATACGCCAACTTCCCAAACTGTATCGGCGCAATTGATGGGAAGCACATTGAAATAATACAACCGGAATATACAGGCTCGCTTTATTTTAATTATAAAGTTTATTTCTCTTCGGTCTTGCTAGCAGTGTGTGACGCAAATTATTGTTTTATATACGTTGATATCGGATCTTATGGTAAAAGCAGTGATTCAGCGATTTTTCAACACTCCGAATTTTATAAAAGAATGATGGATGGTAAATTAATCCGGCTCTCTCTGAAGTAATTGTTCGTATATAATCACACTGCGCAGGGATATTGCCCGTCTTCGCTTCAAATAGTTGGAGACCCCTGCGCACACCACCCCCCACACACATTTTATTTTTTTTATACACGACACTTCTTATTGAACCTAGCATTCCAGGATTCGACGGCGTTGTTGGTCCGGTGAGCTATATTGTGGAAACACCACTTGTTGTGGAATAAGGAACTTGACTTAATCTATGCCCTTTCAAAATAGCTATTAAATTCAGTCATCTTATTGTGTGGTATACATTCTCCTTTAGTGTATAACCAACCATCCGTTATATATTCTTTTGGTAAATGTGCTAATGCAATGCATCGCTTTAAATGTAATTTAAATGCAGCAGATTTTTCATACCAACTTGTTCATATTTACGCCAGAGGAATCTACCAAAATGAAAAAGACAGCCTTGAACGCCGTTAGTTAGGAAAAACTTTTTCTATTGCTTGCATTGCACTTGCTTCATAGTCTAACGTAAATTTATTAGGTTGAAAGTTAGATATTTGACTTTCTATTAGTTGCAGTAGAATCTCATACGTTTTTTGCTTTTTCTTGGGAAGTAAAGCATATACGACAGGCATAATTGCATTTGCATCTTCCGTGCTGCCCATATCCATGTGAATAGTATAAAGTTGTGAAAACGGTGGTGGTGGAAAACTTCTAAAAGTACCATCAAGGAATATATGTTTCGCTTTTTGTAAGGCTTTTCTTGCTTCGGCAGATGCAAATATAATTATTCTGCAATTATCATAACTATAATCAGCTAACAGAAAACTCGTAAATTTCCCGGGAATTACAACATTTTTTGGTTTAAAAAATTGAGTTTTATTTGTTTGTAATTCTTCGTGTCTGTACTTATATAAAATTTGATTTAGATTCTCGTAAGGTGACATATTTTTTATCAAATTATAACCAGCATCATTAAAATCTTCAACGACTTCTGCGTAAAGTGACGGAATTGGTGTTGTCTCGTTTTTAGCCCTTTGTATACATTGATGCACTTTACTTTTTACTTCATTTTCTATTTCATTCGGTTTGCATTTATGAGTCGCTTTCTTCACTACTATATTATCTGTTGTTATGACTAAGTTAGCATTATATATTTTTCTCTTTGAGCAATGCCAAACT
The DNA here is from genome assembly GCA_018467065.1 of Ephestia elutella. Classification (NCBI taxonomy): domain Eukaryota; kingdom Metazoa; phylum Arthropoda; class Insecta; order Lepidoptera; family Pyralidae; genus Ephestia; species Ephestia elutella. The sequence goes on from CM031577.1 coordinate 8,282,823, forward strand.
ACGTGTTTGTTATTATTTACGCGTCTTTTTGTGTATCTATATCTATTTCTCATTAAAACTTCACCGCCTCTTTGGTTGTTTGTCGTGTCTAAAAAAATTGACGTAAATTCATGATTTGTGTAAAATACAGTAGCAAGTCAAACCAACAACAAAAACAAAAATGAATAGTGCAACTCACCCATATTGTTATGACTTACGAACTGGTAAACGAATATTACCTATTTAATATATTTATATGCAGTAAAAATAAACCTATTTATTATTTCGTAAAATATTGTAAAGTATTTCGTAATGTTGGACAATTTTACAAACAGCTACAGAAGTACCCTCAAATATTTTTGTTACACGGTGTGACCAGGATGTATGATGATTAATATCAAGATATACTTTTAGTTCAATCTTTCTTTAAAAAAATAAAATATTTTATATGAAATAGGTTTGGTGTAATATAAAACGAAATGTGATGTGTATAAAAAATCTTTATTTAAGAAACTTATTAAAGATAACTGAACCTCATAATGTTTGTTTCGAAGCAAAGAAAATAAATGGCGCTTATGACAAACGATGAAAGGGTTTTTGAATTTGTGATGTTGATTTTTTTTAAATAAAATATTGTTCAAACCATTTCAATTATTCTTTTACTTAATTTATAAATAGCTTTAATGCAATGCTACTTGATATCTTTTAACTGTAAACAAATTAAGGTGGAAAATGAAATCATGAATTATAGTCATATTGTTACATCAAACCTGTAGCATTCATTTGTATCGTTGTTGATTTTATATTACTTTATTTTTTAACCCCCGACGCAAAAACAACGGGGTGTTATAAGTTTGACGTGTCTGTATGTGTGTGTGTGTGTGTGTGTCTGTGTCTCTGTCTATGGCATCGTAGCTCCCGAACGGATGAACCAATTTTGATTTTGTTTTTATTTGTTTGAAAGGTGAATTAATCGGGAGTAAGGACACTCCCGATTAATTCATGAAAACGGACAACGGGGAATTCAACGGGCCTTGATTCATGAAAATCGGTTCAGCCGTTTAGGAGTTATCTGTATTTTTCGGGGTGAAGTCGGAGGTTTTTGTAAATTTGTAATTTATTCTAGTCATAGATTTAAATTAAGCAACATTTCAATAATATCTAAACAGACACGGGAAAATAAGACTGGTTTGATATAAAAAAAATCGGGCCAGATGTACCCTATTATTTCTACGAAGTAGTTAATTGGCCCACAACTGAGACTCTCGGACCAGATAATACCTAGAATTTTAAAAAGTTATTAACTGGTCCGCGGACGAGATTTGCTTAGGGCCAGTTAATACATAACTCAAAAAATTAACAAAATAAAATCTTCAGCAAGATATACACAAGTACAGTAAATCAAATATTTTATTAGTTTCCATCGACATACAATATTGTAACAATAACATTATATTTAAAAACAAACTAGATTAGTGACCCAAAGATAAGGCAGGTATCAATTTTAGTTTTTAGTAAGTATGCTTTTAGGTATTTATTAGAAATCATAATAAAAATATACAATTAACAAAATAGAATCTTCAGCAAGATATACACAAGTTTATCTTAAATTACAGTAAATCAAGATTTTTATCCGTTTCCATCAACCACTGCGGACATACAAAAAAGTAACTATAACATTATATTTTTAAACCAATTTGATTGATGACCCCAAGATAAGGTATCAATTTTATTTTTTAGCATAATACGTTTATCATCGTTAGCTAAGAGTGCAACTTTTTCTACTGGTTGTGTGAAAAGTTCATGTTTAAGAGATTTAAATAATACATTTTTTTTTCTGTAGAGATTTATTATACAACAAAACATCATTATAATCTTTTATATTTAGGGTTTTTATTTCAGATTTTTTGACACCTTTAGCTATTTTTTATTACCTTTTCTTGAGTTTCAATAGAATATAGCTTTATCCTCAGACCCATAAATTCCAAAAGCAGATCTTGATCATGATTCCATACTGTTTGTTATTCTTATAATTACTCGTGTCAAAGTATAATTTAAAAAAAAAAACATTTTAAATTATTGTATACGTCCTTTGGAATATAAAAATGGAGTCTCAATGAAATATAAAAAACTGCCAGTGTCTGAGTAACTAAGCTTTAAACTTTAACCATAGAATGGTTTCTTAATAGAATAGTGAAAATCATACATATGGTGTTTAGTCATTTCCAATACTGTAAACCTTACGTAAATAGGCTTATCTAGAATAACTGACTCAGGTCTCATTTGTACAGCTACAAAATGTTCTGAAAAGCGTACAGCTGTGAATAATTGGTTTTGATATTAGTTATTCAGCTGAGTATGTTTTATTTGTTTTATTTCTTGTATCAGTCCATTGATTTACTAAATGAATATTAACCCTTTTATCGGAATCTTCTAGTGTTTTTCCAAAAACACTATTATTTAATAATTTGAAAAAATCCTGTTCAAATGTTGACTCAGCCTTTTGACGTAATTTTGTGTTCAAATCAATGTACTGTTTTAAAAATGGATGTTGTTTAAATTTTATTACTCTGTGAATTTTTATTAATATCAATTTTTGTGGTACACAGGTTTTTAAATGAACATAATGAATCACATAATAAAATTTATCGTATAAGTTAGGTATTAACTTTGGGATTTAGATGCAAGTGGTGCAAATTTTTGAAAGCAAAATGGCAGGTCATTTTGAACATCGTGGAGATTTTCGGAATATTCTAAATCGACTTCCAAGCTATAACCATATTGTGAGTCATCAGGTACACTCAGAATATTGAGTTCATTAATTTCGGATTGGTTCATTAACGCGAAATCTTAATAGGGTAAATAAGAACACATAGGATAACCAACCATACAAATTATTATAATCTATATACAGCAAATAGTTATTGGGTAAGGATGAATTATAAATATCCAAATATTTGTTATTTGCCTTTGCATATCTAATCTAGTAGAACATTAAACAGATTCCTCCGCGAATACCCTTTTGTATCATAGGTATAATTTCTAGGTCGTTTATAAGTTGAAGTTTTACTTTAGTTATCAATAACATTGCTTCAAAACTTAATGACGTCCTTGCTTTGATCAATTGCAATCATCTCTGTTTCTGAAAACGCTGCAGATGTGCGTCTGCTTACTAGAGCGCTTTCGGATGGTTGTAACAGTGATGGTAAAATGTTGGGTAACTCATACTCTGTGTTTGCTTCTCTAGAACAGCTACTACCTTCTTGTATAGGAGGGGAAGTGATAGAAGATAGACAGTGTTGGCGAATTTTTTTCCATACGTAAAACAGTTCTTTGGCCGATTCATCACCTTCCCATACATCATTTGCTTGTCTGAATTGCTCTGTTCGACCCTTCCTCATAAGAGATTTTAGTAACAAAATCATTTCCACTCTTGTACCTGTTCCTAAACTTGGTGCAACTTTACGTACTTCATGATCCATGCATTTTGTATAATCGACGGCAGAAGTGTCAAAAGGATAAAGTCCACATCGTTTAAAGCCATTACTATTTCCGGCGTTACCTTTTCTTCAAAGACCTTAAAAAGAAGTGGTGCAAAGCCAGCTCTAGTTATGTGCCTATTGCCACTTTTTCTTTTGTATTCGTAAACTATGTTTTGCCATCCACTTTTCAAGCATTTAAACAGTGACACATCAGCGGGCTGGGTTATGTGTGTCGAATTAGGAAAAAGAGCGTGCACTAAAATTTGATTGAATTTACAATATTCAGCCACTTGCAAAGTCAAATGTGATCGGTGCCCGTCTATAAGAAGTAATAAAGGTTTAGTAATATTATTATTTCTTAACCATGGGTCAAATATGTTTGCGATATATTCAAAATATAGAGGACCCGTCATTCATCCTTTATTAGACTTTCCAATAGACCAATTTAAAGAAACGTTATTAGCTATATCCCTGGATATACGCCACGCCATTACAGTTAATTGCTCCTTTTCCTTTCCTGACTTAACTTCAAAAAAATTCTTCATTCCAACTGGCCCTAGAACTCTACCAGATTACCTAACCAACCTCTTAAATCAGTTTCTATAACATGGGCACGTGAAGACGATATGGCTTCGGCACATCTTACTTTAATCTGTGGGTGACGTTTCAGAAATAAATCAATCCATTTAATTATTTTTAAATTGCGTTTTACGTTTATCTTCATATATAATTCTTTTTACAGTATCCACTAGTGTATGGTGTTTTAGTGGTATTCCCTTTTTAGCATTGGCTATAATATAAGCTACTAGTAGTTTTTCTTCTGACTCTGTAAGATAAGAGTCATGCCCCAATTTCCTATGTTCAGGGATCCTTCCTTTTACTTTATTAATGAGAGTGCTGTGTTGAACGCCAAAGTGCCTAGCAGCTTCCCTTATTTTAAATGATCCCTCACGCTCGGCGTCTGTTGCAGATTGCATAGCAGAGTCCGGGTAGCGTAATATTTTCACATTTTACTTTCTTTTCTTAACTGCAATAGAAAACAGAGACATGCAGGTCCCAACACCATTAAATTTTACTGGTCAAACTATGGCAAAACTCGTTCCTAAAGCTGACCACAGCAAGCAGGTAGAAAATTCAATACTGGTAACTATTGGAAAACTACATCGCACAGCAATCGTGCTTAAGGCAGTCTTTACGGAAAAAATGTAATATGTGCAGATAACAAAAAAACTTAACATTTTGAAATACATTTTTTAGCCAATACTTGACCACCTTGGTCAGCTTTAGGAGCACTTCAAAAATTCAGGACCAATGGATAACCACCCCCTCGAAAAATACACAACAATATAACCTATAAGAAATACTGCTTTACACGCTTAAATAAACTAGTAACCTAAACCCATGCATCATTTAAAAAATATGCAGTAAAATATCCAGATGCTAAAAGATTTACCATCTTCGCAAGCAAAAAAACTCCGATTGGTCAGCCAATAGCGAGCTTATTCTTGTATCACGTGACAATAATAATGTCGCCAGTATGCAATAACATAAAATTACTGCTAAATATTGCCCAGTTAGGTTATTTTAAAAGTTTTATTGCAATTTGGTCACCTGTTGGTGCATGGTCAACTATTATTACATGGACCCTATAACATTATATTTTAAAACCAACTTGATTAATGACCCCAAGATAAGGTATCAATTTTATTTTTTCAACCGACTTCACAAAAAAGGAGGAGGTTATATGTTTCGATGTATGTATGTTTTTTTTTTATGTATGTTCGTCGATTTCTCCGCCAATTGTGGACTGATTTCCAAAATTGTTTTTTTATTCGAAAGGGTGTATTCCCAAGTTGGTCCCATTTTAACCACGTCAGAATCTGTTCGGTAATTTAAAAGATACCTAACAAAATATAGAAATATCAACATTGCATTATAGAGCAAAAGGCCGCGACTGCATGCCCTTCCTTATTTCATTAAAACTCAAGGTTTTCTGTGTATGTCTCCAACATAGAAATAGGGATTAGCGACTGTAAAAGTTGGATCATGATTACTTAGGCTGATAATTTGTAGCAATCCTAACTATATGTGTTTGTTGTGTACAAAAATTAATAAATAAATAAATAATATTATAAATGCTAAAGTTAGTTTATTTGTTGTTTGTTACCTCTTTACGCTTTATGTGCTGAACCAATCATCCTGAAATTTCGCATACACATAGCTGGAAGTACGGAGAAGGACATAGAGTACCTTTCATCCTGGGAAAAAGCACTGTTCCCGTGGGAAATTCACGCGAGCGAAGCCGCGAGCGAAAGCTAGTAACATATAAAGTGGTAGTTCAATTTCCTCACTGTAAAGTTTTTTAAAGATTTTATTCAGAATAATATTAGAAATCACGCCATCCATTAGTGCAGATATAAACCCAGGCAATTGGTGCAGATATAAACCTCTGATCAACCTCTGATAGACATTGTTACTTTACTAAATTATAGTTATATTTGTTTATTATAAAAGCTGAATTTAATGTTACTTTGGGAGGCCTCAAAGGTGCTTTTTATACCTACAAAAATCATCCTTGCTATCCATATTACCTGCATAAGCATCTAAGATCCAAACTTCATACCTAGTCGCTAATATTTTTTTACCCGTATATACCACACAGAGAAACATTCAGCATTTTTAAAATAGGGAAAGTTTGGTCGTCGCGGGTTCTCGGTCTATTTATGTACCAAAAATAATAGACAATTTGACATGTTCTGACATTTCAAATCAAACCTACATATAAAGTTTCGAATTCTTAATTTTTTATTTTCGGCCAGTGAAAGAAAAGTTTAAGTTTTTATTGAAGAAAATAGGTGTAGATAGAAGCGCTAAAAATGATAAAATAAAACTTTTTTTCCAAAAAAATGAACCGACTTCTATCATAAAATTTTAAATCATGAAATAACAATAAAGATAAATGTATTAGCATGGTACCTACTGAATGAGGTGAAGTCGGTGCCAAATTGAAAATTAAATAATCTAAATTAACATTAGAATCAGGTATATATATAAAATGCCTAGCTTAACAATTATATAACAGCCTTACTCCTGTCTGCACTTGGCACCGACTTCACCTCATTAAGTAGGTAGCATGCTAATACATTTTTCTTTATTGTTATTTCATGATTTTAAGTTTTATGATGGAAGTCGGTTCACTTTTTTGGAAAAAAGTTTTATAGCATAATACGTTTATCATCGTTAGCTGAGAGTGCAACTTTTTCTACTGGTTGTGTGAAAAGTTCATGTTTAAGAGATTTAAATAATACATTTTTTTTCCGCAGAGATTTATTATACAACAAAACATCATTATAATCTTTTATATTTAGGGTTTTTATTTCAGATTTTTTGACACCTTTAGCTTTTTTTATTACCTTTTCTTGAGTTTCCTTCAATAGAATATAGCTTTGACCTCAGACCCACAAATTCCAAAAGCAGATCTCCTCTGAACTCATCTTTAAAGAGCCCAGAGCCCATATGATTCCATACTGTTTGTTATTCTTATAATTACTCGTGTCAAAGTATAATTGAAAAAAAAAAAACATTTTATATTTTTGTATACGTCCTTTGCAATATAAAAATGGAGTCTTAATGGAATACAAAAAACTGTCAGTGTCTGAGTAACTAAGCTTTAAACTTTAATCATAGAATGGTTTCTTAATAGAATAGTGAAAATCATACATATGGTATTTAGACATTTCCAATACTGTAAACCCTACGTAAATAGGCTTATCTAGAATAACTGACTCAGGTCTCATTTGGACAGCTACAAAATTTTCTGAAAAGATAGTACAGCTGTGAAAGTTTGGTTTTGATATTAGTTGTTCAGCTGAGTATGTTTTATTTGTTTTGTTTCTTGTATCAGTCCATTGATTTACTAAATGAATATTAACCCTTTTCTCGGAATCTTCTAGTGTTTTTCCAAAAAACACTATTATTTAATAATTGGAAAAAATCCTGTTCAAATGTTGACTCAGCCTTTTGACGTATTTTTTTGTTCAAATCAATGTACTGTTTTAAAAATGGATGTTGTTTAAATTTTATTACTCTGTGAATTTTTTTGAATATCAATCCTTGTGGTATACAGGTTTTTAAATGAACATAATGAATCACATAATAAAATTTACCGTATTAAAATTTATTCGTTTAACTTCGGGATTTAGATGCAAGTGGTGTAAATTTTTGAGGGCAAAATGGCAGGTTATTGTGAGCATCGTGGAGATTTTCGGGATATTCTAAGTCGACTTCCAAGATATAACCATATTGTGAGTCATCAGGTACACTAAGAATATTAAGTTCATTAATTTCGGATTGGTTCATTAATGCGAAATCTGAATAGGGTAAATAAGAACACATAGCATAACCAACCATATAAATTATTACAATCTATATACAGCGAATAGTTATTGGGTAAGGATGAATTATAATTATCCGAATATTTGTTATTGCCTTTGCATATCTAGTAGAACATAAACAGATTCCTCCGCGAATACCCTTTAGTATCATACGTATAATTTCTAGGTCGTTTATAAGTTGAAGTTTTACTTTAGTTATCAATAACATTGCGTCAAAACTTAATGACGGTGCAGTTAAGTAAAATGCTGGGTCTAATTTATAATTTGCTTTATAAGTTCTACGGAAAATTTGAAAAATGTCTGCCAGTAAAGTTACATCTGTTTTGAGGTACAAGTCTGTATATTCACCGAGATCTTTTAAACTGAATGTTTTCCAAACGTGATGTGTATGACGATAGTCAGACTCTGAAATACAGTCATTAGTTAAATAGCTATAGAAGCAATCCCGCGATAGTAAACTAAGTTCTTTAAATGAATTCCAACTAGTCTTCTACTTCCGTTTAACTAGATCAAAATGCTTTTTCCCCGGGAAAAAAATGGTAAGTGCTTAAAGTCATTTTCATTTAAGTTTGCAGCAAGTTTTTCTAAACTAGTACCTACCTAAAAATTTAAATGAATCCACAAACCGCACCGGTATATATTCCTGAGAACCTGTGTTAAAAAAAATTGTAAATGATATGTAATTTTCCTTGTTTTTGACTCCTTCTTCGTCCTTACTCCGTCTTTCTTGCGATGACCTTTAAGTTGCTCTGCATTTCACCTAACTCACGAATAAATAAGTGGCTATCGTATCCGGATAAATTATGACAAAATACTGGAATAAATTTTGGTAACTGATATTTTAAGTTACAATAAGAATGAGCACGAAACGCACCACGGAATGTTCCTGTTAGGTGGCAATGATCTTTTACTTTGTCATAAAGAAACAATTGTTCGCAGAGGAAACAATATTTTGATGTATTAAAGTTTTCTTGCTCATCAGGTGTTAATCGTTTTTATCTAAACATAGGCATATTTACAATATGAATATTGTTGTTACTATATGTTCTATACCTTATACTAGATCTATGTTCTATGTTTTATTGTTATAAAGTAAATTTTATTTAATCAAATGTTTACAAAAAATTATATAACAAAGGATAATTATTTTAAATTTAAAAGAACTAAAACTACCTTAAATACTAATACCTACTACCTATAAATAAACATTATAAATTAAAAATCAAATTCTAAATTAGGTGTCTTCGGCAAGGTGCCCATCACGCAGGCAGCATTCCCGCGCTGAATAGCAATAGCTAATCGCAGGGCGAGAAAGCTGCCCGCACGAGGGTCATCTGTTGCCTCCCTCAGTCATTTAATGAGCTCCCTGTGGAGTTCCCATGCGCCACTGCCCCATAAGCCTAGAGTCTCGACGCCAAAAGCCACAAACTGGTATTGTGCGCCGAGACAACTAATTTGTTGGTCAGGTGTTAATGGACTCATAGGAATTGGATTTTAAAAAAATTATGTATTTTTTTTACGTCTTTACCAAGAAATTTCAGAAAATTTTCAATGCAATCTTTCCCGCGATAAAACACATTGAAGCGTGAGATGTTGGTGATGGGAAAAAACTACACAAGTCAGCTTACATAAGAAATTTTATTTAAAAAAAAAAGAAACGATATATAATTAAATCACAATTAAAATGATAACTAAATTTAAATTTACGCAGGGGGTGGATCCTATGCCTATGCCGTGTTCCGAATATTAAAAGAAAAACGAAATAGGGTAAAAAGGTACATACCGCCCTTGGAGTCTGGGAACTTCTGGTAGGTAGGCGATGACCTCTTCGCAAAGTCGACGATGGGAGGGCCGTCGATGAAAGGCGTAGAAACTCAGAAGTGGAAGTCCAAACGTAGGACCCTCTTCTCAAAGTCGACGACGGAAGGGCCGTCGATGAAGAGGCGTAGAAGCCCAAACGTAGCACCCTGGAATGTACGTCCAGTGGGTAAGATAGTGCTGCTATGCTGCGCCCTTGACCAACCAGCCACGCCCAGAAAGAAAAAGGGAACAGTAGCAATTTACTGGGTAGGCGTGAATGTGGCTGAAGGTCAAGGAGAACAGAGTTACAGAGAAAATAATTAAAATAGAAAGAATCTAAATAGATTTAAACAATAATTAGTTTAAAAAGAAACTTCGAGAACAAAATTAACAATTTAAACGCAGGATAGAATTTTTTATACGCGGCTGATGCAATCTATTTAGAAGTTGCATAAGCGACAAACAGCTAGCTTAAAACAACATGTATTAAGTTAATCTAAATACATATTTACTGAAATTAAACACAATATAAAACATTAAGTTTATAAGTAAAAATTATTTCCTACGAAATAAAATAAATAATTTTGAGTTCGTCAACTTACCGATTTACGGGTCTAATGGCACTTACACGACCTTTACAAAAATAAGGCCAAAAAACTATTAAAATAAATTTTAAATAACTTGTGGCTATTACGAGCACGCTAATTAAACGGAGCAAAATATGAGTGTCCGTGCTGGATGGAGTGAAGTGATTTCTGACAATGCGCTGTTGGCGAGCGCAGCCTTTTATAGCCTCGCGATAACGAAGACCGTTAGGATTTTGATGAATGCGCTTAAAAACTATAAAACCAGCGTTTAGCGAAGTTGACTAGTTTGTTAGTAATTTTGAAAAAAATCTAGTTATATGTTTTTTTTTCTTTTACAGATTGACTTCTAAACGATATAGATTATATTTGTTTTGTTAAATTTGTAATTATTAACTACGAAAATTTACATAAATTAAATAAATGTAATAATATGTAAATTTTACGTTACAACATATTTATTGAGAGAGCTATCAAAAGAACACACGATGTAATAACCAAATGCTGCTGGGACATGTTTCTGCATTCCATTGGTGGTGCTACTGTATTGTCACCTCCATCTGCGACCACAGGTTGCAATCTATAGGAAGCAATCCTATTTCTGAACGCCCCGATTATCATTACTTATATCGATAGAATAATTGTTTTTATGTATATTATTACTTCCAAGGTGACCTGAGAAAGCGCTACTCTTTACTGATAAATCGCAAACAGTGCAGTAGACTGTTTTGTTCCTCATATTTACAGCGAATGTGCAATAACTTGAATAAAATACCTTTACAACTCATTAATCCCCTCGTTTGTGAAGTGCGCTTTGCACTTTTTGATAAAATCTTGAATTGAGCGCAGCTCTAGGGCGTTACCGTCAGTTAGAAACTTAAGCGCTAAAACGGCGTGCTCCCACCTATCTTTAGGATCGATAAGCGATATATCCGCCGAGTTATATACCTTTACTTCGACGAATACGAACGAAAAGTTGGCACTCACCACCCCATCCGCCACTCGCCGCGTTACAGCGGACTGCAGAGTCTGCGGGTTCTTGACAGCCTTCTCGTACACCTCGCCTTCAGAATCGCTGTCTAGCCAACCGGTCTTCTTAGGAGCCGCAGATTTTTTGGGTTGCACTCGCTTCGCTTGTTTGGATCTGAATAAAAGAGAAAAATATTTATTAAAGATGGTTTATAATAAAGTTCTATAAAATACAGATTAAGCTGGCCTCAAAATAAAGCTTATTAAACTTGTGTTATGGGAGCTTAACGATACCTTCTTATATTTTATGATAAATATAAATAAACACTATATTATAGATAAACATGCAAGCCCCAAGACAATATGGAAAAAATCATTTTCCATATTACCCTGACCGGGGGTCGAACCCGGGACCTTCAAGTGGCTGGTAGGTATACCTACAGGCCCCTTGAAGGTCCCAGGTTTGGTGGCCCAGTGGTCCCAATGTATTGAGATCATTGGGCCACAGCGGTCGTCTTTCTTTAGCAATTACGATTAATATATTATTAACGTAACCTATTTATCAATATAGGATAACGAAGTATTAAAAATATAATGTGTTCCTGTCAAAAGAAAGAAATAAGTAGAAAACTTATAAACTTGTGTAAAAATCTAAGGTAGTTTAAGTCAAGGAGTATTTAAACAATGTTATAATACTTACTTTTTAGGGATGACTTCTTCGTCTGATTCGAAGTTCTCCTCTAACTGCTGCCGCTATTTCGCCTGCTTATTGGCGGTGGTGCGTGATCTGTAAACAATAAATTAAACACTATGTTAATTTCTAAAAACCAATTGGGCACTTTAAAATTAGATATACGAGTAGTTTAAAATAGTCATACATGTTTTATTTTTATTTAGTTTTAGAATTAGTTAATAAATTTAATTGATAAAATAAATGAATGTTTAAAATTGAAATTTACCTTACTCCAGAAGTTGTTGGCTCTTCGTCAGAGTCGAAATGTGGCTCCTGCACTTGTTTTTTCGCTCCCTTGGTGGAACGCTTCTTGATATAATCAAACTCCGGTCTGAAAGTAATTTAAGTCATTAGATTGAGTATTACTTAGTATATTTTCTCATCCGAACGTGTACTTGATAGTATCGTCAGAGTTCGGGTCTGACTGTCACAACAACTAGAGTGGGGATAAATCAATATATTGCAATCACATGTTATCTTATTTTTAAAATCAACATAATTAAAGACTGGCTAGCAGTTGCTAGAACTCGTTGGAGTTGCTGGCTGGTGACGGGCAGGGAGACGTCGTAGAGTCACTCACACTAGTGCTTCAGTAGACTGTGTCTAAGTTGGCACTCGCCGAAATTAATTGGGCGCATCACACCAATACTCAAATTAAATACAGCGTTTTAGCCGAATCATCAAAATTTTTACAGGCATTGTAAACCTTTAGGTTTGCCAAAGAAATTAACGATTTACGTATAACAATTAGCATAATAATATTAGTGTACAAACTCTGATCTTAAATAGTCGAAAACAAAAGTTTCATGTCCGACAAAAGAGGGTTATGTAAATCAATCAAAATTGTTTCGATACAAAGTGTTAATATTCCTCTATGACTCTATGTTAACATGCTTGGTAAATTGGGAGGTCTCGGGTTCGATCACCGGTCAAGTCAACATGGAAAATTATATTTTTCTGTTCGAACCGGGGACTTGGATATTTATCTTTTATATGTATGCATCGTTGAGATTGGTAATATGGGATACTGACCCAATAACACAAGTTTTGGACACAATATTTGTAATATGACCATACCCACGACAATACAGGTGATGTGTAATAAAAAAATTATTTCGTATTTAACTTAAGATTTTCGCATTTAGTAACTTTCATCTTTTACAACTATAAATAGAATATAAGTAGCGTAAGGCGCTGTTTCGTTTGATTATCGTGTTACATTCAAGGAATATTCGCGTGGGACCGCATGCGCATAATACAGGCTGAGCAAAATTTATCGTAGTGCTGGAATAGTGCTTCTTAAATTCGAATTATATTCATAAGAAGAATCGATACGATGATATTCAAAAAACAATTTGCCAGTATACTTTCAACTAACGGAAAAGTCTTAATTAATTGTGATTATGTATATACAGGGTGTTTGGTAGTTTGATACAAAGCCTTAAAGCGAAGCTAGTATACACCATTTAAAGTCAGCCATAAGAGAGAAATTTCTTAACCCATGATATTTCATTATAGTTCTTGAGTCATATGATATGGGAAAAATAAAAAAAAAATCTTATGACATTAATATTTTTTTTATTACAAAAAACTGTTTGTTAACATTTGGCAACAATATGGGTATACAAGTAAAACAATTCGTTAACTTACATAATTTCTGACATTTATTTGAAAATTAGGATTGTATGCCATGGAATGTTACGAAACAATTCCTGTACTTTGTGTGACATAAAGCCACCTTGTATTTTGTGCATTCAGTACGTGAAAATCCTTTGCAGCCGGGCAGTTTGTATCTATTTTTATTTTCACAACTTCGCTCGTTTTGGTCAACACCATCTGTCCTTACGTCTTTAGGTGGAACTGGCTTCATGTTTCCGCGACTTTTTGCTTCAAACTCCTTCTCTAAATTTGAATTGGAAGGCCGGCCTCTTTTATTCTCTATCTTTTTATAGCTACACAATGCCTCTGCCAGCTCCCCTCTGTAATCAGCCAATGTCATGTTTGCATGGTTTGAATTCTTTTTTTTTATAGAGAACCCATGAATTGATTACGGCCTTATCAATCATATGATAGAACAGACGTATGTACCACTTGCGGCTTTTGATCCTGATTTTATATCTGCCCAAATAGCTGTCCATAAGATCAACACCGCCCATGTGGGCGTTGTAATCTTTGATAATTTTTGGGCAGGGTATGTGTATTTTTCGTTTCTGTTTCTTGTCAAATCTAGGAACAGAACTTGCCGGTTCAGAGCCAACATAAGTCGAAGCCAAAGTGACTACTTTGTTGTCTTTCCAACATGTAACTGATATGTCTACACTGTCATAATCAGCGACTTGCTCTTCATAAGAACCATGAGAAACAGACTCCTTCATAAAATCTTTTACAGCAGGCAGCTTACAACTTTTTCCCAGACGGTTTCTTTGGATAGTCCCCAATGCATATATTCCTTGCTTTTTCAAATAATAAAGTAAGGAAACCGAAGTATAAAAATTATCAAAATAAATGATATGATTTTGCATCCGTGGTACTGAACGACATAAACGAATCACAGTGTTTCCTATAACACCAAGATCTGGTTCCCCTGGAAGATTTTCATCGTTTTGTTTTCCAGAATATATCTCAAATGTATAGGCATACCCTGAAAGGGAACAAAGTACGAATAATTTGAATCCCCACTTTTTGGGGTTTGTTCGGGAGATATTGTTTCATAAAATGTGCTACCTTAGTAGAACACATTTGTTCATCCAACGATAGTCTTTGTTCAAATGGAGCAGCATTCATGAAAGATTTATTTAGATGTTGTATGAGAGGTCTTATTTTATGAAGACGGTCGTGTTGTGGATGACCTACAGGACAGGACGGTGTTGGAGATTGTCATTGAAGTGAATGACCGATCGTAATTTCTCAAATCTGTTCACAGTCATTGTCTGCATTATATTTTGGAAGCCATATTTACCCCAGTATGATCTTACACTGGGGTAATGGAAGACTGACATAAATATTATTATGTCTAAAAACTGTCGAATTTCCGTGATATGTACTGGAGGACAGTTTGAAATGTTATTTTGAATAATATATAAATTTGTCTCGTCAACAATTTTAGAGAGAATACTCTCATTCATAAATTGTGAAAAAAATTGGAAAGGGGTATCCAACTGGGCTATTTCTTCAGGGAATTCCGTTGATCCTAAAAATGTTATGCGTTCATCATTCCATTCCAGGTTCTTTTTTTTCCAGACAAGTTCTCTACTTCTTGACCTCCACTTTGCTATACCTATACCACCTGACAACGGTTGACCAGGCGAAAGTCCTGCTGCTGTTTCCGGAGACTGTTCCCTATTTGATACTCCCTCTTCTTCAATAAGTAGTGGTAGATCTTCTTCAGTTAAGTTTTCTTCATCATGTTCACTTTCCAACTCTTGCAACAATTCATGAACATTAGGATAATAATCTATGTCATTTTCATCGCCGATATCATCCTCATCTTCAGAAATGTCACCGGTTTCTAGCGCTGCAAGCATAGCCTCAATATTCTTTTTCCGCAATGATCGCGACATGCTAAAACAAAGCAAACAAAGCTAAAGAAAATGCAGAAAAACTTAGAAGTAGGCACAGCCCAAGCAGGAATTTAATTACCGGTATACGCATAGTGTAGACAAATGGGAACATTCATATTGAGAAAAAAAAAAGGAAATTTGTAACTTATTTCAACAAAATAACATTTTATATAGAAAACTTACCTTTATTTCAGTGTAATAACAATTTTTATAAAACAATTCATATGCTTTTTCACAGAGAAAACAAAAATCAAAAACTCGCTTTCACGTAACTTACAATATTTTCCGCCATCCAGAGCTAGATGTCAAATTATTTAGAAAATACGCGCCATGTTTTTTGCCAATTATTTTTATGACAGATGAGTTTTCAGTCTATGGTTGTAATGCGTTTGGATACACATACTTCATGCATGATTCGAATAAATCGAGATTTTATGTCCCGTAAACAATTGGCAACACTATGCATTTAAGGGTGCAAAGTGTTACCGATTTTTTTTGGAATTTTTTAAATTTTTTACGAAAAACCCAAAATTTTACACTTAATTGCTAGCAGTGGCGAAATTAATGCAAAACATAATTGTTTTTATTTCTTCTTCACGCTTAAACTGCTGGTCGAATTTGGATAAATTTTGGCACACAGATAGAAAACAAGATATATTATAATATATTAGGTATATTAACTTATATTACTATTCCCTATCTCTATTCTTAGCTTCTGCTAATGCTTGCAGCCCTTTCCCGACTGCAGTCAAAGCTTCAGCGAACATCCTATCTCTCTCTGCACTCCTTTCATACATGGCCCTTTCGCTTTCCGCACTCCTCTCTAGAAAGGACTGCAGCATTTGTGCATGTAATCGTTGTATCACCAGCTGCTGTTCTTCCACCCTTAAAAATCTCTCCGTAGTGGTGGCGAATTCCGACCGGCGCGCCGGTCCTCCACCATGTCAATGCCGCGGCGTTGAGATGGTGGAGAAGCAATAGCTGAAGACGTGAGACGTGATGCTGAAAAAAAAAACACCGATTACTACGATGTGTAAATAGAAAATTATAAATGGCAGCTTTTCGTTGTGATCCCATTGAAAAATGCACTTTTGATATATATATTTTTATTCTATACTTACACACAGATCTAGCACCTCGACTAGCACGAACCGTATTTGTTCTGGGGCGGCGGGAAGGGGAGAAATTGGCGTTGCGTGAGGTGGAGCTAAAAAGATAAATATTTACATAGGTTTACATGTAGGTTCTTTATCTCAAGATTTTCCCAAATTAAATAGGTATATAACAAAAGTACATATCAACTCTGAGTTCATCATTGAGGCATGAGCAAAGCCACATAATTGTAGTGAAAGTTGTTTAAAAATATTACACTTACATGACAAAGCAGCAAGCAGTTCGACGACGAATCACTGGGGAGGCTACTTGGGTGGAACCACGGCGTGAAGGAGAAGCTGTGAGTGGTGTGGGTGTGTGTGAAAGTGTTATGGGTGCAGGGGACAGACTAGGATGATATATACGGGGATTAGGAGGAGGAGTTTTTTCTGCCTGGATATTCTGGAACAACAGAAACAACAGTAAAAAAATACTACTTACCTATATTATAATTAAATATTGACATATCAATAGGTCTTTACCCAGACACATACCTGCAAAATGCTTTGGCTTCTTCCAACAGTTGAGCTGGATGGGGAGGCAAACCGTTCTCTTGCAACTGCAGGAGCAGATTGTCTATAATCATGAGTATCATCAACCAACTCAGAACCCTGAAAAGTAAATTAGATAAATTAGAGGAAGATAGAATCGTCTAACAACACATCTAATTAATCACATATGATTATGAATGAAATATAAAGATATCATACATTGCCAGGAACAGCGTCTTGTGCAACAAATTGCGCTTCATGTGATGTTTTTGATGGAGTAATATTTTCCTGAAACAGGTACCTAATAATAATAAATTTGCCAAAGTTTATAAAGTCAAAGTCAATTTTTTTTATTTAAACTTGGCCTTCAAAGAAGGCTCTTTTTCACGTCGATAACTAATTATTTAATCATAATATATTATGTCTCAAAGCTACAAACTACCAACTTATATTATGTGAAGAGTATTTTTATTTGAATTATTATTAAATAATTGAACAAAATACACTTTACATGATATGTATTTAATACACTTTAAAGAAAGGGTACATATTTTTAACAGACAGATTGCACAATTTTGATTGAGGACAGACAGGATTAATGCAAAAAAGTACTTATTGTATTTCCAAATTTCTTACTCTGACAGCTCCACTTTATCCTCCACCCCAATACCAGTTCTAGGCCTAGCTGCTGCTAGGCGTAGAACTGGTATTGGCGTGCTGCTACTTTTTTTTTGATGGCGCTTTTTTTGTCAGACCAATACTACAATTAAGCATATAATAAAAAAAAAAATTACAAGTTGTTATAAAAATACACAATCAAATATTATTATAGCATATATTTTTCAAGCTATATTAAAATACTGCATTTTATTATTATTAATTAACACATCTATCTATAGTCTATAATTGAGTAAAATTAACAATATTATAAAATTTATAAAACAAACAAACACACTTTAAGCCAACATTCGACGCACATTTTAAGTGGTTTGCTTTGAGGAATGTTAAGTGATAAGTGGTTCTTTGTAAAAAAAGCGTCACTAACCTTGATCCACTGTTTATAATTTTTGATAGTGCCACCTAAACTATTTAGGCGCACTGCTAGTTCCTTCCACTGGCGTCGGCTTCGCTCTCTGGCATTTTGAGTTCTCAAGAAACCCTTCGCTATGCCAGGGTTTCTTTCCATAAACTCTACCAGAGTTTCTACCTGAACAGACGATGGGTGAGAGCAACGTGTCTCATTTGGACTAAAACATTATTGTTGGATTAACAAACAAAATAAATACATTCGTAGGTTATATCGTTTATAAATTTCACTTAAAATAAACTTACTTCATAGAGATATCACAATTATTTTCGCCACTGAACGAACAAACTCTTTGAAACTTTTAAACAAAACAAACAACCGCACAGAACGCGTAGATAATCAAAATGTTAAAGTCTGTCTGACATTGACATTTTTTTTCGTTTGGGAAGCGTAGATTATATCAAATAATGGCACGAATTTAGAGTTTTCGGTTTTTTTACTTATAATCTGCCTCAAATTCCTTAGAATAAGAAGTTTTAATTTAAAAATCAGAAATTAGCTTAAGTTCTGGGCCAATAACTCCACAATTGTATCATAAAACTGGAATCGATAAAACTCGACTAACATTTTGTGGGGTGTGAAAGTCACTAGTACCACAGCCTCCAAGTGCAGAATCGTTCTTAGATTGAGTTGACTTAAACATACATTGTTTTAACGTGGCAGTTCAATTCATAGTGTTCATAATAGCTTGAACTACTAGAAGGCAGGCAGGCAAAAATAATAATTTATTTAGTATTTAATTTTAGGTACCTAAATAATAAAAATAAAACATTTTAATATTTTTTAAATGTTTATTCAATTTCTTCGTCTTCATTTACATCTTCTCTTATAATTATGGAATCTAAAAATTCTGCCGGTGCTGATATATCATTTTGATGTCTGGCCCATCCTAAATACCACACTAGAGTCATAACATGGGCACAACAGCCCAAAGTCCGCCTGCCTACCAAACAGCTACAGCAATATTCTACTATAGCTGTTCGGCCAGGCACATTATTTTCTATTAAAATATAAACATAATATTGTTTGTTAGATATATGGCGAGACTTTATTCTACCTCGTATTAACATTGTCTCGCCACTTCCTCTAAGGTTGTATTCGTCTGAAATATGTTTCACCACTACTGACCTCAATTCTGTATCCACCATGAAACCGTATATATTCTCCATAATAGGAACGAGCCTGACGAATCTGATACGTTCTCAGGGCGAATAAAATGAGGTCAGAATAGTCAAGGGTTGTTCGCGCCAAGCACCGACGTGGGCGTCGGAAGGCTTGGTATGCACCTTCGAATGAGTAGACTATGCCGCTGGTTTGGTTTGGTTTACTTGGGTTTTAATAAAATGTACGTCTTGTTGTCTTGCCAATGTTGGATTTATTGATTTATTATAGTGACAGTTATCAAAAATATAAAAGAAAAAAGTAGAAGTTAAAAAGGAGGTTTTGATGTTACGCTGTAACAAGGGTAGGGAAGTACATAAGATTATTTTCATCTGCAGTAATGCTTTCAAATTGGGATGTTCTGCGGTTCATATTAGTCTCTTGGACCATGATTGCCAGATTATTTGGCAGATTCCTCCTTTCATGAATTATTTCCAACATTTCATTGGCTAACACTTGAAATCTAATCTAATCTTGAAAGCGAACACCAAATCTATTTAATAAAGCCGCTGCAATTTGGAAATTCTGCATCATGTGCGGTAGAGCCAGATGAAAGTATGGTTGCCGTAATAATTTAAAATCTCTTTTAAAATGACCATTTACTGCCTCTACCGTCCATCTGGAAAGTGTAACAAAGTGTAATACAATTATTTTCAGTTATTTTGATTTCGGTAGGAACCAAATTCTTTACCAATTCTTCAACGTATCTGATTTCTTCTTTGGTCACATCATTGGATTCTTTCTAAAATCTGAATCTAGGTCGGCAAAACCGGGGCGATGATGGAGAAGGATTCTCCCAAATAACTTTTTTGTTATCCTTGCCACAAAGTATTTGTAAAGGGACAAATAAGCTCAAAAATACCTCTATTGCCGTCCGAATCAGCAGGATTGTCAAACTTTTGTTTATTGGGCTTGCTGGGAGCCATCACACCCCCATTTATTTATAATAGTTAAAGTCTTTCTATGTTCTTCACTAATAGTTAAAAAGTACTTCTTCTAAGTATTGAAAGGCGTATAAAAGTTCCGTCCATAAGACTTTGCAAAGTACTTTATGCATACAGACTCGTCACTTTTATATGTTGTTCAGGTGGATAGCATTCTTTTTTGGCTTCTAATAATCTGTCGTAGCAAGGATAAAGCGACTTATTTGTATTACGCACGATTACATATTGCTGTCGTGTAAGGTCGGCCTCTATAAACATCGCCAATGCTTCTTGAGGTGTTAATTTATTATGTTTATCGGGTTCATTCGGTAACTTGTAGGCATTTCTGTATTTTTCTGCCCTTGTTGGCGTCTGATTTTGTGATTTCTTTAAGTAATTTGGATGCATTTCGAAGTCCCTTGGATATTAAAGTTGACTGAGCAGCATGAATTATAACAGAATCGTCCACGGCCGAGCGAACCAGTTCAGTTTTGCGACGCTTGCTTCTCTCACTTGACTCTTCAAATGATTTTGAAGGGCGGCCTGGGCGATTTTGGGCTTGGATTAGGATTTCAAACATCCCATTAAACCATGACTGGTTTGATTTTAAGAAATCGTCTTATTTTCTTTGTGCTTTTGACCATTTTTCTTTATGGAAGTCTTGAAGTAAGCAATGTTTCGCTTTAGTTTTTTTATATTTTCTTTTGTGTTACCATAAAAGATAACAGGTAGTTTTCTAAATAGACCAATTTTTCATCCAAATTTATTAAATTCTGGCTTTGCATTTTATCATAGAGAAATTGACGGGTGACTAATTTTGTTCCGGATGAGCCAGGAGAACCTAAGAAGATAAATAAAAATTATAATATTTTGGCACATTTTTCAACATAACTTTTTTTACCCTACCTGCATTTACTTGCAGCTGATTTTAGTGAGAATCATAAGAAAATAGTGTTAAGTATTATGATAAATAATAATTTTAGGGCGAAAGAAAGCGATAATATAACAAATTAATAGCCATAATATTATAAATTACCTCTAAACTAAAAAATCAAGATATTTTATTATAAAACGGAATATGTTTAGAAGCTTTAAAATAAAGTTTTTTTATTATACTCGGTTGACAATTTCTATAATAAATAATAGTATTTACCTGAAGCACTGGAATCCATGTTGTTTACTTTGATATCTGGCTTCAAATCAAAAATGTTGACGAAAAATGGTTCACTTAAAAGCGTAAATAGCGAGAGCGCGTGCGTAGCAAGAGACTAACAAGTTCCGACTATATGCGCACGTACCCTGCGCGGCTATGAAAGCCGAGAAGATCGGTTTATTATCGCCTGTTCTATTGTTAAGGAAGAGAGATATTACATTTTTTATTTGTAATTAATTTAAAAACTTCAATTTTGGCCGCTTAATTAAGCAAACTCTATGTTAGTGCGGCGTCTGGTGGCAATAAAGCCTGTACTTTTTGAAAGTGATATGAATACAGTCCAACTCTGTTCAGCACTTTCCACTAAGTACTGACTTAGGTAAAAACGCCGTGCTGCATCTCGCGTATTTGCCCTGGGATCAGCTTCAAAGGACTCCAGGATTTCATCTTTCAATCTCGAGAGCTAAAGCTGGCTTTCCACCACCTTGCAAGTGACTGGGTGCAGTAAATTGACCATGACCTAGGAGTCTTTGTTTAGCTCGCAAAATAGTCCTTTGGTGTGGTACTGCCGGTTCTAGTATGCCCATTGCCCATAGTTCGAATTCGAGGTACACTTTCGACCTCATACATTCTTTGGGCTGCGTTTAAACTTTCACCATTCAAAATGTAACACCGCAGCATTTAGTAGTACTCATGGTGGGAGTACATTGTGTGTCGATCGTGTATTGAGCCGTGTGCGATACCATTGCGAAATAAGTTATAAATTTGAATATGTTATACGTTAAATCTAAATAAATCTGAATATTAATATCATATTGTATCATTTTTCTATTTACCACAGAATCCTTCGTCTCTGGGTATATAAGTTCCTGACGTAAACTTAAAGAGATCAAAAATATTCCCACATCGACTTATATACTTCATCTGTACTGTGGCCACTTATTTGTTTGTTTTGTTTTTTAACCTCTTGACCAAATTGTGTTTTGAGGTAATGTAGCTTTCGATTGATTTCAACAACCGTAGTATTGAATTCTTCTGCGAAACGCTCTAACGCAACGTTTTTCTTAATTTTATTTTTATAATCCTTGCATGTTGTGTCCCACAATTGAGTATACACTATACGACTTGCAGCAAGTTTGGCAAGTCACTAAAACTTGCAGAAGTCGACTTGCGCCAGCGTTTACACACTGAAAGCTGCTTGCGCAAGTAAACTTGTGCAAATTTTATTGCTAGTGGACACTTTGCTTAAAAGTTGTCATGGCTTAAAGCGAGGTTTAGACTAGCAAGTTCTTCCAGCAATTTCTTGAGCGAATTCTTGCTGATCTGTTTACATCACGTGCAATTTTTGTAGCAGAAATTCACGGTCGCAAGTGACCCGCAAGATCTTCCTTGCAAGTTCTTGCCCGATTGTTTAGATTTGCGATGCCTTACAACGATTTTTTGGGCAAGCATATTTAGGTCCGTTTAGATTGTCTGCAATTTTTTTCCACAAGTCGCTTTCGCAAGTCACCAGCAAAATCTAGCTTAGAAGATTTTGCAAGTGTGTTTACATTTTTACCAGCATTTCTACGCAATAATTATTGCCAACTGAGTGTCACTTTATTATTTTGAAGCGTCCGTGCATTTATCGAAAGTAAAATGCCTAGCTGTAGTAAAATACGTGCTGCTGCTGCTACTATGATTCTAGGCAGCGTAAAGCCACGCAAAAATCGTAAATGGGTAAAAAGACTGGATAAAAAGAAGAGATATTGTTGGCATACAAATGAATCTATTAATTGAGCTGAGAACTGAAGAACCTTCACAATTTACAAATTTCTTGAGAATGACTGAAGAGAACTTCAATATGTTGTTAGCAGAAATTCGTCCAATCATTGAAAAACAAAATACCAAAAATGCGTGCTGCTATTCCTGCCAGGGTCCGTTTATATGTTACTCTTCGATATCTAGCTACAGGTAAGAAAATAAATGTAAAAAGTACTAATGGAAATCTTCTGTTTAATCAAAATAATCAAAAACTAGTAACGATAACACGAGGTAATTATTTAACTTTTTAATTTGTTTCACTTTAAACAAAATAATCAAAAAACTAGGAACAATAACACTTAAAATATTAACCATTTTCATTTGTTTCAGGCGATTCCTTCCCACTCGTTATCTTATTTATTTCGAATTCCTGTTTGCACAATGTGCAGAGCAACTACGCTCTGCTGCCAGAAGAAAATGTGGCAAGAGAGAATCCGGACAAACGAAGCGGCGGGAAGAATTCTGTACCGGAACTTCACCGGGAAAAAACCACCGGTAAAAATAAGTACCGGGAAAAAATCTCCACGCGGCACCACGTTTGCCCGACTAAAACCTAACTAACTTAACGCAGTCTGCTACCACCGTAGCTTATGAAGGGAGCTACAGGGCCCTATATGATAACCTAACCTATAAATTAACTACAATTGAACACTTACCAAATTAAATCTTCTTTCTCTTCGGATCCAAACTTGAGTGTCTTCGGGAAGGGGGAATTCCTAATCACCCTACCTAACCCATGAGATCTCAATTCCCCAGGACAACTAAATAGATTTCTTCCCGTAGTTTCACTCGGGAACAGCCAGATGTGAACAGCCAGCCACGTTTCACCTCTCACAAGAAAAAGTCACAATAACAGAGTTTTTCACAAACACAAATTCAATAGTTATTTAACAAACAGGAAATTCACAATTATCACTCAAACTAAACAACAAGCAAAAGACGCGAGACCGCTCCGCGTATTAAAATCAAACCGATATCGCCCTGGACAAATGCAATGGCGGACCACACGCGACGCCATTCACGCTAGCAGTGTGAGAACCCCGAAACGCCTGGCGGCGATAACAGGAAACGCCTGCGTTTAGTTTTACCCAATATATTACAAACATCCCCCCGTCCCGGTCTGAGAAGCAGACCGCTAGCTTACTCTACGGGAAGGCGGGCGAGAGAGGTCACACCTCTCCTTAAAATCGAACCGTCGACCAACACCTCAGCCACACGCGGAGTGCCATCTCCACCAAGAATCAAACGTAATATGCGAGCTCGTCGCCAAAGCAATGAGGGCAAATTTGCCTCTTTTAACAATACTAAATCACCCTCCCTGGGAGGCTCAGTCCTGTCTGTCCACTTCACTCTTTGCTGCAGCAAATGCAAATATTCAAGCGACCAGCGACGCCAAAAGTCCTGGCTCATTTGCTGCAACATTTGAAAACGCGACAACCGATATACGCGTTCATCCTTCCACGGGTATTCGGGCAGGGCATTCAACGGCCCTCCCACCAAAAAATGACCAGGGGTGAGAGCTTCCAAGTCATTTGGATCTGGAGATAGCGGACAGAGAGGACGAGAGTTGAGGACCGCCTCAACTTTACAAAACACTGTGGCCAGCTCTTCAAAGGTTAGAGCCGTTTCTCCGATAATGCGGCGGAGGTGGGTCTTTGCGGATTTCACAGCCGCTTCAAAAATCCCTCCCCAATGGGGGCAACTTGGGGGACTAAACTTCCAGGTTATTCCCCTTTGGGCAGCAACTTGACTTAAACTAGTACAATTTTTATCAATAAACACAGAAACATCCTTAAGATAATTTACAGTTCCCTTATAGTTTGTGCCATTGTCAGACCTAATAAGGGAAGGTAGACCTCGACGCGAAACAAAGCGATCCAACGCGGCGACGAAGGCCTCCGTAGTCAGAGCCGATACCACCTCCAAATGGACAGCCTTGGTGGCCAAACAAACAAATACACACAAATAGCCCTTCACAATACGGGCATTACGAAAGGGAGAAGCCTTGATCGAAAAGGGACCGGCAAAATCGGTTCCAACGCCGTCAAACGGCCTCGAAGGTCGGATTCGATCAGCGGGCAAATCACCCATCTGTGGTTGCATCGTGGATGCCTTCAACCTATAACATGCAATACATCGAAACAGGACACTACGGATTGCTCTTCGGGCAGACAAAATCCAAAATTCGCGTTGCAAAATAGCCAACAAAGCATTGCACCCAGCATGGGCGTTACGAATGTGTCGATCAGACACCAAAAGCTGCACCAAGGGTCCGCCCTTGGGCAACAACAGAGGATGGCGAGTCTCATATGGAAGATCCGCCTTCCGGAGCCTGCCTCCAACCCGAAGAAGCCCATCCGAGTCGATGTACGGGTTCAAACGAGCGACCGCGCCCTTCAACTTAGCGCGTCCGTCGCGCAAAATACGAAGCTCTGACTCAAACCGTCCGGTCTGCACGACACGGACCCAATGCAACAATGCGCTCCGGCGCTCTTCTGCACCTGCAATCGGCTCCAACCGCTTTGCCTGTGGGTTTCTACAATTATGTATGAAACGCTTAATCCAACTGGTAACACCCAGAAGCTTATCCAAGCTACTATACCGAGCAAGTAGCCAATCCGGCTCCGACGTCGTCTCAGCGACTACAGCATGTACACGGAGCCCAGTCAAACTCAAAGAAGTAACATCTGTCTGACAGACAGGCCAAGAAGTTTCTGATCCCATCAGCCACTCTGGACCCCACCAGAGCGGGTGTGACACCAATTCTGGTGCCGTACAACCTCGGGAGGCACAGTCCGCTGGGTTAAGCTCTCCCGGCACATGTCTCCATGTTATATCAATTCCGATATTCTGGATTTGGGAAACCCGATTTCCCACAAAAACCTCCAAGGTATGTGGGGCCGCGCGCAACCATGCAAGCGCGACCTGGCTATCCGACCAGGCGAAGATGTCCCGTATCTCGACCGTGGCCGCCAGCTCACTGGCAACGTGATGCAACAATTTAGAAAGAAGGTGAGCTCCACTCAACTCAAGCTTGGGAATAGTCAGCCTAGTCCTGATGGGGGCGACCTTGCTCTTCCCTAACAAAAGCGAGACATTGACCCGGCCATCGGCGTCAACTGTCCGCATATAGACTGACGCGGCGTAGCCTCGCTCCGACGCGTCACAAAAGCCATGCAGGCTGGCTCGATATTTCCCGGGGGCAATATTCGACGAGGCAAGGCAATCCGATTGACTTCCTTAATCGATGAAAAACAACTCGAGCCAATCATCCAATGGAGAGCCAAACAGCGGCTCGTCCCACGAGACGCCCAAAGTCCAAAGTCTCTGAAGAAGACACTTTGCAGAGAATATCACTGGACTGATCCAACCGCTTGGATCAAACATACGGGCTATTACGGACAACACCGTTCTCTTAGTCCAGACCTTTGGTATTTCCAAGTCCACTTGGAATGTAAAAATATCGGTTAGCGGCTGGTACTGCATGCCCAGCACCGCTATCCTGTTGGGATCATCCACATCCTCAAACAGGTGAGGGTTCTGTTGGTGATCCTCCGGGATCCCTTCTAGAACTTTAGGCTCATTAGACAACCACTTACGTAGCTCGTAGCCACCTGTCTTCAATATTTCAATCAATTCATCCCGCAGTAGGAGGGCCTCCTCAATACTTTGGGCTCCGGTGCACACGTCATCAACATACAAGTCACGTGACAGCACGGAAGCCCCACGGGGAAAGCGGATCCGTTCCCGCTCTGCCAATTCAAGCAATGATCTGATGGCGATATAGGGACTAGATTTCAAACCATACGTGTTTGTGTTGAGTTCATACACCGTCACAGGATCCTCAGGGCGCTCACGCCAGAGTATCAACTGGAATCGCCTGTCCTCAGGATGTATGACTGTCTGGCGGAACATCATCCGGATGTCCGCGCCAAAAACCACTTGATGTCTTCTAAAGTTCAAGATGATGTCAATTATGTCCCTATGCAATTTGGGACCCGAATGCAAACACAGATTCAACGAAACTCCGTTCGAAGTGGGTGCGGACCCATCAAAGACAGTCCGCAACTTGCCCGTTGAGGCCTTCACCACCGCGTGGTGGGGCAAAAAATAATGCTCAGTTGAGCTCCAATCAACTCGAGCCGGAGACATGTGACCCAAATCCTCGTACTCGCGCATAAATTCAATATATTTATCGCGAAGTACGTGGTCACGCTGCATACGTCGCTCCATGGACAGCAGTCGTTTCTCCGCAAGCGCCCTACTTTGCCCTAGGCTAGGACGAGAGGCAACAAAGGGTAACCTAGTTACAAACCGACCGGAGGGCAACCTCTCCGTGGTCGATCGAAAAAGGGCTTCGCACTCAGCGTGTTCCGGATCCATCCTGGAACTCATAGGTGGCTCCTCCACCTCCCAAAACCTTTGCATGGTCTTGGCCAAGGACGCAGATGCGACAACCGGTGGCTCCTCCACGGTGCTATTATCAAACACAGGGCCCATCAGGGCGAAACCAAAGATAGTAGACACTGCCATCAGTGAAGACGAACCCAGAGCCTTCTGTGTACCCAACAAAATCCAACCCAATACGTCCGAGCCCAGGAGCAAGTCCACTGGGCCGGGATGAAAGACAAAGGGGTCGGCCAAATCCAGACCCGAAACCAAAGACAACACACCCGGCGGTATGTCTGTCGAGGGGTGCCAACCCGCAATGGTATCCATTACCATAGCCGAAGTCGTGATCCTCATTGTGGAGGACTTCAGCGAAGAAAAGGTGACAAGTGTCTGGCCCGTCAGACACTTCACTTGTATGCCACCAACTCCAAGAAGTGGCACAGGCGAGTCTTCCACGACTAAACCTAACTGGCGTGCCACTCGAGTGGTAACCAAACTGCTTTGAGCCCCTGAGTCCAACAGAGCTCTCAAATTAATGGCTTCCCCCACGACCCCATACGCGGACCACCGCGGTAGGGAGCAGAACCGTCCGCGGCTCTGTCCCAGCAAGGGAGCAAGCTAGTTACGGGCTCCCCACTCTCTCCAAACCAGGGGCGCGCCACTGACCCGGATAATATGGCGGGCGAGTGCACATCCCCATCTGAGGGGGGTATAACCCGCGGCCCGGCCATACATATGGTACGGCGGGTGGTACTCCAGCCGTGGGTACTCGTGCAGCGGCGGAGAAAACCGCTGCGGCTGCATGTGTTGGGTATTGGTAACCCGCGTGGAGGGGGGTGTCCCCACTCTCACGTCCGATCTAGGGCCCCCGCCCATGGGGGCCCTATCCGGGGCCTGGCCAGCTACATACTGGCCATGACCTTGGGGCGAGTGGTCCCGGTCCGCCAAGACCCGCGCAGGTACGCGACCCCTCCCGAGGGGGGGTGCGACGAGCGAAGCCGCGTCCTCCGTCCGATGGTGGAGGGCTTCGCGCAGGAGCGCCCCCGCCCATAGGGGACCCCTGCCTCAACAACCGGGGGCCATCCCCGTTCCGGTTCATGCAGAGCATCGCGTGGTGCCGCCCACGGCATGCACTGCATGGTATGGCACTGGGACAGTCACGTGCATAGTGACTGCCCAAGCAATAAAAGCAAAGTTCATGCCGCTTTGCCATGCGGCGCCTATCTTGTACTGGCAGTCTCTGCCAGTCCCTGCATTGCAGCAGGCTGTGGCTCATCCGGCCACATTGCAGGCAGTCCGCGTCCCTCGCGACTGCTGCCGTGTGTGCAACCCGCGCACCAGCTCCACGCGGTGGCGGTTGCCGTCCCTGTTGGGGCTTCCTCGCCATGAGGGTTCCAAGGGCCTACGTTCAGGCGCTCTGATGGCGCTGAGTCCGTCATGGTATTCTCAGCAGCCCGTGCCTCAAACTCCAAAAACTTCACCAAGTCAGTGAATGTTGGTAGGGTGGTGCTATCCCGCTCCGCATTCTCGCGCTCAAACCGCGAGCGGATGTCATTGGACAATTTGCCCAATACAATGTGCACCAGCAAAAAGGACCATTGGTCCACCGGCAGCCCCAGTGTGCGGAGCGCGTTACAGGCCACTGTAACGGGCGTGAGCACCTGCTGGCGCAACTGTGCCCTGTTGGCCACCTTGGGCAGGGCCATCAACTGTGCGGCGTGCGCATCCGCTAACAAACGTAAGTTTTGGTAGCGGGAGTTCAATAACTCCCAAGCCGTATCGTACTGGTCGTCCTCCACCCGGAGGTGCTGGATGAGCGACCGCGCTTCATCCTCCAGAGTGGAGAGGAGGTAGGCCATCTTCTGGGCCTTCGACAAATCCTGTCGTGATACGACCAGTGACTCAAACATATTTTTATATGCTACCCACTCCTCCATCCTACCCCCAAAGTGGGACAGCTGAAGGGTGGGGAGCCGACCAGTAACCGCTGGTCCTTCCTGTCTAACAGGTGTGCGAGGGGCTGGTCCGCCAGCCTGTCTCGCCCTTATTGCGGTCACCGCTCTCCGCGATATCATCGTGCAGACTCAGGATCTGGTCCATGTCCGCCATGTGACCTGCGTAGGCCTCCGGGGTAAGATCGGCTTCGGTAAGCGCCGCCATGGCCGCTTCCGCGCTAATCAATCGTGAGTGGAGGTGATCCGCTCTTAGCAGTATGGCGCCCTCCCTGTCCTTCCGGGACAGGAGTCCTCCGGCCGTCACAAACCATCTCAATTCGTTGGCGAGTGTCGCCTTAGCATTGGGGGCCTTCGCCATCGCGTCAAGTCACAAACAAAAAATAACAAAAGGTAAATAAAAAAACAACAAAATCAAGCAACTACACGAAGAACCGCGGTAGGTATGAGAATGGCACAAACCCGGAACGCACGGTACAAACCGCAAACAAATACAAAAAAGGTTACAAATATTCTTATACAAACAAACTAAGAAAAATCTAATAATTTTTACAAACAATTAATTATTTTTTACAAACGAACAAATAGAGGGTAGATAAACTACGCTCTGCTACCAGAAAATGTGCAGAGCAACTACGCTCTGCTGCCAGGAAATGTGGCAGAGAGAATCCGGACAAACGAAGCGGCGGGAAGAATTCTGTACCGGAACTTCACCGGGAAAACCACCGGTAAAAATAAGTACCGGGAAAAAATCTCCACGCGGCACCACGTTTGCCCGACTAAAACCTAACTAACTTAACGCAGTCTGCTACCACCGTAGCTTATGAAGGGAGCTACAGGGCCCTATATGATAACCTAACCTATAAATTAACTACAATTGAACACTTACCAAATTAAATCTTCTTTCTCTTCGGATCCAAACTTGAGTGTCTTCGGGAAGGGGGAATTCCTAATCACCCTACCTAACCCATGAGATCTCAATTCCCCCAGGACAACTAAATAGATTTCTTCCCGTAGTTTCCACTCGGGAACAGCCAGATGTGAACAGCCAGCCACGTTTCACCTCTCACAAGAAAAAGTCACAATAACAGAGTTTTTCACAAACACAAAGTTCAATAGTTATTTAACAAACAGGAAATTCACAATTATCACTCAAACTAAACAACAAGCAAAAGACGCGAGACCGCTCCGCGTATTAAAATCAAACCGATATCGCCCTGGACAAATGCAATGGCGGACCACACGCGACGCCATTCACGCTAGCAGTGTGAGAACCCCGAAACGCCTGGCGGCGATAACAGGAAACGCCTGCGTTTAGTTTTACCCAATATATTACAAACACACAATATCAATTATTGTGATTGAATGTTGCCTTACTCTGTACGATCGCCTTCATTCACATTACTTAAAGGTTGGTTGTCTATTAAGTATCGCACGCCATTAATATCTATAAAAAGCGATTCATTATCCGAGACAGTTTCTTTTTCAGTTTCAACTAATTCACGATTAGACATTTCATTGTCATTGTGGTATGTCCTATCATCGATTTCAGTATATTCGATAATAAGACGTTGTATTTTTTCGTTTCAATTCGCCTTTATATTTGAGAAAATGCATATTCCTTATTTCACTCGCTACGTAGTCACCGAAGATTTGGAACTCATCATCAGGCTTATTTATTATTGCAGCAGCTCTTGCTAATTGATCGTTTTGCGGCGTGGATTTTTTTGAACGTTTTGACCTTTCTGAAGACGAATCATTTTCTACACTTGCAGAGGTTTCTCCAATTTCTGATGCACTGTCCTGAAATTAAAATTATTATTTATATGTTTCAGATGCCGAATTCGGAAGCAGAATGGTTAAAAATAGCAAAAGGCTTTGAAAATAAATGGAACTTTCCACATTGTATAGGTGCATTGGATGGAAAACATATTCAAATACAGGCGCCATCTCATAGTGGCAGCTTTTATTATAATTATAAAGGCACTCATAGCATTGTTTTGTTAGCCTTAGTAGATTCATTTTACAGATTTATTTATGTAAATATCGGTTGTAATGGCAGAATTTCTGACGGAGGTGTTTTTAATAATTGCAACTTATCAAGGGCTCTAGAAAACAATACTTTAAATTTGCCTTCACAAAGACCTTTACCAGGCAGTGACAAGATTGCTCCTTATGTCATTGTAGCTGACGATGCCTTTGCTTTAAAACCACACTTAATGAAACCATATGGATTTAGAAATCAACCAAGGTCCGAATCGCATTTTTAATTATCGTTTATCTAGAGCGAGAAACACCGTTGAAGATGTTTTTGGGCATATTGCTTCCCGATTCAGAGTTCTTCGAGCACCAATTATGCTAAACCCAATTAAAACTAGAAATGTTGTTGCCGCTATATGCGTCTTGCATAATTTTCTCATCGAAAACAATCCGAACTATTTATTACATCAAGATAATGATAGCTTACAACCTTTGATAGGTTTGCAGTCTGCTCAGCAAAATAATCCACCGGTTAATGCAAAATCAGTAAGAGACCAATTTCGAGATTATTTTGTTAGTCCGGAAGGCGAACTAAGTTGGCAATATACCAAAATTTGAATATTAAGCACCTATACATTATTCTGTACAATAAGAAAGTAAATAAACAACAACAATAACACTATATTTATTGTTTTATTCTTACCATAGAATCCCCGGCCAATGCAGGTATATGTTGGGTCGTAGTAAATTTCAACATCTCAAAGAATTCCCATTTGCTTTTATAAACTTCATTTGAACCTTGTCCGCTTTTACGCTGTTGTTCCTTTTTTAGTTCTTGACCAAACTGGGTTTTCAAATTATGTAGTTTCTTACTTATTTCACTATCGCTGGTATTGAATTCCGTTGCCAGAAGTTGCAGAGTGGCATTTTTCATAATTTTGTTGCGATAATCCTTATTTTTAGTATCCCACAATTCTCTGTGCTGTTCATACTTTTCTATTAGCGCCACAATTTCATTTCGAGCCCATACTTTTTTAACTGACATCTTGGTCAACACACAAAACTTTATTTTGCAAACAAATAAATCCAGAAGTTCTCGCGGCAATATCAAAATAGGGTTTACACATATGTCTTCCGACAAGTCTGTGCAAGTTGCAACGCTTGCCGAAGTTTACTTGCCGCAACAGTTTACACAATGGTAATTGCTTGAGGAAGTCGATTTCTGCAAATTGTATTGCTAATCTAAACTCACAAGCCTCGCAAGCTGGAAAAAATTGCAGAAGTAGCTTACCGCGGCAATATTTTGGTGTTTCACATGTAACTTGCAGCAAGATCCGCAAGCTGTAAAACTTGCAGAAGTTAGCTTGCCACACCTATTTACACAGTGGTAACAGCTTGCAGAAGTCAACTTCTGCAAGTTTTATTGCTAGTCTAAACCTCGCTTAAGACCGCGCTAGGTGTAACTACGCGGCAGCGCAGCGACGCGACGCGACACGGCTATAATCATTATACAGCAAGCAGAAAAGAAGCGAAGAATATGGTTGCATGACATTCCAAGCTCACGATACGAGGAGAGAGAATACCACAAGCTTTTATCATGGCTTAAAAAGGATCGGAAAAAATTTCATACGTACTTTAATTAAGGTTTTTATAGAAAAGCAGGATACACTATTCCAAAAACCGAAAGGCGTGGAAGAAAAACTCATGGTGACTATCATGTAACTTTCTTTTATTTATTAATTATTATTATCACAAAGGTACAGATTATTACCTACTCATTATACCCGTATGTCACATCTTGCGGAATTAGAAAGCCGTCCGAGGTCATGATGTATCTATTTTGTATATTCGTATTTTTCTCTGAATACTTACATCATGGTCAGGAAACAGGAGTTGAACATGCTGGACCTGACTATCTTGCAGTGGTGATCTTGTAGTAGGGGAAGCTGTTTACATAAACCCGACGTGGATGGAGTTAGTTCGATGTTTTTTTAAATGTGAATTAACAGATGTTCATAATTTTGCTGCATTTGCAGTTTGTTCTGTAGATGATTTAGTGTTTCTTATAGATTTTTGTAGTCCAAATCTGATGTTATAGCATAAACTTTATTTTTTGCGTGTAGTTGCAAGTCCGGATGTAAGGTTTTGACGGAATCGGCCATAGCTTTAAGTCATCAGTTAATCCCTTCTTCATATTTGCTGCGTTATCAGCAAAGCGTTATTACAATAGTAACTATTTTGTCGTATATATCATATTCGACGCAAATATTTTTAATTACTTCGGCGGTGTTAGAGCGGTATGAGCCACTTCAACTTCATCCGTAGCCAGAGTAGTGTAACTTATTATCATAAATGTAATGAGCTGAGTAAGAAGCTGTAAGAAGGCTGGGCAAAAAAAGAGATAAAGCTGGACCTGTTGCTATAACATTTAGTACGATGGGTCTAAAAATCAACGTCCAAAAAATAAACACTTTTTGAAGAATACTCCTTATTACATACAGGAAGACTTCCCTCCCGAGGTTCTGAGGAAACGCAAAGAGATGCAAACTCAACTACAAAAGGAAAGAAGCTGAAAGAACTTCTTTCATAAAATATGACAAATTAATTGTACTGGATAATAAGAAACACAAATCATCAAACAGCCAGAAAAATAAGAGAAGCATGTCTGAGTCCCCAGAACAAAATCACATGCAACAACACGAAAAACAACAACTTGAAAAACTTTCTTATCCAGCAACCAAGACTCATACATTCTGAAATCGATCATCAAAGCACTCAGCAAGACGACGTATAGCAATTAAAAACGGACCCTTTCTCTTGTGGTAGTCGACGAAGTACACAATGAAACGAGGGCGAAAGTAGAATTGTTTTACGTTTATTTTCGGGCTTCATACACGATCAAGTTGATACACTAATGAACATACGTATTTAAATGAAGTATATCGCGTAAACTAGGGCGGCGCGGCAGAGGTCGGAGCGGCGTACGTCGGCTCAGAAAGCGTGCTGACTGGCGAACCGGTCTCGCGGTCAAGTACTGTGATGGCGAATGTACACACTCGACGAGAGAGCGCAAGCCATGGCGAGGATAAGAATGTACAGGATACATTCGCCTATCCTCGCCTTCCCTCGCCTCGCCTCGCGCGCCCTCGTCCTCGTGTCGGCTTTTTGTCGCGAGTCAAAGGGCCTCGCCTTCCCTCGCGAGGGGAGACGAGTGCATCCCTGTACACTCGTGCTTCGTTCATTCGACCTCAAGACGTCGTGGTGTTAAGTCGTGCGTAGTCGCAACCAATTAAATATGTGGAACCAGGAGAAAGAATTAAATTTTGTAGAAATATATCAAAGCGAGCCTATTTTATGGGAGCCCACGCACAAATACCACAAAGACAAACGTAAAGTTTACGATGCGTGGGCTCGATATCTGAGGAAACTGGGTTTTCGATAGATGAATTAAAAAAAAAAAGAATTCATTGATGGCCACATTTAGGTCGATTAAAAGAGAAATTAATACGTCTCTAAGATCTGGATCAGGGGCCGAAGATGTTGAAAAACCATCATTATCCACCTCATCAATAATCATCCACCACCTCCGTTTACGCCATTTCTTTTTAATCTTTTTCGTTTCATAAATGTACATATAATTATAATAGCGCATAGCGCAGCAGCTGCTGTAACTTGGAGCGCGTCCATCTCCTCGCCGCCGCTCGTCGTAACTGAATTAATCAAGAATGTACAGGGTGACATTCGTGTAGCGCTCCTCGTGCGAGAGGTTCGTGCGAGGGATAGCGAGGACCCTCGCGCAAGTGTGTACAGGCGCCATGACGTCGACCTGCGTGGATTAATGTAGCATTTACATTTCGCGTTACGACCGCTTTCCGATTTCTGCCGTTCCTTAATACTAAGTTAACAATTTAATTATTTCTATTATTTATTAGTATTTATGTTTTATAAAAATGATATATGATACTAAGTATGTATGTAGTTTATTATACAATATTATTTATGTAGTTTAAGTAGTTATTTGTATTTATTTATACAAGATAAGAACAATTTTATTATAGAAAGTTAATATAATATTATTTTTATTATGTATTTAACTATGTATTTTATATAAACTCAGTATAATTTATATTTATATGTTTATGATATATATCTATACAATACAAGGTAAGTTTACTTATTTTAAACTTAAGTGTTTATTAATTAAGTTTATTTTCAGGTAAGGAGGTAAGTATGCCACAGTTCTCCCCCCAGAGACCGACCTAGGGCGGGCGATAGTAGTCAGGAAATCTGATCTCCCTTCCTGAGCGAGTCTTAGTAAGTTTAACATTTTCTTTCAGGTTTTCGGGTGCAGCTGTCTCCGTCTTCGCGAGATGATCATCAAACGTGAGTACGCTGGTTTTAGTCGTTCTATTGTGACGGTCTGTTCTTTACCTTTCATTAGCAATTTATATACTTGATCTCCTCGCTGCACCACTGGGTAAGGTCCTGAATATGCGGGTTGAAGAGCTCCCTTCACACTGTCATCTCTGACGTAGACATGGGTAGCAGAAGGTCTTTGAAAACGAAAATATTTCTCCCACAGTGTCTGGATGCCGGCTGAAGACGGATTGTGCCCAAAATGGAGCGAAGTCGCGCTGCAAAGTCGGTGACGTCAGTCGTTTGATTTGTTTTGCAGGCTTGAAGAAAGTCTCTGGGCAACCGCAGTGTTTCGCCATATACATATTCGGCGGGCGATGCTTGGATGTCTGGCTTGAAAGCTCTCTGTCCAATTTTGGCTTTCATGACATTTTATTGCTGTCTTCAGCTGCCGATGCATCCTTTCAACCATCCCATTACTTGTAGTGTGGTATGCAGTGGTCCTGTTCCGTTGGAATGCGGCGAGTTTAGCGAGTTGCTTTATTAGGGCCGATTCAAATTGCTTCCCGCGGTCTGTGACTACTTCGACGGGGCATCCATATCTGGCGATCCAGTTACTGACGAAGACTTTGGCGACCGATTCAGCCGTTATATCCACCAATGGTATTGCCTCGGGCCATCTGGTAAACCTGTCGACTGCAGTGAGGCAATATCGAAAGCCATCTGATGGTGGTAGTGGACCAACCAAATCGATGTGGATGTGCTGGAATCGAGCGCGTGGCAGATTGAACGAGCCAAAGGAAGGAGTGACGTGTCGTGTAATTTTGGTGGTCTGACAAGCATGACAAGATTTTGCCCATTAACGACAATCCTTATTAATGATAGGCCACACGTATCGCTCCGTGACCAGTTTAGTTGTGGCATTGATCCCCGGATGACTGAGGGAGTGCAATCTGTCGAAAACCTTTTTTCTCCACTCATTCGGTACATACGGGCGAGGTGTCTTCTTTGATACGTCACAGTATAACTTCGTCCGTGTTCCAGGTAAATCTAATTTCTCAATTTTCAGAGATGTATCTCCATTCAAGATCTGCTTCAGCTCTAAGTCAGAAGTTTGTGACAAGGCTATCTTTTCCAGTTCAACAGGTTGTACCAGTTCCTCTATCCTTGAAAGGGCATCTGCTACAACATTATCTTTCCCGGATATATGTTGCAGGT
Organism: Ephestia elutella; assembly: GCA_018467065.1. Classification (NCBI taxonomy): domain Eukaryota; kingdom Metazoa; phylum Arthropoda; class Insecta; order Lepidoptera; family Pyralidae; genus Ephestia; species Ephestia elutella. Next base: position 8,319,992 of record CM031577.1, read on the forward strand.
CGTTTCGCTTTTTGTATTTTGTTTATTTGGACAGCGAGTGGATATGTGGCCACGCTCCCCGCAGGAGAAACATGTAAGCGAAGATGGTTTTTTCAGGACCTCTGCTATATTCTTTGACGTAGATGCTTGAGGTGTATTATTTTTTGCATAGCAATCAATTGCTAAGTGACCTGGTTTGTTACATAAGTAACACCGACGTAAGGAATCCAATCTGGGTCGTTTAGTATCATAATTTATAACAGGTTTGTCCTGTGTCGATGGCTCTCTTTTACCATAGGTATAAGCCATAAGTTCTTGTTGCAATTTCACTCGGGTATCAATTTCTGTGGTAAACAACAGCCTATGTAGTCGTGGTTCAATTTTAGATGCATGCGCTAAAGTAACAGCGATTGCTATTAGCTCATTGGATAAAGAGCACCATCGATTCATGAGCGTGCTTAAAAATCGATTAGAGTATGATGCTAATGCCTGTTTTCACCAATAGCCCCTAAACAGTAACCTATGTAAGGTTCCCTTATCTTAGGGGACCCTTCAAATCATCCCCTTACCTAAATTCTGTTTCACCATCCTAAAGGCTACATAAGCAAGAGTCCCCTAGTTAGGTGACGTATAGTGCGGAGGTACTGCGGAAACGTTTATCGATAAATTATTCGTCCAAACGATTTTTTTTTTATATTTGGCTTATAAAACAAGATAAAACACGTAATTTCTCTCAGTTTATTAGGTAAAAGTAGGGTCTGCACCTTTTAAATATGAGATAAATAATAAAAAGATAAAATTTTCCTTTTTTTGGCTAGGTATATGGCGAATGTCATTGCCTATTAAAGTCTCATTAGTGACATTTTGAAATCACGTGATTTGACTTCTGTGGCATTTCGTTTGTTTATTGCGTGCGTGGTGATATCGTGTTCTTTTTCTTTGGTGTTCAGTTCATAGCATAATATTTTGTTATAAAAAAGGAAACGTGGACAGAATTTTTCACTCGAAGAGAAAGATAAATTGATAAAGTTACTGCTCCATCACAAAGACACTATTTTGAATAAAAAGACTGATGGGGCCACCAATGAGGCGAAAAACAATGCGTGGATAGCCATCACAAATTCCTTTAATTCTACCTCAAACACACACAGGTATGAGAAATATGTTCCCTATGTATACTATGTGTATTGTTCTATATGTATTTATTGCATTGATTACTTTTAACGATTTATTTGATAAAAGTTACATACACCATTTAACCTTAAAATCTAGGTACTAACTACTAAATGTGTTTTTTTTTAGAAACAAGGAATCTTTGATGAGATGTGGGAGAAGTTAAAAAGCGAGAGCAAAAAATATTATGCTCAAATAAAAAATAACACCACACAGACTGGAGGTGGTCCATTAATTTTAAAAATCGATCCTGTACTGGAACAAGTGTGTTCTATTCTTGGCCGAGGGTGCACAGGAATATTAAAGGTACCAGATTGTGATGCTGAGTCTGGACCCGAGACAGAAAAGGTGCATGTAAAAGTAATTTGCACCCAAAATGATTCGTGGCAAACTGCGGAAGAAGCAAATGTGCAAATATGTGAAGCACTGATAAACTTGGAGGTATATTTATGTTTCTCTCATAAACGTGTTCAACATATTAAAATTGTTCTATTTATGGAAACATTTATTTTTCAGACACAAGGAGAAGAAATATCAGATGGGACCCAGCCGCAATGTATCAATATTGAAGAAAATTTAGCCGAGAAACCTAAGGCTGATGTAAGTGGAAAATACTGTTTATATGTCTTAAATAACATAATTCTTAATAACATTTTCCATAGATTGATCTAGGTATATGTTCTCTCTCTCTCTCATTTGTCCAGCAGTTATATGTACATACATAAAATCATAAATATTTTTATTTTATTTCATAGAACGCACAAGAACTGCCTAATAATAAAACACCACTGTGGTCACGAAGGCGGCCACAGATATCAAGAATCAACAAGCGGACTGAGGCAACTTCCGCAGTTTCCTGCAGCATACAAAATATGTATAAAAGGAAGGAAAATGTTGAGGACATAAAAGAACAGATATTGAGTGAGGAGAAGGAATTTAAAAGAAAATTGTATGATTTACAATTGCAAGCAGCGACCAAAGAAGTTGAAATAAAAACTGCAATTTTAGATCAAATAAGAGGTAAGTGTTTATTTACTTTATTATACATACTTAAACTTAAAGTTACAGACTATAAAAGTATTGAGTCATCTGATTTCTTTGGAATCCATAGACAGGATCACTTATGGTAATCGGTGGACGGGGAATTTGACCATTGTTAATTAGTTCTTCTAAATTTGGAATAGACCCGTCATTTATAGGTTCACATTCTTTACGAATTATACATATGTTATGTAAAACACAACATGCCAGCATAACATGGATAGATGTTTCCAATCGCAGTCTGATACCCACTGCTAGCACTGGAAATCGTCTTTTCAGGACTCCATATTGCCGTTCAACTACATTTCTTGTTTTGATGTGAGCTTCATTATAAAGAGAAACAGAGCTAATGGTTTTGCAAGCAGACAGACTCTCTCGCGCCGGGCACTCATGACAAAACACCAAGTCACGTCATGACGTTGACGTTTCGAGACGTCATGTCACTTTCAACTCCATTCGGGTCTATATTCCCGCTCTTAAAATAAGTTTGCTTGTCAATAAAAAAAAAACAATAACTTTAATGAAAGTAAAAGAGTCGTTATATATATACTATTACATATTGATACTATTATTATTATAACATATTATTTACTACGTTAACTGCTCAGATCTAAATATTTATGTAGTAAGTATACTCTTATTGTTTACGTTACTATTCCTCAATAAAAGAAAAATATATATTATATAGGGACGAATCACACGGATTGTTATCCTTAAAGTAAGTTCAAAACCAAATTCTGATTATATTATAGTATTTTAATGACTGATAAATCCTCAATATATATACTAAATACTTTTAATTCTCTATAATTACTGAGGCGCTGTCAACCGCAAAGGAAGGGATCATTAAATAAAATATGTCAAAATTAATTGAAATGTTTATTTAGATTTTGCAATGTAATTTATGCAACTCATTGGATATGATTTGAATTTTTGGTCGTACAGTTGATTTATCGAAAATAGTGTCAATAACTTCATTCGATTTTTTGACTTCTTCAGTAGAGCTCTGTAAAATATAAAATCCTAAATGCTGTCCATGTTGACATTTTACAGAAGACGCACCACATTCTCCTAAGCTACAACTTAGTTTCCGCATAGCCAATATAATATTATGATTTCTGCTCCATATAACTTGATGAGTTTGCATAGAACCTCTAAACATGGGCAATGAAGACGGAATTAGCATATCTTTTTCGAAAATGGAACTTTCTTCGACCTCTTCAATAATAACGCCCTTGACATTACGTTTTAAAATATCCAAGTAAGGGATATCACATCCTCTTGCTACGAATTGATCAGCTGTTCTCTTCAGAGTACCTCCGACGCCATCAGGCGCTCGTAGCTCCAAGAGACATAGGCTAAGTTTTCGAAATACCAATGTAGCACGCGTTGGTAATTCTTAGGAACTGCTGACGACAGCGTCCATCGGTGCGTCGTGGTGCTCCCTGCTAGACAACAAACGGGGCTCTGGCGACCGAGTCAGTGGCGGTATAACCACTCCCCAGCTGGGCAACCGGCTGGAAGAGGCTACAGCGGCCTTGGGTTCCAAATAAACTCAAAAATGTCTGGTGCAGAAGGCAACGGGAAACCACTGCACTAATTCTCCCTAGTAGCCAGTTTCGATGGAAAAGTCTAAAAAAAAATGGCCCCGAGTGCCCGGCGTCTCTTAAATGGGACAGGGGTGCGAAGAATTCCCGGGCGGAAAAACCTCAAAATTGCCACATGGAATGTGAGATCTTTGAGACAAGATGGAAAAACTCCCAAATGTTATCAAGGAAATGGATCGGCTGAATATAGACATAGTAGGCATTAGTGACACCAAATGGCCAGGCAAAGGAAAGTTTTCTACATCAAATGGAAAAATTCTATATTACTCAGCTGGTGAGCAAGACTCAGAAAAATATGGAGTTGGGCTCCTGCTTACTAAAGAAGTCTCTCAAGCAGTGAGCGAGTTCATTCCCATTTCCAATCGAGTCATGATGATAAAACTAGAGGCTAAGCCATGTATTAATGTCATTCAGGTCTATGCACCCACTGAAGAAAAATCGGAGGCCGAAGTGATTGAGATGTACAGTCAAGAGTCAAAAGTGGAGTCATACCTTAAATATCATATTGCCTTGCAGGCGCGCAGTCCTTCATTGTGTGCGTTACGTCCATATTACGGACGTATAATTACAATAAGAACACTACTCACACTAAGCTAATTATCATATTACCCACCCACACCAAGACACAACTCTGCTGCATGCTAGTGCTTACGTGCTCATACTGCCTACGTGCTGCCATCTATCAAATTTACGGGGTACTAAGTAGTGAATTCTGACTCAGAAATAATAATACACTAATACACTACCTATAGTTTATTATAAAGCAAACCAATAGTGGTGAGTACGGTGACACGCAACCAATTGATAATTTCGTCACAAGCTAATGCATCTGCTGGTCTAATCGGTAGTCGGATGGACTGCAGTTGATACAGGTCAAAGTTCGAGTCACATCTAGATATTTTATTTTTCATATTAAACTCAATTCATAAGCCAAGAGTATTTTTTATATAATGTAATTGATATGCTTTTATATATTTGTTATGAAATAAAAATTCTCAAAAATCATTACAACTATTTATTCATGTAAATAGGTATAGTATACTTATGTAAAATTTATTATTATAAACTACACTAACAAATTCAAAATTTATGTTTAATCACTTCCCTATCTAATTACAGAATAAATAAGAACTTAAAAATAAGCATTCTGTAGTAAGTTACTTATAAGAATCTGTTCATATTATTTTATATATTATTACTAAATTATACTTTCGCTTTTTTGTTAGTAAATATTGAGGTTATAGCTTAAGTATTCGTTTTCATCATGAAAAGAAGATTGAAACTAAACCTCAACATCTAACAATTTAACAATTTATCTCCTATTACGAAACATAACCTTGTATTTGTAATGCAAAATACAAAAACAAGTAATAAGTATAAAAATAATTTAAATAATGTTTATACTTTTATAAAACCAGATTTGATACAATAGAAAGAGGACAGTTGGAATATACCTACTTAATGAATGAACTCACTGATTAAATTTAAACACAAATAATTAACTCACTATTTTGTAAAGTTGCCGTTGTTGTCTTTTCTACACATATTTCAATCACAAAAAAACTGTCCTAAACATCCATACAATGAGAAACTAATTCTTCCTTGCTCATCTTCTATGCACCATCAGGCCCCATAGATTTTCTATGGAGTTGAGGTTAGAAGACCGTGCTGGCCAAGGATGACATTTATTTCTGGAAGCGAAATAAATTATCCAGTTTTTTTATGCACGCCACCAGCTTGATATGCACGACGAACAGTAGATAGGCATCGAAACATCAAATAAATCAGCATAACGCCTGGTAGGTAAAATCATCGCCTTCAGAGATAATAGCCGGTCTTCTACTTTGCGGCAAGGCTACCCTGCAGCAAGTCGCTACACCCAACGTGTTGTCCACTAAAAAATATAATAATATATAATTAGGTATTTAGTTTATATTTAATTTCAAAACTATCACTTATGCAAAGCAAAATCACGAAGAAAAATATATCAATACAATACATTAATATTATGTTATCATTTTATGTTTGAATTAATCACAAAATATTACACATTTACACACACATATTTCAAATCACAACTATTTATTTGTTTAAAAATACTCACACTTAATCCAGTTCCTTTCATTAGAAATTGAGACTATTTTGCAACCACTATCATGCAAAGTAAATCCGAATAGTCTCCATAATACCTCTTATAATGGCCTATATTGGCAAGTGTTGGTAAAGTAATATTCCACAAATACTTAGATAACTATCACTAACAAATGCGTTCAACTAAAACGAGAACTCGGTTGAAGTGATAAATTTGCGTCTGTCTTTTTTTTCATTCACCGTCAAATATTCATTTTCATAGCTGGTCCATACTGACCACCCATACGAAGTAACGATACCATAAAGTTAGAGCAAGGATTTTATAGACATACTATGAACGTTCCGTATCATTCGTAGTATGTCTATGAAATCCATAAAAGTATGAAGCGCTCGCCGACTAGCCGCGCCAGCCTACCTACTTCTATGGAAACATCGTATTCGGTCGGTTGACATTGCACAGACACATAGGCGTTTTACAAATGACACACAAGCATAAGGTCTTAAGTGCAAACACTTCTATAATCAATTAGTATGAGAAATTCTGACTCCACTTCTGGAGATGTCTGTACACTGATATTGATGAACTTCTGAAACACACCAAAAACCACGAAATTAATATCATCATGGGTGATATGAACACACAAGTTGGTCCAAATGAAGTTCCAGGTGTGACAGGTGCATATGGACTGGGTAAAAGAAGCGATAGGGGCGATACATTAATACAGTTCTGCCAAGAAAAGAACTTCGTCATTACCAATACCCTCTTTAAGTTACCACCTCGAAGGCTATACACCTGGACGTCACCAAAGCATAAGCCTAGTCATATCATACGCAACCAAATTGATTATGTTATGATCAACAGACGGTACCGTAACTGTATACTAAGGGCTTGTACCTATCCTGGGGCTGATATTAGATCTGACCATAACCCTGTGGTGGTTGATTTGCGCTGTAAACTCAAGCAAATATTCAAGAAGAAGTCCTGTAACCGACCAGACATAAGTAAACTTAAAGACTTAAGTGTTAGATTAAGGGTATCAGAAGAAATCAATCAGTGGGCAAAAAGGCAACAGTCTGAAGGAGCTGCGTCCAATGAGGTCTGGACAAATTTAAAAGCAACAGTATCTGATATCTGTAATAAGTACCTTCGTCCGACTCCAATGGCCAAAAAGCAGAATTGGATGACAGACACCATTTTACAGCTAATGGAAAGAACGTAGACTACATAAGCACCACGAACCCAGCTCGATACAAGGAATTGGATAAGTCTGATATGCAAGGACATCATGGAGGCAAGAAGTACTTATTATATAGATAAATGCCAACTTATGGAAGATCTACATAGGAAACACGATAGCTTCAACATGCATAAACACATCAAAGACATGGTGGGGCGTAGGGCAGTCTCGGTTGCACCTTTAATGGACGACAGTGGAAATCTCGTGCTCGATACAGAGAGTAAGAAAAAAGTCTGGAGTGAATATATTGCCAAAATGTTTGCAGACACCTCGAGGAACATGATCTCTTCGAGTGAATACAGCACGGGCCCACCAATCCTCAACACCGAAGTTCTGCGGGCTCTTCATACAGCAAAACGGGGCAAATCACTCGGCCCAGACAACATCCCTGTTGAAATATTACAGCTCCTGGATGAGGATCAGATTGACTTGCTTACCATTCTCTTCAATAATATTTATAACACTGGTTCTCTCCCTGATGACTGGCTTAAATCTACGTTTATCACCTTACCCAAAAAACAGAACGCAAGGAAATGTAGTGATTTTCGTACGATAAGTCTCATGAGCCAAGTACTGAAAGTATTTTTATCCATAATACTAAATAGAATTAAAAATAAATGTGATGAACAGCTAGGGGAGAGCCAGTTTGGTTTCCGATCGGGTGTGGGTACCAGAGAAGCTCTATTCGCACTTAATGTTCTCGTGCAGAAATGTCGTGACATGCAGACTGATGTATTTATATGCTTCATAGATTACGAAAAAGGCTTTTGATCGTGTTAAACACGATCAGTTAATTGGATTACTGCACGACATTGGTCTTGATGACAAAGATATAAGAATAATTAAGAACTTATACGAGAACCAAATGGCAACTGTAAGGGTGGAGCGAGATGTTACAGAAGAGATTCAGATTCGTCGAGGCGTACGCCAGGGTTGCATCTTGTCTCCATTACTCTTCAACGTGTACTCCGAAGCTATAATGTCCAGATCTTTGGAAGGGCTTGAAGAGGGGTGAAAGTGAACGGCAAAATCGTCAATAATTTGCGTTACGCTGACGATACAGTTCTTTTTGCCGCATCTGACAGAGAACTACAAAAGATTTTGGACAGAGTACATGAATGTAGTGAAAGGGCGGGCTTAAGTATAAATATATCAAAGACCAAATACATGGTGGTGTCCCGAAATGTCGACTTAAGGCCGAAGTTATCGGTGGGGGTAGGGACTTAGAGCGTGTCCAGCAATACAAATATCTTGGTGCGTGGGTGAATGAAGCATGGGACTCTGATCAAGAAATTAAGGCCCGAATTGAAATTGCCCGTGCGTCATTTATTAGGATGAAGAAAGTACCATGCTGTCGATATATTAACATCCAGCTCAGAGTACGGATCCTCCGCTGCTACATTTGGCCAGTGGTCTTATATGGTTGCGAAGCATGGACTATAAAAGAAGACGTCAGGCGACGTCTCGAGGCTTTAGAGATGTGGTGTTACCGTCGCATGCTTCGTATCAGTTGGACTCAGAAAGTCAGCAATGAAAAAGTTCTCCAGCGCGTTGCAATGTCTAGACTGTTGATGCAAACTGTCAAAAAGCGCAAAGTCGAATATTCGGGACACGTGTTACGACACGACAGATATCAGCTGCTTCAACTTATTATGATAGACAAAATAGAAGGCAAAGGACGTGCTGGAAGACGCAAAAAATTATGGCTGAGTAATATACGCGAGTGGACCGGAGTCACCAGGGTTGAGGAGCTGTTACGCATAGCGGCGAATAGAGAAGAGTTTGCGAAACTGACGGCCGGCCTCCGGTCACGGAGAGGCACTACAAGAAGAAGAATGTAGCTTAGAGATAATATACTACATTTTTCTATTCCTATATTGCGCTGAAGGTGAATCAGAAACAAAATGAATAGAATTTACTGTTGGAGCATTACATTTTACATAAGACAATACCGGTAATAAATGTGCTCAAATAGCCACAGCATCATGGCGGAGGCACTTACTAAATGTGCAAAAAGACTATTAAGTCTTTTAAACTAGATATTAATCTAGTTTACCATCAACTAAAAAATAAATGACGACGGTGTGGAAAGTAATTTGAGTACGGCTACTACCGAAATGAAAGGCTTGAATATCTTGACTATATTTCGTTCCATAATTTTCACTGAAATCGCAATGAATGATAGCCTCATTCTTGGTCAAGTCGTTTTTGAGTTTCTTGATATGTGCGCTTTGTGAAATGATATTACGACAATGACAAATGTAAGGATTTAGTTGTTTTTCAAATTTTTTAATAACATCAATTGGCTTTTCTGTTGCAGTTCGGAATGTTTTCTTAATTTGGCCATTCTTTACATATTCAACCGGACATTTCTTCCATGCATGATAGTAAATAGTGTTATTATTATTAAATTCTTTATAGCATACAGATTTATTTTTACACATTTGACACTTTCTACTTAAACAATTAAAATTAGAAGCATTGCAACAAATGAATTTTAATACTTGGGTTGGTGATTTTTCTAAAATCGTTTTATGTGTTCTCAAAGAATTTACAACCAAAGCATCTTACACATGCATGTGTCTCTATTTTTCAAGTTGGGTCTCAGTACCCAAAAAGGCTTCAATTTACAAAATTGTGAATAACTGATTTTGTAATGTGGAAAAGTTTTGAGAAACTTTTTGTGAATATTTTGCATAGTGTCTGTCAAGTAGCGTCTTTGTCTTTTATCTTTTTTCTTTGTGATACAATCTTTTTTACCAGGACACATTCTACTATTTTCATCATCCAATAAAAATATTTCAACATCTTTCTTTAACATATTATTAACATTAGAAGGCGCTTCATTCTCAGTTTCTGCCAGGCTTGAGGTATCAGTGTCTGAATTGAATCTATTGCTTTTCATTTCTAAAATTGTCTTCTTCATTCTAGATAACTGTTTTCTGTATTTGCAATTCAGGGTCCTTAACTCTTCAATTCTTTTATGCATTACCTTGCTTACTTTTTGAGAATCATCTACAAATATCATTTTTTTTTTTGAGATTTTCGTTTACGCCTTGGTGTATTAATGTAAATTATTATTAAATTATTATAAAGGTAAATCAATGGCCTGCTTAATTTTTTCTTTTAATAGTAGGAGTTTGAGTAGGAGATGAATCATCACTGGTTACAAATGAACTAACAGAACTTAACGATACAGGTGATAAATTACTTTTTGTGTTATCGTCATCACACACAGTTGACTCAATAAAATTCGAACAGCTTGGGCGAGGAGAAACAGGCCTATTTATAGCAGTTGGTATCGGCAAATTATCAAAATTACACTTCTTTTTTGATTGATGGCGTGAAAGATCAGTAGATATTGAAGGAGTTGCAATGACGTTTTCAATAGAGTTTGTGAAAAGAAGTTTCTTACTCGATCTAGTGCAGGGTCTTGAAATTGGGGACACATCTGCTAGTAAGGCTAACGTCTTTGGTGAAGGCGGTGGTGAAGCTTGACGTGATGAGGAGTGGAAGCAATGAAAGTGGGTCATCCACAGACTGTGGGTCTTCCACGGTTATTAAATTTTCATTAAGAACAGCATTTTCCCTTTTCTTCTTCCTTTGTCTATAAATTTTGCTACACATACGATTGCGTTCCCTTAATTTTTGTTTTTGCTGTTTAGGCATATCAGCAATAGGAACCATTTCCTTCATTTTTCCTCTTATAATATCTGGCCCTAGCTTTTGCCAAAACTTAAGTTGTGGATTTAATGTAATATTTTCTCTTCTTTTTTTTTCTGCTAAGCGTCTGTATTCTAGCTGCTCTTGTCGGTTACGTCGCAGCATCTTTTGTGTAGATTGATCTGAAATTAATTTATAATCTATAATCACAAATATAGAAACGATCTAAAATCCAGGAATAGAAAATAAGGAACTGATTTTACATTAGCATTAAAAGAACAAGGACTTGTTTACCTCTTTAACTAAAGGTTATCGAGTGTAATAGGACAAACGTGAGGTGCCGACCGTAAAGGAGAGAAAGGCCTGATGAAGATGGAGGTATTTGTTCAAAAATACTTAACGTTTTAAGTGTGGTCTATTAAATCGGTATCTAACCCGCTTGTAAACCATGAGGATTACCTTTAGCGTATAAAAAATGATTAAATATCTTTGATTCAAGACCAAAAAAGTATGCACGCAAATTATCTACAGAGGCGAAAAAACTGTGGACAAAATAATTACGTACCTTTATTACATTGTATATCGGCTCTAGCCGCACGTCTGTAGTCCTTGGCTGTTACTCGTCGACTGGCGGTTCGTATCTATACAAACACTATACTGCAGTTCATTTAACCTTGGAGTAAAAACCGTTCAATTACGCGTCGGCATAAAACCTAAAAACGTGTGACCGACACTTTTAGCCAAATATTTATTAAATAGACTAGCGTATATTTTATTAAATGACATATATTTATGCTGCTACTATTAACAAATATTTTGATATACAATACATCCATATGAATGATAGCAATGAGAACTTATACCTAATTGTTTAAACTGCGCGGCTAGTGTGACACGTGAAGAACAACGATTTTGACCCGGATTAGATGTTTTAAATTAGTATATAATCATTTCTGCTTAAAGTATTGAACTAAAATGTACTTGTTTGTATGCTACGATAGTGGTAGAAATATAAAAAACATATTTCAGTACATTATATTTAATAATTCAAGAGATATTG